>LOEQ01000013.1:547019-558729 GCA_001685075.1 Bramus lutescens
AGGCAGTGCTTAAATGAATACAATTTGTGGGTTGTTATTTCGGGGTATAAGCTAACCTTGCAGGAGCCAGGTAGGACGAAAAGCAGGCCTGCTCGCCTTTTCACTACATCTATGCTCGTGCAGTAGACGCTAGGAGACACAACTTTCCTTCATGTTTTAGTGACCTGTGGTCTCCTCTGCCTCTTGCATCCTCGGTTCCTTCTGAAAAGTCAATAAAAGTGTGGAGAACCACATGAGGCTTGCATAAGGTTGTATTCTCTAGGTGGCAACCTCAGGCAGTCTGTTGCCTTCCCAGATGCCCCGCAGGTCTCCCACAATGCATCTGTGGACATGTGTGATCTGAAGAAGGAACTGCAGCTGCTCAGCAGCTTCCTGCAGCATCCTCTGAAGGCCTCCAGGCGGCCCTCGTCAGCGCTCATCAGCCAGTGAGTGCGGATTACTTTCTTAGGGGTTGGTGGGAGATCTGACCTGGGCCCAGGGACTCCTTCCCTGAGGTTGGACCTTCCCATTAGATCCTGCTGGGCTCTCAGCAAAGATAGATACCAGTGCATAGCCAGGCAGTGCCCAACCTCTTCTCCACAAGAGATTCCATCCTGGTGTCTAGCACATTGAATCTCTGAGAGGCTGGGACCAGCTCAGGCATAAGTGGGTCACAGACATGGGCTGAATTCCAGAACAATGTCCCTCGTTGCCACTCCCCCATCTCCATACCCAGCTGCCTTTGTCCTTGGTCCCCTCTCCTCTGTTCCTGATTGCCCTGTGTATCCAGATCCCCTGCCCTGGCCCTTCCCTCTGTCACCTACCATGCCCCCCCCCCACCAGGCGGTTACAGAGCCTGGAGTCAAAGCTAACCTCGGTGAGCTTCCTGGGAGATACTCTATCCTTTGAGGAGGACCTGGTCAATGCCACAGTGTGGAAGCTGCCACCCACATCCGGGCTAGAGGATCTGCAAATCCACTCCCATCAGGAGGTCGGGTGACCTAGGGTAGGGTGGGTTGGAAGGGCATATGGGAGCATTCCATATAGCATGATACCCCTTGGCTTGCCCTGAGTCCAGGGACAATCCACAGCCCACAGGAAAGCTGGTGTCTGAAAGCCCAGATTTTAAGACTCCACTGAGGGTCTCCTAGCCTAGACTCCTGCCACCTGACTCCCAGACCTCATGTGGCGTTGCCCAGAGCACAGTGTTTAGAAGGGGGGTGTTTGGTGCAAGGTCAGGGTGGTGGGACCTGGGGCATATGCTGGGCCGGGCACTGATGGCCCTTGATATGCAGGAGGGGCAGAGTGAGGTCCAGGGGTACTCGGTGCTGCTGCCGCGGGCCCTCTTCCAGCAGACCAGAGGCCGTCGCAGGGATGCCGCCAAGAGGCTCCTGGTAGTGGACTTCAGCAGCCAGGCCTTGTTCCAGGTATGGAGTCTTCCCTGCCTACTCTTTGGGGAACTGATTTTGTACGTCAGACAGAGAGATGGGGAAGACAGTAGCTAGTGTCTCTCCTCCAGGAGCCAAAGTCTCTCCTATAAAAGCAGAAAGGGCAGGGCAAGGCCCAAATCTCCGGGGAGAGGTGTAAGAGGCGCTGTGTTCTCACGACAGTGTGAACCATCCACAAGACTCTGAGAGCAAAGTGCTAAAACCTCCGACCTGACACCCCACCCCCACCGCAACCTCATACATCTGACCTGTTCCCCCCATCCAACTTCAAATATCTAGGACAAGAATTCCAGCCAAGTCTTGGGTGAGAAGGTATTGGGTATTGTTGTACAGAACACCAAAGTTAGCAACCTCTCGGAGCCCGTGGTACTCACCTTCCAGCACCAGCCCCAGCCGGTAAGCATCCCTTCCTGCTCCCATCCCTCCCAACTTACCTGTCCCTAATAGAAAGGTTGTCTGGCTGAGAGCACCCAACAACCAGGTCCCAGATTGGGGGAGGGAGAGAGCTGCAAGGTGGATCATTAAGAGAATGTGAAGGGTGGGCCGTAGAAAAAATGAGAGATAGACTGGAGAAAATACTAGGGTGGACTATAGAAGGACCATGGGAGGTAGGCAGAGAGAACAGAGGGTGGTCTGTAGAGAAAACGGGGAGTTAACTGCGGAAGGAACACCGAGGATGAATTATGGAGGGCCCATTCTTCTTGTCCCCACAGAAGAATGTGACTCTGCAGTGTGTGTTCTGGGTTGAAGACCCGACATGTGAGTATGGAGGGTTATCTGGGAATGATGGAGATCCTCACGGATGGGTTTCTGGAGAAGATGGGCTTAGAGGAGGGAGTGGTGGAGGCCAGGGCTCTGCTGGGGGAGGAAAAGCTTGCAGGAATGGTCCAGTCTGTGTTGAGGGCATGGTGGGGTCTCGCGGACTGGGGTAGATCAGAGTCTTGTGCATTCCCCTCAGCAAGCAACCCTGGGAGCTGGAGCAGTGCAGGCTGTGAGACCGTCCGCAGAGACACGCAGACATCCTGCCTGTGCAGCCATCTGACCTACTTTGCAGTTTTGATGGTAGGTGTCTCCGCTGTAACTCCCTTGCATTTCGGCCACAGGTCAAGTTGTATGCTGTGTTATGTACTTGGAACCCGCTGACTCATTTAATCCCAAATAACCCTCCAAGGTAGCTCCTATCATTATCCTACCTTGAAGGAGGCTGAGTCACACACCTGAGGCTGCGCAGGTCATTAAATGCTGGTCCCTAAAGCTCTTGTTTGCAGTTTTTTCTCAAGTTTTGGTGTGTGATGAAAACACAGATTTCCACCCACAAGCCTGGGCCAGGACACTGCTTCTTATATGCCCCCAACCAGAAGCCACTAAGATGTGCTCTTTCAGATCCCAGATCTCAGGGGCTTTATTGACTGACTTCATGCTCCCAGAATCCTTTGGTGTGAGAAGCTGGGGAGCTTAACTTTTGGGCCGGACATTATGAAAACTAAGACTCATCTTGGCTCACAATGTGGTTACATCCTGATAAACCCACTGTGAGGAGAAAATATGTCAAATCAAAAATGTATACTGTGCCCAACACCAGCTCTTCTGAGCAAACAGGGTGAGCATCTCCTGCCCCACAGGGCTGAAGCAGCTTCAGTAGTCCCACAGGATTTCAAAGTCTGAGCTCCGCTTCTACTGGCAGCTGGTGCTCGATACCATTGTCGAATGGACAATCCCCAGCTCAAACTGCCTCAGCTAGGGCTTTGTGTGGCTCAGGCTGGGCCAGAGCTCACATCTTGGGTGAGAATTCCTGGTCTTTGAGAGTCAGAGACTGCCTGTGTTGGGAGGGAGTCCCAGAGGCCTCCGGAAGGACATTCAGGTGGGAGGGGCTTACCAGCTCCCAGCTGATCAGGAAGGGGCACACACTGGCTATTGGGGAGGGGAGCGTGCTGAGACTGCCATTCTGCCCCATTCAGGTGTCATCCATGGAGGTTGAAGCCGTTCACAAGCACTACCTCACACTCCTGTCCTACGTGGGCTGTGTCATCTCTGCTCTGGCATGTATCTTCACCATTGCCGCCTACCTCTGCTCCAGGTAGGCCAGAGGAAGCAGTGTGGTTCTCTGTGTAGCCTAGGACCGTGCAGGCTTGCTTCACCCAAAGTATGTGTGTTGTTGGGAAGCCATGGACTGACCGCCTCATGCGGCGGTCATTGGATACCAACAGTAACAGTCAGTCCAGTTTTAGCACTGAGGATGTGAACAATTAGAACCCAAACTGCCGGGCACACAGGGTAACAGAAACACAATGGTGATGGAAATGGGACTAGGTGACTTCAGACTGAATATTCACACGCCATACACTGTTCAAAGAGGGTGGCAGACTTCTGAGGCCTCACATCGAGGGAGTGAATGAGATTGTCAGTGCTTGACATAGACTATATTGAGGTCAGTTAGGTCCTGGGCCTGCCTGGGTGGAGGAGAGACGCCCTTGGCTCTGGGAGACCCTCAGCAAGTCTTCAGTTATCCTGAAGCAGAAGGATGGGTGGAGCTTGGTACAGGTGTGTAATAATCAGGTGCATCGTGACCAGGCGCGCTGCAGCTGTACACCAAGGCTAGGCATGCCGGGATTAAAGGCGTGCGCCGCCACCACCACCCGGCAGGCATGCCATTCTGAGGACAGGCAGTGATTGGCTTCATGGAGGCTGGGGTGGGCAGGGCACTGAGCGCAGGGGCAGGGGCAGAGGCAAGAGGACAAGTAGGAAATGCGGTCTTCCTTGCATCAGACACTGTTCCAGCTCTACCTCCCACTGTGTCGAGGAGAGGCCAGTCTGAGGTGGACTAGACTAGCTCGGGGCAGCATAGGGTAAAAGGACGAGTTGAGGATGGTTATTGTGGGGCCAGTGTCTGCAACTCTGGAACTCCTTCGAATCCTGGGGTACAGGGATACCACACTGTGCTGCTGGGCATGTGTTCACAGCGACTCAGAGCCACACATGACAGACAGCCACGGAGCAGGAATGCAAGGCTTCCTGGAAGAGGAAAAAGAGAAGGAAGAGGAGGGAGAACAAAATAGGGCCATACCCCTGGCCCTGCATTGGCCCACCAGCACATGCTTCTTGTAGGAGAAAGTCACGTGACTACACCATCAAAGTGCACATGAACCTGCTGCTGGCTGTCTTCCTGCTGGATGTGAGCTTCCTGCTCAGTGAGCCTGTGGCACTGGTGGGCTCCGACGCTGCCTGTCGCACCAGCGCCATCTTCCTGCACTTCTCCCTGCTTGCCTGCCTCTCCTGGATGGGCCTTGAGGGCTACAACCTCTACCGACTGGTGGTAGAGGTCTTTGGTACCTACGTTCCTGGCTACCTGCTCAAGCTGAGCATCGTGGGCTGGGGTAAGTGGCAGGGGAGAGGGGACACCAGCACCCACTGTCTTATCCACTGTCCACTGGGCTTCAGGCCAAGCACCACAGCAGGTTCTGCCCTTCCCTTCCTCTACCTGGACTGGGGTCACTTAGGCTAGCAATCACTCCACCAATAGACCCCCCAAAAACCTACATGGTAGAGTTTCTATGACTTTGGCATTTGTTCTTGGCTGATGACAATTCACTTTACCTGCGTCTCAGGCTATTCAAGTCATACTGGGACCCAGAGTTTGCTACTATGGGTCACTTTGGACACTGAACAGACTGTGACCTCCCCACACCCCTGGCCCCAGTTGCTGCTCTTCCCGCATCCCTCTCATCCACCTTCTGCTGAGGATTCACAAAACTCGAGCTGGCTGTGGCAACCTTGGCTGTGTGAGGGGATTCCCCACCCCCACATGGAACTTTCCATTTCTGCTATCAGGGAGTCAAAGTTGTCCTCTCTGCCAGAGTTCCTGGTGTCCTCTTACTGCCCACCCCCACAGTCCCATCATCCTCTCATCTTCCTTGTTGACCAGGCTTCAACAGCGGACCACAGACCTTTTCTCCTGGGAGACTCAGGAAGGGATAGGGCAAAGTTGAAAGAGAGGCTACCCATTATGGGAAAAACCAGAGAGAACCTACTCAGGTCCACTGGGAACAGAGGAAATGGACTCAGAGGGTGGAGCCAGAGCTTCTGCCTGCTGCCCACAGGTTTTCCTGTCTTCTTGGTCACTCTGGTGGCGCTGGTAGATGTGAATAACTACGGCCCCATCATCTTGGCTGTGCGCCGGACTCCAGACCGTGTCATCTACCCCTCTATGTGAGTGGTTGTGGCAGGGGCAGGAGGGTGGGCCTTGAGGGAGGAGCAGGGACAGCAGCCTCACCTGGCCATATTGCCCAGGGGACTATGAGTTCTAGTGAGCTGGAGGAATGGGCCTGGCAGTGGCCAGAACCCAGGGCTAAGGACCACAGGCACTAAGAGGCCAAGACTGTCTCCCAGAACTCAGGTGCCTATGTTGCAGAGCCTGGCCCTTCTCTGGACCGCTGTGGAGAGGTGTTGGGCCACATGGTCTCCCACCAGGCTTCCTTGCCACATTAACTGGTTTTGAGGCAGATGGAGGCCTGTGGCCTAGAGGGCATGGATGAGCCCTCCTCCACTCCCCTAACTTACTCCATCTGACAGCAGACATCCTCAAACTAGACCTGAAGCCAGGCCTCTTCAGTACCAGGCCTGGAAGGAATGCTTTCTACTGGGTCCATGTAGATGACATTAACCCCGCTGCACCAGGCCTGGTGGGTTTGCCTCAACCTTGTACTGTCAAGAACATGGTTTCCTTAATACCTGCTTTTAAGCTATCTGACTGGGTAACTCGTAGGTGTGTCTTTTAAAATGACACCAAGGATGGCTCAGTGGTTAACAGTGCACAGTGCTCTTGCAGAGGACCTGAGTTTGGTTCCCAGCACCCACATCAGGCAGCTTAACGCCACCTGTAACTCCAGTTCCAAAAGATCTGACCCCTCTGATCTCTGTGCACCAGCACTCATGTGAACATATCCACATGAAGACACACACACATAATTAAAGATCATAAAAAGAAATATTTTTAAAAAACTGACTTTAAAAAACAGTACAAAGACAGCAAGGCAGTGGTGTTTGTAAATTATGAGCATTCCCAACGCTTAGCCCAGCATCGCCCAGGACCCTGCTGCTGCTCCCATTCCTAAGCTGAGCCTCCCCTTGCTGAGCTGCCCACTCTCGTCCAGGTGCTGGATCCGGGACCCTCTGGTTAGCTATGTCACCAACCTGGGCCTCTTCAGCCTGGTGTTCCTGTTCAACCTGGCCATGCTAGTCACCATGGTGGTGCAGATCCTGCGACTTCGCCCACACAACCAGAAGTGGCCCCACGTGCTGACTCTGTTGGGCCTCAGCCTGGTCCTCGGTCTTCCCTGGGCCTTGGTCTTCTTTTCCTTTGCTTCCGGTACCTTCCAGCTTGTCATCCTCTACCTCTTCAGCATCATAACTTCCTTCCAAGGTAGGCGTGGTGAGGGCCCCGCCCCTACTCCGTAGCCCTTACCCCTCCAGCTGGTGCACTCTCCAAAGGTGGAGCAAAGGAAAAAGATGGCCAGGGAACCACAAGTGCTCCCTTTTCTGGGCCTCAGTTTCCTCCTGAGGGTACCCAGGCCACATGCAGGATGAGCCTGTACTGAGCACTTACTGTGTGCATGTAGCCCTGTGCTAGGCCCCAGGGTGACAGGGTGACAGTGTGGTCAAGAAAGTGTGCGGCCACCAAGGAGACTCAGAGAGTAGGATAGTTGTGGTAAGACAATGACAAGTGTGGAACCCGGGCTGGCGGAGACAGTGGTCTTGGGTCAACAATGTCAGATTCACTGGGGTCTTGGGAAGGCAAACCCTAGCCTGCTCAGACCCACTGATCCTTTCTGCACCTGAACAAGATGCCCAGGGCGGCTGCCTATGGCACAGGTCAGGGAGATGTGGTATAGGAGCAGCAGGTGGGGGAGTGGTTAGAACAAGTGTTGGGAGGATGGGGGCGGAGTGTGGCTGAAGGTCAGGCAGTGGGAGCTGGAAGAAGGATCCTGGAGGCCTCACCTTTAGGCTGGTAGGGTCCACACCCTCTACCCCATGCCTCTCATACTCAGACACAAAGGCCTAGACACCTAGGCACCTGACTGTGCTGACTGACCAGGGGCCACATGGCTATGGTAGAGTCAATAGAGTCACCATAGGTTGGAAAGGGATGAGGAAATTTATTCCAGAATCGTGTTGTTAGACATCTCCTTCTTGTCCCCTTGGAGGTACGGGACCCTAAGTTGCTAAGTAAGGTCAGCGCTGAACCCACTGACATGCCATAGGGTATCGAATCATCACGAGTGACTCCAGGGCCCTGAATATATGGCTGGACCCTTGAACAGAGGGACTCTGAGAGGGAACCAAGGGCCAGACGTGGGTCTTGCCTCCTAATGATGCATGTGCCTCACTGCCCACAGGCTTCCTCATCTTCCTGTGGTACTGGTCCATGCGGTTCCAGGCCCGAGGCGGTCCCTCCCCTCTGAAGAACAACTCGGACAGCGTCAAACTCCCCATCAGCTCCGGCAGCACCTCTTCCAGCCGCATCTAGGCTACTGCCCCACCTCCCCACGGGAGGACACATGCATGGTGCCTGTTCACATTGTCTGTGGCTCGGTTTTGTGCCCAGCCTTTGTTGGGTAGGGGCATGGTAGTAGAGAAGGCCCTAGTCCTTGGAGGGATAGGGCTGTTGTTCTGGTAGGTTGACACCTAGCTGACCTTGGGGACTACTCCCAGATCTGGTCCCCATGCTGGCTGTGGGGCTGTCCTCACAGCTGTATCAGGCTGGAGCCTCAGGCCTTGCCTTACTGGTCACCTCTGGGCCCAGCTGTGAGATTCGCAGGCCCAAGCCACGGTTAGGGTTAGATTTTGGAGCTTGACTCATCCTGAACGTTTGCCCCTGTCTGAGACACAGCTGCCTTGGCTCTTGCCACTCTGTCCCCGTGGTCACCGTGCAGCACTCTTCCTGTCTCTGACATTTGATTCTGGGGGTTACACTGAGGGTGGATGGGCTGGCTGGGAGAAGCTTTGGAGCCTGAACCCCTCAGGAGACGAACGCCTCCCACTACCTGCCTGCCAGCCCTCTTCCTTCCCCAATCCCCTCCTCCTTTGTGGTCCCCTAGCCCTCCACCTGCAGCTTGGGGTCCCAGGTCTATGCTGTGATTTGGAGTAGCGGTTCCCAGGAGCTGATGCCTGCTATAAACTTCTGTCTGCTGTGGGCCTTGGCTTTTCACCACCTCTGGCTCAGGGAAGGTTCCAGGGCTGGACTAGGCCAACCTGTCTGAGCCTCTCTCCAAACTGCCTCCCCTTTACTCACACCTCAGAGGGGCTTCTGCCTCTCCTGAAGCCTCCCTCCGGCAAGAACTGTGGGAAACGGCGCTTTTTTCAACCCAATCCTCTGAAGATCAAGACAGCCTTCTCTGGTGACATTGGCAGCTTGATGTTCTCCTGAAGGGTGATCTTCAAATCACTGCAGATGGCTCTGAGGACACTGGACTGCCTGTCATGGATTCTGTCCTACTAACACACTTTGGTCCTGTGCCAGGTGGTAAGATCTGGCAGTGGCCCTTGGAAACTTCCACACTGTCCTGGAGCTTTAGTTACAGGGATGGGGAACCACTTCTCTTGACTGGGAATCCAGGAGGACTTCCTGCAGGAGGTAGCACTTCATCTTGACCTCAGCCTTCAAAATGAGAAGGATATGCTCTTTTTAAACTCCAATTTGTTTGTCTTTTGATATTAAAGTTCTGTGTAGAGAGTCTGGAAACTGTAGGAGATTGTTGAGAAGAAAAATAAAAATGGGCTGTTATCTGATGCCATGGCAAAGCGACACAGTTTGGAGAGATTCCGTCTCAGCTTTGTGTGTGTGTGCGCACGCGTGTGCATGCGTGTGTGTGAGTGCGCACGCGTGTGCTCTTTGGGGACACTTTCAGGAAAATGGAGAAATGGGCAGCTGGTGTCTGTTGGGGTGGTGCTGGGCAGAGGCATGGCCGCAGTGAACTGGAGACCATGACCATCGGCTGCAACTGGCTANCCATGTGGAGGAGGACCTAGGTAGCCACATCATTTGCCTTTCATAGGGTCGAAACTAGGAAGTAAAAAACCCCATTGATCTTAATATCTTGGACATGCAAATCCCTCCTAGCCAAGGAGGTTACTCTTGAGAGTTGAGCCCAGACGTTGACCGGACATGTTATACACGGACCAGTTGGGCCTCCAGTCTGAGGCAGGTGGGCTGCAAAAATGAAACGGCTCAGCTTTTCTCCCAACCCTGCTTCTAGCCTGCTCCTCACATCTTTCCTCCTCGTCATGTGACACACGTTAGACATGTCTCAGGTATCCCCTTATGTGTGATTGTCCCCATCTATCTCCAGGTACAAAGAGGTATAAAAAGCAGGGTGTGGTGGTGTATACAGTCCCAGTACTTGAGATGCTGAGGCATAAGGATTGAGAGTTCAAGACCAGTCTGGCTTATATAGTGAGACCCTGTCAAGAAAGGGAAGGAGGAAGGAAGGTAATTCCTCTGCATTTGAAGTCTGAGATCAGCCAGGATCCACACTCACCCCCCACCCCCACCCTTGGCTGCTCCAGGGGAAGCTGGGGAGGAAACTAGGCCATGCACTCTGTGACCAGACAATGCTGCCTCAAAGGATCTAGGCAGTTCCCACACCAAACCATGAATGTGGCAGACTGGGGACCTGTAGGGACCTTGGCATGTGGGAGCCCTTAGTGCCATGTCTCTCTCCAATCTTCCTCTACAACTTTGGTAGCCTGATTCTACTTTGGGGCTGTTTGTTTGGTTGTTTTGAGACAGGGCTGTTCTATGTAGCTCTGGCTGTCCCAGAACTCACTATGTAAACCAGGCTGGCTTTGAACTCGGAGAGCCACCTGCCTCTGCCTCTCAAGTGCTGGCATCAAAAGCATGAGCCTCTACTGCCTGGCTTACTGTGGAGTTCTTATGTCCCCTCCTATGAGGGAAGAACCAACCCTTCCCAAGTCCTTCTACCTGAGCAGGATCACAGTGCTTATAGGCCTCTAGGTCTCTGTGAGAGGGTCTCTGAGCCCTATTGGCTGACACCCTCTCCCCTCTCACAGGCAGAAAGCATCCCTCCTAACTTATTCCCTGAACCTCTGATTTCAAGGCTAGCTCAGATAAGGGGGTGGGACCCCTAATGGCTTTAAGGGTCTCCTTTGACCCTGTTGGCCCTTTTTAGGCTGAGTGTAGACAACACACTTTCCCACTAAGACAAGCTAGGGAGCCTCGGAGACACCTTTCTGGTTTGTGATACAACCAGGGTAGCCATGTGACGCTGGCTGGCCTGGCAGAGGGCTTGAGGCCTTGCTGACTAGGAGACATTGGGATAAGCTGGGGAGGAAGGTAGTAGGGGGGAACATTACAGTTATGTTAGTCCTGAAATGTGGGGACCATGGGGCTTTTGAAGGGATGCTAGGCCAGTCCCTGGTCTCATGGGGGTCTTTAGCCTGGCCCTTCCACCTCCCTGGCTGCTCCTGTCTGGCCTTCCAGGAACACTTGACACCATGCCGCTATCTCTAGGCTTTTTCAGGAACCCATGGAGCCAGCATAGGTTCTAGGGTGGCCCCAGGATGTTAGGGCCCAGCATCTCAGACATCCTTACCCTTGCCTGTCGCTAGGAGGGAGGCCAGAAGCAGCCAGAGGAGGCTGGCTGGAGGAGGGGCAGGCCCGGTGGCTCTCATCTTCCTGTCAGAGGAAGCTCCAGACACAGGAACTTCTGGATTCTGACCTGGGAATCCAGGCTATATCCCCTACCCATCTTTTACCAGAACGAGAGTGAGCCATCATCCCTTCTCACACCCCCTCAGGTCCAAATGGCCTAGCAGGGAATGTGTGGAAGGAAGGGGAGACAGAGGACAGCTACAGAGTAACAGCTCCCCAGAAAGACCCCAGAGTGGAGCAGAGCTAGGGTCAGATCTGAGAGGGGTGCTAGTGAAGAGGGTCTTCTGTCCATCTGAGTGGCTGTGACAACACCAAGGGTCTGGCCTTACCCATGACTTTCTTGGGGTCACCCCTTCGCTAAGCACTTGTATATGTGTACGTGTGTAAGTGCGTTTGTATGTATGTGATTCCCTTTCTTCTTGCCTGGACCAGCAGTGACCAGCTTGGGAAGGGTGAGTAACCTTGCAGCACTCATTACCTAGTTCTGTGACTAGACGTGACTTGCAGCACGTCATGCGCTAGTTCTGACTAACTCCACACATGTCACGAGTCCTGCCCAAGCCTTGTGAGGGGGGCCAAGCAGCAGACAGCTAGTGCAGGGTCTCCAGGCCTGGCA
>LOEQ01000013.1:570139-588500 GCA_001685075.1 Bramus lutescens
CTCTCTCTCTCTCTCTCTCTCTCTCTCTCTCTCTCTCTCTCCCCTCCCTCCTTCTGGTTTCATTGTCAGAAATTCCAGAAGGTCACTCTCTGACAGAGAGTTGTCACCACAACATATTGTATCTGTATGTTTCGTATAGGGTGTGAGGGTGTTTGTGGGGGATCAGTCAAGTGATTGTTTCGATCTGTCCTCTTGGGGAGAGGTCATCAGAACTAGCTTACCATAAAGCAGACGTCTGGATTGAACCCATAAGAAAGACTGGAGGAGGGGTGGGGTGTGGGTGTGGAGACTGCTTCTGAATAGGAACGTTCCGCTTTCATTCTAGATGATCAGGAGCTCCAGCGTGGTCGTGCGCATCTATTATCCAAGTCTCAGGAGGTGGAGGAAGGTGGGCTGTGAACTTGAAGTCATTCTGGGACTGTCTCACAGGAGGGGGTGGCACTAAAGCAACATAAAATTATGAGAAGTCATTGTACCCAAGAACCATGCTGGGGAATCTTCCTTAGGACAGTGAATTGGGCTGTTTTGCAAAGCTAGGAAGGTCTCTAAGTACATAAGGTAGGAAAATATATAAACATATATTCAATTCACTATTACCACTTTATGTGGCAACAAAAATGTCAATTCTTCTATGATTTCTTATTTTATTTGGTACCAATGAAAGCCAGCCCTTCCCTGACTATTAAAGGTAAATCAAAGCAGGATAATATGTGCTGCTCCATGGATTCTACAGCCTCATCCCTATGATTCTGGTCCAATAGTTTTCTTATGCTCTCTCCATCCAATGATACGTGTATATTTTGTATGATTTACTTTTCTATTTTCTGTTGTCTCTATAGGGTCCTTTCTCTTTGATAACTTTGGCTATTCAAAAACAAAGATTGTGGTGTAGTTTAGTGGCAGAGCACTTGTCTAGCATACCTGAGATCTTGTGTTTCATCCCCACCACAAACACACACACACACACACACACAGGGAGAGAGAGAGAGAGAGAGNNNAGAGAGAGAGAGAGAGAGAGAGAGAGAGAGAGGTGAGAAAAGGGGGAGAGAGAGAAGAGAGAAGGGGGAATAGAGATAGAAGAGGAGAGGAGAGGAGAGGAGAGGAGAGGAGAGGAGAGGGAGAATTGCCTTTTGTCTCCACGGCCTCAGTCTGGGTGTATCTTCCTCTAGCCTCTTGCCTCCTATCACTACCTCAGCCTTCACCTGTTCAGGGTTTCTTGGAAAGGTGAATAGTGAATAGAGGACTGGAGAGAGGTCAGTAAAGTGTGTGGTGTACAAGCATGAAGACCTGAGTTCTAATCTCCAGGACTACATCTTTAAGAAGTGGGTGAGGGAAGTGCTAGAGAAGTGGCTTAGCAGGTAAAAGCTCTTGACACATAAGCTGGACACCTGACATCAATTCCCAGGACCCACATAGTAGAATGAAATACCCAATCCCTGCAAGTTGTCCTCTGACCTCCAGATCCAAAGTGTGGCATGCAGTGTCACTCACATAATAAACAAACAAATAAAGGTAATTTTAGAAGATTTTAAGCCAGGCAGTGGTGGTGGTGTGTGCCTTTAATCTCAGCACTCAGGAGGCAGAAACAGGTGGATCTCTGTCATGAAATATCTTGTTTTGTCCGTTTATGGTGATTGAAAGTTTTGTTCAAGGCCAGCCTGGTCTACAAGCTAGTTCCAGGACAGCTAAGGCTGTTACACAGAGAAACCTTGTCTCAAAAAAAAAAAAAAAAAAGAAAAAAGAAAGAAAGGAAGGAAGGAAGAAAAAGATTTTAAACAAGAGGTGGAGCTGTGATACTAGCGCTTGGAAGACAATAAGAAGGCAACAATTTGGGCCCAGGCTAGGAAAAGAGACCCAAGCACAGAGAAGATTCTAAATTTCAGCACCACGGAGAGTGACACCAGCCCTTCTCTACGGAGAGACAGCAGCAGCCTTTGTGTGATCTCTAATACCCTCTGCTCCCCAGGCAGTCAAACCCCATGTGGCCCAGTTTTCTCTCTCTCTTTTTCTCTCTCTTCCTTCCTTCCCTCTCTTCCCTCCCTCCCTCCCTCCTTTCTTTCCCCTTCTTCCTTTCCTCCTTTCTTTCTAGTTTGAAGTCTATTTTATTAGATATTAGGATAGCTACACCAGCTTGTTTCTTAGGTCTATTTGATTAAAATTTTTTTTCCAAGCCCTTTACTCTGAGGCAATGTCTGTCTTTGAGGTTGAGGTGTGCTTCTTGTATACAGCAGAAGGATGGATTCTGTTTTCATTTCTAGTCTGTTAGCTTGTGCCTTTTTATAGGTAAGTTGAGTACATTTATATCAGGGGATATTAATGACCAGTGATTGCTAGCTCCTGTTATTTTAGTTTTTGTTGTTGGTGATGTTATTGTGTGATTTTTCATTCTTTGGTATTTGCTGCTGTGAGATCATCTGTGTTTTCGTGGATGTATCCAACCTCCTTGGGTTGGAGTTTTCCTTCTCGTACTTTGTGAAGGGCTGGGTTTGTGGCTGGGTATTGGTTAAATCTGGTTCTGCCATGGAATATCTTGTTTTGTTCATTTATGGTGATTGAAAGTTTTGTTGGGTATAATAGTCTGGGCTGGCATCCATGGTCTCTTAATGTCTGCATAATGATTGGCCAGGACCTTCTGGCTTTCATTGTTTCCATTGAGAAGTCAGGGGTAATTCTGACAGGTCTGCCTTTAAATGTTACTTGACCTCTTTCTTTTGCAGCTTTTAATATTCTTTCTTTATTCTGTATGTTTAGTGTTTTGATTATTATGTGGTGAGGGAACTTTTTTTTTGATCCAGTCTATTTGATGTTCAGTAAACTTCTTGTATCTTCATATGCATATCTTTCTTTTAGGTTGGGAAAGTTTTCTTCTAAGATTTTTGTAGAATATATTTTCTGTGCTTTTGAGTTGAACTTCTTTTCCTTCTTCTATCCCTATTATTCTTAGGTTTGGTCCTTACATGGTGGTGTCCCATATTTCCTGAATATTTTGTGTTAAGCTTTTGTTAGATTTAATGTTTTCTTTGACTGATGAGACTATTTCCTCTATTGTATCTTTAGCACTTGAGATTCTCTCTCCTATCTCTTATATTCTGCTGTTTATGCTTGCATTTGTGATTCCTGATCATTTTCTCATAAATTCCATTTCTATAATTCCGTTTGTGTTTTCTTTATTATCTCTATTTCAGTTTTCATGACTTGAATAGTTTTCTTCATCTCTCTGATTGCTTTTTCTTGGTTTTCTTTAAGGGATTTGTTGATTTCTTCCCATTTTTGTTTGTCTTTTCCTCCATTTCTTTGAGGGAATTTTTTATTTTCTCTTTAATGGCCTCAAACATTCTCCTAAAGTTATTTTTTAGGTCATTTGCTTCTGCTTCATTTATATTTAGTTGTTCAAGTCTTGCTGTTGTAGGGCCACTAGTTTTTATTGGTGTCATATTGTTCTTTGCGGTGTTGAGTATGTTCTTACCTTGTCTACCCATCTTTTCCTCTGAATGGTGTAGTTGGGGCTGTGTCTGTGGTTGTCAATCTTCCAGGTGCCAGTGGATCCAAGGCTCAGATGGTTGCTCTTCATGGTGCAATCAGAGCCACAGTTCCAGTCACCCCAGAGGTCACTCAGTGTTCCTGGAGGTCACTAAGCATTCCCAGGGGTTTCTCTGCAATACCGGGGGTCATTTGTGCCTGCTCCCACAGAGGTTGCTTGCTTGGGGCTGCCACTGAGGTTGCTCCCTTGGGCCTGCTTTGGCAGAGGTCGCTGGCTCAGGCCTGCTCTGGTGGAAGTCACTGGTGTGGACTTGCTTTGGTGGAGAGGTCACTGATTCATGCCCAGTCCCACAAAGGTCTCTTGCTCGGGCTGCTCATTCAGTGGTGACTCCCTTGGACCTGCTCCTGTGGAGGTCTTTGCCTCAGGCTGAGGTAGCTGACTCAGGCCTGCTCTGGCAGAGGTCGCTGGTTCAGGCCTGTTCCCACAAATGTCCCTGGCTCGGGCCTGCTCCCTTGGGGGTCTCTGACTTGCATGTGCCCCATAGAGGTCTCTGGCTTGGGCCTGTTCCCTCAGTGGTTGTTCCCTTGGACCTCCTCCTATGGAAGTTACTGCCTCAGGCCTGCTCAGTGGAGGTTGCTGGCTTGAGCCTGCTCCTGTGGCCTTCTTTCTTTTTTGGTTTTTCCAGACAGGGTTTCTCTGTGTAGTACTGACTTTCCTACAATTTGTTCTGTAGACCAGGCTGGCCTTGAACTCAGATATCTGCTTACCTCTGCCTCCTAAGTGCAGGGATTAAAGGAGTGCATTATGCCACTTTTTTTTTTTACACACACATACATTTATTTAAGCCAGGTATTGTGGCACATGACTTTAATTCCAGCATTGAGAGGCAGTGGCAAGTGTACCTATGAATTTAAGGCAAGCTTGGTCTATAAGGCTACATAATGAGACCTGTTTTAAAAAACCCAAAATATATTTATTATTGTGTTTTATGGTGTAGGTAGGGGCACATATGTCACTGCATATGTGTAGAGGTCAGACAACAATTCTGTCCAGTCAGTTCTTTCTTACTGCATTTATGTGGGTTCCAGGAATCAAACTCAGGTCATCAGGCTTGCTCAGCATGTGCCTTTGTCTTCTGAAGCCTCTTGCTGGCCCGTGGCTCAGTTTTCAAATGCTGAAGTTTTAGTATATAATTAGCTTGCAATACATGTGCCCAAAGATATTTATTCACATAAGATATGCATAGCCAAAAGCGTGTAAGAATATATTCAACCTCACTGGGTCACTAAAAAGATGCAAATCAAAGCCACCACCTCTTTATAGCCATAAGTATGCCTGCAGGTGAAAGCAATACAAACCAAACCATTGTGTTGTCAAGGCTATGGAGCTTTCATACACTGCAGGTGTGGATGGGAAATGGTGCAGCTGCTGTGGAAAACCATCTGGTAGCTGTTCAGGAAGCTAAACAGAGAATTAGAATATGACCTAACCATTCTACTCCTGTGTATGTGCCCAAAGAGTTTAAAATAAGTCTTCCACGAGTACTCATGAGTTGGCACAGCAGCTGGAAGGTGGGTGCTCTAGTTTGCTTTCTGTTGCTGTGATCAACACCATGGCCCAAAGCAGCTTATTGGAAGAAAGGGTTTATTTGGCCATCATCATGGAGGGGAGTCAGAGGCAGGAACTGAAGCAGAGAATTTGGAAGGAGGCTCCTTACTGGCTCACTCCCCATGACTCATTCAGCTTGCTTTCTTATACAATCCAGGATCACCATCCAGGGTTGAGCCACCCATAGTGGACTGGGCATACATCAAACATTAATCAAGAAAATGCCCCCACAGACAAGCCCACAGGGACAATATGATGGAATCAATCTCTCGGTCCCTCTTCCCAGGTGACTCTAATTTGTGCCAAGTTGACAAAACCTGTCTAGCACAGTGGGAAATACTCAAATGCCCTTCATGGGTGGGTGTACAGAGCGGTATGTCCATCAGAAGTGCAAAGATCCATATGCCCATCAATGGTGGTATCCAAAGATCCATATTGCTCATGGAGGATTATAGCTGTATGCCTATCAGTAGACAGGTGAACAGACCTATATGCCCATCAGCAGATGGGTGTATTTCATCCCAAAGGTCTGAAACCAGAATTCAGGCTTCAGCAATGATATAAGAAACCAGGCTCAGAGGACCACATAGCGTGTGCTTCAGTGTTCTATAAATTCAAATCAGGCAAAGTTTGGGTGGGATATGGCTAGGTAGATAAAATGCTTATCTAGCAAGCATAAAGCTTAACCCTGTAAAATGGGTGTGGTTAACACAAGCCTGTAATCCCAGCACTCCAGAGGAGGAGGCTGGAAGGTCAGGAGTTCAGGCTATCCTTGGCTGTGTAGTGCGTTCAAGTCCAGCCTACATGAGACATGGTCTAAAGAAGAGGTGGGAAAGCTTACAGAGGCATAAAACAAATTAGATGAATAGTTTCCAGGGGCTGGAAGGGGAAAGGTGTAACTGGAGGTTTGTCTCCCACCCACCAGTTCCTGAATAACCACTCTGAGACTTAATATAAATTACAAACTTTGGGGCCTATTAGTTCAGGCTTATTATTAACTAGCTCTTGCAATTTAAATGAACCCTTTTCTATTATTCTACATTTTACCATGAGGCTTCTGGCTTGTTACCTCACATCTTGCGGCATCTCTCTGGCATCTGGCTGGCTCCACCCCTTTTCTTCCTGTACTTCTGTTTGGATTTCCCACCTGACTCTAGTCTGCCTGGCTGTTGACCAAATCAGCATCTTTATTAACCAATGGTGATAAAACATATTCACAGCACACAGATACAACCCACATCCAAAAGGGTGGTGACTTAGTGAGCATGCGGTTCCCTTCCGTGGTGATGGGGCTATTCCGAGGTAAATGGTATTGAGTGATGATTTCAGAGCACTGTGAGTGTGCTCAGTGCCAGTGATACTGCATCCTAAAATGGCTGATATATGGATTATAACTGACATTTTACTATTTCAAAGATAATCATGGGCTGGAGAGATGCCTCAGCACTTTTGAGCACATGTTGCTCTTGCAAGGCCCCAGGTTTGGTTCTCAGCACTCACATTGTGGCTCACAACCATCCCTAATGCAAGTGCTTGGAAGTCTGACACCCTTTTCTGAAAGGAACACCAGGCATGCATATGATGTGCAAACACATGCACAGGTAAAACACTCATACACACAAAATAAATAAGCATTTTGAAAGACAAACATTAAGATATCCAGAGGGATCTCTAGCTGGACTCCTTCAGGATCATTTTCCAAGACATTCCTCTTCCTCATGTTATGGGTCCAGGGTCTCTGAGATTTTGGGCTAGTCAGCACCCCAAGAGCCTGATGAGTGGGTGGCTCAGCCTACAAGCTCCTCCTCCCCTGGTCCCTTGCCCCTTGCAGATACTGGCTGAGCTATGAGTCCTACCTGCTGGAGAATTCCAAGGAGACTGTGGACATGCCTTTTGTTAAAGCCTTGATTCAAAACATCAGCACAGATACCTCAGAAGACCTGCTCTTCTCTCTGATGCCCTCCCAGGTGAAGAGCTTCCTGGTGGCTGGCTCAGGCCTCTGTGGTACCCATCAAAGCTTACCCCTCCTGAGCCAGGGTGCTGGGAGATTCCTGAATTGGCCCCCCTTCTCAGCCCTTGATGTCCTCAGAAAGTCTCCTTTCTCCCAGAGGCCTTGGGTGCTCATCTGGAAGATGAATCTCTGGCACCTCCATGTCTAAAGTGCCCACTAACCTCTCTACCAGAGCACACATCTGAAGTCAGAGTAAGGGCACACTTGGCCTCAGAGCAACTGAATGGGAGGGGAGGCTGTAGATTTACACTGGCCCAGATTCAAAGACCTCTGCCCTTACCAGCCATGGCCATTGTGGGCACATTACTTTTCTGACCCTCCATTTTCTTGCCTGTAAATAGTGAGAATATTGCCCACTTTCAAGAGATCAGAAGCCAGGCAGGATGACGCACACTCATTCTCCTGGTACTCAGGAGGCAGAGGCAGGAGGACTGCTCCTGAGTTCCGGGTAAGCGCAGGCTATCCAGATAGCCTCTGTCTCAAAAACAACAGAACAAAAGCATATTGGAAAGAGCATCTGACTTAATATCCAAGGAATTCTTGGTCCAGCGAGGGCTCAGCAAGAACCCAGCCTCCCACCAGGGAAGACGTTGAGGGCAAAGGTCCAGGCATCTTGCTGAGTTGCTCATCACCCAACATCCTCAGCCTTTTATGGTGCTGTGCCCTCTGGGTAGGGTATGCACTGGCCCAAGGCATAACCCACATGTCCTTTTGACAAGATCTGGACTAGGAAAGTGAAACTGGGGCTTCAACCCCAACTCTTAGCTCCCTCTTCCCATGAGCATGAACTCTTCTGAAGTGGGAAACTGGCAGATGCAGGCTGAGGCCCCAGGATACCCAGGTCGGAGACTAGACAAAGCATGCCCAATGATTTCTGAGGAGGTTTGTTCTAACATTCTATGCTCGGTTCCTATAACACTTCACTGTCGGGCAGGAAGGACTTCACGCTCAAGGTGAACACAAGTCTCTTGCCTTCACACCGGGGAAAGCTTCTTTCCAGGATGCCCCCCATTGGCCCTCCCCACACTTAAACGCAGAGCACGGCTGCACCAACAGTCATGCTCAGCTGGTCCCTGGGATGGGGAAGCTGGGCCCCACTGTTGATGCCTATCCAAGGGCCTAGTTCACGAGAATCAGAGCCTCCACCCCAGAACTAAAAGTCCTCAGATGCTGCCCCTTCTCACAGCATGCTGCAGTTTCTCTCCCAGCGGGGATAGTAGCGGCACCTGAGTGGGGGCTGGAATCCTCCAGGTAATGTAGGGGCTTCTGGGTCCATGGTTACAGATCCCAAAGCAGGTGATGCAGGGTGAGAACCAGCCCACTGACAGAGTCCAACTTCCCAAGAGCCTGTTTGGAGCCCTCCTGCCTGGCAACAAGTCTGCCATCCGGTTGGCCATAACTGTTCTGGACATTGGTGCAGGGAATGTCTTCAAGGTAAGAGGCTTGCTGGGAGCTCAGGAAGCTGCAGTTAAATACTCAGTGGGCCAGAGTCCCTGAGATGTTCTTTAAGGTAGTCGGGTCATCCAAGAGCCATTTCTAAAGTCTGTGGACTGAAGGTGATTCTGATATCCTGACATCAGTACCTCTTGGCTGTGTAGGAAGTCCAAGTGGGCTCATGCATGCTCGTGTGTCCTTGCACATGCAAAAACCACACTTTGTATTCCCGAGAACATATAATCAGGTGTGCTCAGATATGACTCTGTCCACATGGGCCAGCATGCTCTCCCTGGACAACACATGCCAGATGGTGCTCCTGAGGCATGCACCCATCTGCTTAAACTTAGATTTATGCACCCTTGGGCCTGGATGCACTCATCCTCCACCTGGAAGTAGTCACTGACATTTACCCCCATTTCCTGGCTTATCTTAGCCTCAAGCTCTTCTGGTTCAGAGATGTCAGGGGTTGGCTTTGAGCAAGGTGATAGGGAGCCTAGAGCCCAGTTCAGCCTAGCTCAGTATGTTATAGTGAGCAGCAGGAAGATGGCTGCCTATGCCCCTGGGTAGCTGGATCCCTACTCCCCTAGTTTCAGGCTTTGACCCCAAGTGAGGGGACATCCTAGAGTTCTCTAGACCCCTAACTAAGGCAGGTAAGGTCAGCCCCTCCTACAGCCTAGCCTCCTGCTACTGCCTCCCAGGGCCCCAAGCTCCTCCAGGACAACGGCAGCAGCGTGTTGAACAACCGCATGGTGGGCCTGAGTGTGGGCCAGACGCACACCACCGGGCTATCGGAGCCAGTGGAGATCACCTTCTCCCACCAGCGTCAGCCACCTGTGAGTCTTCTGCCCAGGCCTGGCAGTTACCGGAGGGCACACAGTACCTGAGCTCTGAGAAGCTGTGCATGGGCCTTGCACCCTTTACCCAGAAGAAACCATCAGGGTCGTGCAGAGTTATGTCCGAAGACATCTGTCTGCCCCGCCCATGTGAACACACATGCCCCATACCATCCCATCTCTGTGTTCATAAATGTGTGAGAACCTGGAGCACCCATCTGCATGTGTGCTTTCCATAGCAGACAGGCAATGGTCCTGAAAGCGTGTGTGCACAGACAGGCAAACCCTCCTGTGTGTGCCGCGTTTGTTGTATCTTCCCACAAGCACAGCAACTGTCCAGGGAGTGTCGATTCCCAGGCATGCAATCTCCCCATGTAGCCTATAGAGGTCTTCCTCTTAAGGCACATGATGGCCCCGGGAGCACCCTGTCTCCTCCCTGCCTCCCCCTCCTTCCTTTCCTGACTTGCACTCTCTGGTTTCAGAATGTGATCCTCACTTGTGTATTCTGGAATGTGGTTAAAGGTAGGTCTGGAAGACTTCTCTAGAATGAGAAAAAAGAAAGCTACATGCTTCCATAGGGCTGAAGGTGAGGGTAGAGGCGGGCCCTCCCTTCCCTCTTCGGGTAGAGGCGGGCCCTCCCTTCCCTCTTCTTCTCCCCCCACCCCCGTCCTTACCTTTCTGTGGCCCCCAGGAGACTGGGATTCCCAAGGCTGCTCCACAGAGCTCGGGGATGAGAGGACTGTCTGCCGCTGCGACCACTTGACCTTCTTCGCCTTGCTGCTGGTAACAGCCCATGCCCTCCTGATCTCAAAGGTCCAGCCTCTGTCCTGGGAGAGGCTTCCTGGCTGACTGGGGTTTGGGAGATGTGCAGACCTGGCCTCTCAGTGATGTGATGTGGACTTGGGGTCATCTACAGAGGCCGATCTTGGACCTGGCCACCGCACAGACTCTTACTCGCATCTCCCAAGCAGGCTGTGGAGTCTCCATGATCTTCCTGGCCTTCACCATTGTTTTCTATCTTGTCCTCAGGTGAGCGGCCCCACCCCCTTTTTCTCATGCCCTCAGGGAGGTACAGGAAAGGATTAGAGTATCTTTGTCCTTTGGCTTCACCTGGTGGTCTTCTCTGGTCCTGAGTCTGCTAGTTGACAAGATGGGACTAGCGTTTGAAGTTGGAAGTAGGAGAAATACAGCTCAGATGGATGAACACAGGGCATGATTGATTCATGGGACTAGAAAACTCATCGCCTGTGGCCCAGGCAGGGCTAGAACTAGGGGCTCCACCCGAGGCCCCAGGGGTTGGCCCTACCTTCCACAGCTTTTCTCTCTCCTTTGTCAGGATGCTAATTTCACCCTTTCCCTCAAGAACTGCTCCTTAGATATTGAAGCAAAGATGAAGCTCCAGAATTGAGGTCTTTAAAAGCAAACATTTTGAAATAATTATAGACTAACTAGAAGCTGCAAAAATAGCACAGTCTGTGGTTTCTTCCCGGAACTTCCCCAAGTGTGTCATCTGTAACTGTAGAGTATCATCAAAGCCAGGAAGCTGTCAGTGGCAGAATATGGTTAAGTAGGCTCAAGACCCCTTCAGTTCCACTGCTTTAGAAAACATCAATATGGGCATGCATGCATGTGTGTGTGCATGCGTGCATACATGCATGCTTGTGTGTGCACAAGAGTGCGTACGCGTGTGTTTGTGTGCCCACATCCACTCTGGAATGGGGATATAATCTGTCTCAATGAAACTACATGGCCCCTGTTAGAGTATTCAAAGTTGCAACAGAAGGCTGAGTATTTCTGTGGACACAGAACTCTGGGGGTCACACTTCTATGTGTATGCATCTTTACCTCATGCATATCTAATTGTTTTAGGGTCTGACTTTGATCACAGGCCAATGACACAAGCCACAATGGTCACAGGGTAGANTAGAATACACAGGCTGGCCAAGCCATTTGACTACTCTTGGATTTAAATGGCAAGAGACTAACCACCACCTTCCTAGTTCCTCGTGGCTGAAGGTGGGGAAGAGTGCCCCTTCAGGGACACGCAAGTTTCTCCAGCGAGGAACAGGCACGGGACAGACACAAGAGACAGATAGTACTGCCACCTGGCTCTTCTGAGCCAGACTGTAGCAAAGTCTACAGTGTAGCGAAGACACCCCATACCTGCTGACGTGGAGAAACCTGTGAGATAAGCCTCTGTCCCAACCTTCCCTAACCCCAGCTCCTAGAGCCCAAGCTCACTGGAACCCATCTGGAGCATTCTTTGACCTTCCATCTTTCCAGTCCAGGGATCACTACTGTCCTTCTCATGTGCCTTCATCACGGAGTAGCGCTGGGCTTCAGCCCCTGTGTGCTGCACCCACGACATCCCTCCCCTTTCCCACCCCTCCAAGCACTGGCCTAGAACACAGTCCCTAGCCCCTTCCCATTCTCAGTGAGCTGAGTGTACCTCACCAGCTAGCCATGCTGCTGGATCCTTGAGCCGAGCTTGGAGCGCTAGAGGAAACTGTTGCTGGCTCCCAACACTGGAGCCTAGCAGCTTAGCTTAGACATGCCTCTTATCTCCACTCCAGAAAACTGTAGGCTCTGACTCTCGAATGGGAGCCCTTCTGGTCTTTATTTGGTAGGAATTCAGAGTGGCAAGAAGCCTCACAGAAAAGCAGGGAGCACTGGCTGGGTAGAGACTCTGGGACCCTGAGCAAGTCTCTGGCCCTCCCCCAGACCTGCTCACTGCTACATTCTAGGCCTCACCCATTTGCCCACATCTGCTCACCCAGCTCACATACCCAGAGCTTCCTGCCCACTGTGCCCAACATGGGTGGATCCCCTGTGGCGAGGTGGCAGAGAATTTCACTGTGCTACTGGGAAATACCTGCATGGTCAAGCCTGGGAGACACAAGAAAACAAACGCCATCATTGTCCTTCTCTACCAGGCTCTCTCTGCAGAGGTTTAAGTCTGAAGATGCCCCTAAGATCCACATGGCTCTGAGCAGCAACCTATTTCTCCTGAATCTTACCTTCTTGATCAGTGTGGGGAGCAGCTCTCAAGGCCCCCCAACTTCCTGCGGGGTACGAGCTGCCATCTTCCACTACTTCCTGCTGTGTGTCTTCACCTGGATGGGCCTGGAGGCTTTCCACCTCTACCTGCTGGGCATCAGGGTCTTCAATACCTACTTTGGACACTATTTCCTGAAGCTGAGCCTGTTGGGATGGGGTAAGCACAGGCTGGAGGGGTAGAAGGCAGGTTAGAGGGTTAAGGAGGTAGAACCTATGGAAGCCCAAAGCTTGCAGGATGGATGGCTGCAGGGATTTAAGATGAGCTCACCCAAGGGAACACTAGTAATGCCCACTTCCTCCCCTTGCCCCAGGCCTGCCTGCTCTTGTGGTCATTGGTGTTGGGAGTAGCAACAGTTATGGTGTTTACACTATCCGCGACCAGGAGAACCGCACCTCACTGGAGCTGTGAGTGGGGCTGTGGGGAACAGAGAATATGGCGGTCTTTGGTCTCCTAGGAGGGAGAGAGTGAGGGGAGGGGGCCTTAGGAGGAGAACGACAATGCTAAGGATGGTCAGATCCAGCTGACTTGTGACACAGGAGGCAAATGGAGGTCTGGAGTCAGGAAGTGAAATAAAGGAGGCAGGGAGGCAGTCCAGGAAAGCCAGGACAGTGGTGGGGGAGCATCTTCTTGTCACTGAAGATCAGCCAGGGAAGCTTCCTGGGGTTCAATGGTCAGGGTTTCCTACCCAGCCCCAGCGGCTGTCCTCCTCCTCCTCTTCCTTCAGGTGCTGGTTCCAGAAAGAACCTGCCCTGTACGCTACTGTCCACGGCTACTTCCTTGTCAGCTTCCTCTTTGGAGCTGTGGTGCTGGCTCTGGTGGCCTGGAAGATCTTCACACTGCCCAGTGTCACAGCGGGCAAAGAACAGGGGCAGACCTGGAAGTCAGTCTTCACTGTTCTGGGCCTCTCCAGCCTGGTGGGCATGACCTGGGGGCTGGCTGTGCTCACGCCCCTGGGGTTGTCCACCATCTACATATTTGCCCTCTTCAACTCGCTGCAAGGTGAGGCTGTCTCATTGGCACCAGGGATACCTGGGGGTCAGGGAAGGCACTTTCCAGGACACAGGATCCCACAGAAGCCAGCTCAAGACAAAGGTGCTAATTTTAGATATGCAAGACTCTTGTGGGATTCAGGGCAGCAAGGGCGGCTGGTGTCACAGGGCCAGGATCAGGAAAAGCCACATAAATCAAAGCAGATAGTCCCACCTTCTGTTCTGGAGCTGAATGTTGCCTCCTACCTAGGCTCTGTGGCAACTCGGTCTCTCTCTGCTTTCCAAAATGGCTGCCTAACATGACTCTTTCAAGTCTC
This sequence comes from Bramus lutescens, assembly GCA_001685075.1. NCBI lineage: Eukaryota > Metazoa > Chordata > Mammalia > Rodentia > Cricetidae > Bramus > Bramus lutescens. The sequence goes on from LOEQ01000013.1 coordinate 583,874, forward strand.
TGAATCAGGTGACCCCCTCTAGTCCTAACCAGTCCTATCTAGGAAGGCAGAGTCATGTCAGGACGTAGAATTCTAAAGAAGATCTTAATGTATTTAATTAATTCTTTTTAACTGCTGCAACAAAATGCCCAACAAAAGCAGCTTACTAAAGGCCTTCCCTTGGCTCACGAGTGCAGACCCTGTGATGGGGAAGGTGTGATGCAGCTGCTCACATCATACCTGTATTAGGACATGGGAGACAGATAGGTGCTAGCACTTACCTCTCTCTTTTTAATTATTAGAATTGTATTGATTTATTTATTTGTGTATGAATGCATGCACACGTGGTGGTCGGAGGACAACCTGTGGAAGTTGGTCCTTTCCTTCCACCATGTGGGCACCAGGTATTGAGTGAGTCCCTGCCGTCGGGATTTCTGGCAAGCACCTTTACAGCTGACCTGCGTCACCAAACCTCTTTGAGATTTCTTCCAGGTCCTTGGAATGGCCCCCTCCTTTTAGGGCGGGTCTTCCCACCTGGATCAACTTGATTGAGAAACTCCCTCACAGGCATGCCTAGGGGCTTGTCTCCTAAGTGAGTCTCAGCCTGTCAAGGTGACAGTGTTAACCATTGCCCCACCGCCCTATCAGACAGTCAGTACTTCTGATCCTCACTCATCTCTAAGTCAGAGTGGCCTTGTCCCTTCCTCAGCCCAGTTTTCACAATGAATGCATGCGTGCATGGGACCCAAGAGGTCTTTGGTGCACTGGCGTATTACCAGCATCCTGAGCCAGAGGCCTGGCTTCCTTTGGAGAGTGCACATAGCCACTTGCCCAGTCAACCAGATGAAACAGAAAAGGGGTACACTGAGAATAGCTACCCTGGAGGAGCAGGAGGAACAGCGTCCTCTACTCTGACTCAGGGTGATGTCAATCTTGTCCTGGCACACAGAGGAAACAAAAGACTGGGCAAGCGGCATGCACAGTCAGGACCTTGTTAATCATTAACTTAGGACAGTTATTCAGGGAGCTATCTGCAGTAAGAAAGTGCTCCCACCTTGGAGTAGCCTTAATTTTTGTCACAAGATGCTCATTTGTTAGACCCACTATTCCAGGAATCCAAGGTGACTACAGGAGAGGAAGACTCAGAAGATGGACAGGTCAGGAAGCCAAGGGGAGGGGGCGTGTTAGGTCTTCATGTGTCAGGCCATGATTGTCCACGGCCAGCACTGCTCCCGTGCTTGGGAACAGGACCCTGAAAAAGCTGCTGGTTGATGATCTACTGATTACATCAGCCTTGAGGGAGGATGGCCATCTCAGATGTACACTCCTTAAATGTTTAGCATGTCTGTGTACACAGTTGAAGTACCCAGTTTAAGGTAGCAAAGGAGAGATCTGCCAGACTTCTTTCTACTCTGCTTTTGGTTACATGCTGGCACCTGCTGGCCCAGGTGAAGATCCGTGCTGTTAGCCAAGCCTCTAATCTTTAGGGGCACCATACTGACTGCAGTAGAAGCCACATACCACAGACACTCTCAGGTTAAGGTCCTAGCTTTAAGATTTATACATGTATGTATGTGGGGTGTGGGCAAAGAAAGGGACCATGGGAAGGAAAAAGGTTTAAAGGAATAGGGTGGGGAGAAGGAAATGGAATACATAGGGCATAAGAGTAGGTAGGGACTGCTGGGGTGAAGGGTACAAGCTGGGAGACCCCAGGTTTGACTCCCAGCAGCCATGTGGCAGCTCACAAACTCTGAACTCCAGTTCCGGGGAAGCAAGTGCCCTCTTCTGGCACCGGGCACACCTGCAAGTACACTTACATGCAGGCAAAAATGCTCATATGCATAAGATAAAAACAAATCTTTTTCTTAAAGAAAAGAAAATGTTACAGTAAAAATCTACCTTTTTGTATGTTAACTAAAACGATAAATAAAAGATGGGCTGGAGAGATGGGTCAGTGGGTGAGAGCATTTGCTGCTATCAGAGAACCCAGGTTCAGTTCCCAGTGCCCCCATGGGAGGTCACAACCATCTGTGATTTCAGTTCCATTGAATCCAATACCTATAGCTTCTGCAGACACCTGGTCCACATACGTACACACAGGTAAAACACTCATATATATATATATATAAAGTAAATCTTAAAAAACAATATACATACACAGAGACACACACAATTACTTTAGGATTATCTGTGATAGTATCCAGATAAATAACTATTGATTCACATTTGGAATATCCCAGAGGTTTGGAATTGGGAAAAGAGGCATCTTGAACTTAGAGATGACATTATTATCCTTTTTGGTTTGTTTGTTTTGTTTTGTTTTTGAGACAGGCTTTCTCTGTGTAATGACTCTGGCTGATTAGAAGTTGCTTTGCAGACCAGGTTGACCTCAAATTTACAGAGATCCGCCTGCCTCTGCCTCCTGAGTGCTGAAATTAAGGTGTGCACCACCACCACCTGTCTAATCTTATTATTCTTGCATGGGCTACATTAACATGGAAGCCTGCGTGTCTCACTCTGATGAGTCTAAGTTATTTGGCTTTCCCACCTTCCTCCACGTACAACAGACAGAGCCCTTGGTGCCTTCTAGCGTCTAAACATGGTTACTGTTGTATGGTGTTTTCATTATGAATTCCCTTCAGACACACAGCTGTACTTCCCAGTCGATTCTGTACTTCCTCTAGTTTTATACGCTACTACACCTTCCCTTTTCATCCCGCTGGAAGGCACCCTGTAGCCATCCTTCACAGGAGGATGGTGGGGAGCATGGTGAGTCGAGCCCATTTGGTGAGCCAGGTGTGGCAGTGGCGTTGGTTTATATATCTGGGAATGCCTCTGTTTTGCTCTTCCTTTGCTGTGGTAGGTGTGTGTGGAATTTGTGGTCTCTAAGGTTTTATTTGGTTCTCTTTCAGGAATAGATTTCATTTTACCTAATTCTTTCGTCAAGTGCCTGACTGTTTAGAGTGTAGCCCCTGCTTTGCCGCAGCCTGTTCCAGGCTCACCGAAACCCTCTCTTTACCACAGGCGTCTTCATCTTCTGCTGGTTCATCATCCTCTACTTCCCGAGGCAGAGCACCACAGCCTCTTCCTCTGGCACTGCCCGCCTTGGCCAGGCCCACTCCATGTCACAAGACTAGGTGACTGAAGTGTGCTCTCACCTCCAGCTGGATTGCATGACTTCAGACAGCTAGCTCCCTACCTCCTTCTGGGTTCCATTGCCTTCTCTGTACAGGGTGTCTGAGGAGGAAGAGAACAGAGACCACACTGAACCATATGACTTCAAAGCTCCCATTCAGAGGGCTGGAGATAGATTGATGGCTTAAAGAGGACACTGGTTCAGCTCCCAGCACCCACATGCTGGCTCACAACTGTCTGGAACTATAGTTCTAGGAGCTCTGATGCCATCTTCGGGTCTCCAAGGGCACCAGGCATGAAGGTGCTGTATATAGATACATGTGGGCAAAACACTCATACACATGAAGTAGAAATTAAAAAACATTTTGAAAAGCTCCCATTCAGATGTGTTCATGGGTTCAAAAAGCCACAAAAGCAGATTTACAGGAGAGTCTCTATTAGCCTGAGACCAACCACTCTGACAGTGTCATCTTTACCCCGGCTGCCATAGAGACGGATCTCGATAGCTAAGCAGCTGTTTCCAGCACCTCTCATCTCACTGGGAGCCTGGGCCAAAGAGAGGAAACTTGGTGAAGCCCCTGGAAGAAACTTCAGTCTTTCGTATTCTTTTCCTGCCACTCGCACTACAATCCCACCGTATAACGGCATATCCGTCTTCCCAACCTCCGGGACATTCACAGGCTATTGTTCCTTATGTGCCAGGGGAGCAGAGGACAGGAGGTTTCTTTGGGGGCTTTGATGGTCTTCTACCTACCCTAGCCTCATCTTTGCTCCCCAGTTGGGGCTCATCCTAATTGCAATTACTGCACTATTGAGGGCTGAGGTCCTCCTAAGTGCCCAGGACACTTTCAGAGAATGCCCCTCAGAGGGTGAGCTTCCAGGAACACCTGCACTCACTCCACTTGACTGCCAGGTGGGAGGTCTGAATCTGACCTGCTGTCATTGTTGGGGCAGAAGTTGAGGTCCGGAACTGGAGCCATGCCTGCTCCATTCACATTAGTTCATGTGGCCAAGGGGGAAGGGAGAAAAGGCCACCCTTTCCCCAATGTCCAACTCCTATAAGCAGGGACCTAGACCGCCTTGTCCACTGTGTCCACCCAGCCTGAGCAGCAGGCCTTCCCATGTTAAGCCAATAATTGTCGTACACACTTTAATAAACAAATATTCATTGGCTGAGCAAACAGATGTGTGTGTTTGCATAAACCTGACAGACTCCCGGAGATGCTTCAGGCAGGACTCAGGTTAAGCTTGTGGCTTTCGGTGGCTCAGCCTTCATTCCTCAACCACGGCTTTCTTCTGTAGCTTCAGCAGCAGCCTTGAAGGAGACACGGGCCAGCAGTGCCACCTGCAGCCTGAGGAGGTCCCTTATCCTCGATTTTGTGGAAGAAAGGAATTTCTGTAGTGCCACTGTGAAGCATGTTGTTAAAGAGAGTGTGTGCGTTTGTGTGTATGTATGTGTTTGTGTGTGTGTGTATGTGTGTGTGTGTGTGAGAGAGAGAGAGAGAGAGAGAGA
>LOEQ01000013.1:636240-648934 GCA_001685075.1 Bramus lutescens
CTTGTACAGCGGCTGCCAGGACTCACTGCGTGTCTATGGTTGGGAACCTGAGCGCTGCTTTGATGTGGTCCTTGTCAACTGGGGCAAGGTGGCTGATCTGGCCATCTGTAATGACCAGCTGGTAAGGGTCAAGTTACCCACCCCTCCCCCTCCCCCTCAAGCTTCAACCTTCTACTGGGCCTCCTGGGTTCTGGCCCCATCCCACATCAGCTCTGCCACGTCCTGCAGATAGGTGTGGCCTTCTCCCAGAGCAACTTCTCCTCTTACGTGGTGGACCTGACGAGAGTCACCAGGACAGGCACTGTGACCCAGGACCCTGTGCAGGCTAGCCAGCCTCTGACACAGCAGACCTCCAACCCTGGTGTCTCCCTCCGCCGCATCTATGAGCGGCCCAGCACAACCTGCAGCAAGCCTCAGAGGTGGGTGTTCGTGGCTTTGGCAGGGTGCATGTCCCAAGGCGGCTCCTGCATACTCAGCCCTGGGCCTCACTGAGGATGCTGGCCTCTTCTGCTTGACTCTGCACATGCCAGGGTAAAGCACAACTCGGAGAGTGAGCGGCGCAGCCCCAGCAGCGAAGATGACAGGGACGAGCATGAGTCCCAGGCCGAGATCCAGAACGCTGAGGACTACAATGAGATCTTCCAGCCCAAGAACAGCATCAGTGAGGCCACTCTCTCCCACCTCACAGCCCAACACCTCACTGTGGCTGTATCCCCTAAACCTTACCTGCTCTCCACACTTTTGTACTGGGCTGGTTTCTGAAAGGGGAACCTGGACATTTGCAGCAGAGGTCCAGCCCCTACTCACTGGTGGCCACTACCCCTCTTGAAGCCAAGAGGGCCTATAGGTGCATATGGGCTCATGGGGCCAGGAACATGTGCTCAGGATCACTTTCCAGCCATGTGTCTATCTTGATTAAGACCTTGGCCGCACACACAGCCTATTCCCAGAGAGCTTAGGGGAACCCAGTTATCAGCCCCCTTTGCCTTGGCAGGTCGGACACCGCCTCGGAAAAGTGAGCCCTTCCCAGCACCCCCAGAAGATGGTGAGTTGGGAAGTGCTGGCCTGAGGACCAGGCCTTGCTTCTCACTGCAGCCCCTAGCCTGCCCAATTAGTTCTTGTCCTGTGCCTGCCTAAAAGTGCCCAGCACATGGAAGGCCCTGGAGGCAATTTAAGCAAGGCAGGCAGTGCCTCCTTCAAACCTATGCCTGACTGCCTGGAGAGAAACAAACACAGGTGGGCAGCCCATGGGGTGTGTGCCACTGAGGATTGGGTCTACTGTAGATAAGGGGGAGGCAAGACCCTGAGAGGGCTGAGGGCTGGGGGTAGAGAACCAGAGGATCGGGACCCAAACCTGGAGTGGGAGCCAGAGAGCCAAGTTTCAGGCCAGACCCATAGAGCCCTGGCCAGGAGTTTGGGACTGAAGAAAGGGACCATCCAGTCTGCTGTGGAATAGCAAAGGGTCCATCCATAGCATCTCTATCCTCCTGGCTCCCCTTGGGGACCCAGTGCTGCTGCTTTATCATAGTGAGGCTGTTTTTCTATGAAGCTCTCCTTGTTCCTGCTCACTCCAACATCTGCTGCCCTCTTCCCATACTCCATTCCTAATGGCAGGATTTCCCTGCAGCTACTGGGTCCCACCTCCACACACCCAAGGACAGCCCCTACCTCAGCCCCCCAGGATGCCCACCTGCTGCTGATCTCCCTGCGCCCAGCTCCCTGTCCCCTCTGTCCATCTGCTGACACCTGCTCCTTTCCAGCTGCAGCTGTCATGGAAACCCATCCTGACCTCTTCTGAGTCCTTCTAGTCTGATAGTGAACCTTTCCTCTACTCCTAGACACAGCCACAGCAAAGGAGGCCTCGAAACCTGGCCCAGCCATGGATGTTCAGCTGCCGGTGCCAAATGTATGTCTGAGCAGAAAGGATTCCTGTGGGTCTGAGCCAGGGTGGGGACCTTCCTGTCAGGAGCTGTGGGAGGACTCGGGCTGGTGTAGCTGAGCCTCTGCTCCCTGCAGCTCGAGGTCTCAGCCCAACCTCCAGTCTTGACTTCCACTCCTGCACCCAAGGGTGAGCCTGCCATCATCCCTGCCACACGGAATGAGCCCATTGGCCTAAAGGCCTCTGACTTCCTGCCTGTGAGTGGGATTTGCCCAAAAGGTAGGGTTGAGGGCTAAAAAGAGAGTGTGCTATTTGCTCCCGTGCCAGCATCTGGGTTTCTCCTTATAGGCCGTGAAGGTCCCCCAGCAGGCCGAGCTGGTGGATGAGGATGCTATGTCACAGATACGGAAAGGCCACGACACCATGTGTGTGGTGCTTACCAGCCGCCACAAGAACCTGGACACTGTACGGGCTGTGTGGAGCACAGGAGATATCAAGGTAAAGGTGACTTAGCCCGTTGCTTGGGCTTTAGGCTGGACAGAGAAGAGGCCACACAGTGGGACCCTGGAGTATGGCAGCCTTGTGGTATCCCCGTAGCCAGCTTCCATCAGTTGAGCGCTGATGTCAGGCTGCGCCCCATCCTCTTTGTTGGTGCAGTCTGTTAACATGCTCCAACCCTGTCTGCTTCCATTCTGTGTCACCCTCTTAACGGAGCTTGTCTGCAGACATCAGTGGACTCCGCAGTGGCCATCAATGACCTGTCTGTGGTGGTAGACCTCCTGAACATTGTCAACCAGAAAGCGTAAGTGGCCTCAAGAAGAGAAGAACGGGGTGGTCAGGGCTGGTGGGTGGCATCACACCCAGCTCTCTCTCCAGCTCGCTGTGGAAGCTGGACCTGTGCATCACAGTGCTGCCACAGATTGAGAAGCTTCTACAGAGCAAGTATGAGAGGTAGGGAGTCCCTCCATCCCCGGAAGCCATCAGAGTGGAGTAGGCACGTGTGTGCATGTGCCCCACCTGTGGAGGACCCCTCTGTCTCCCATCTGCTCTCTGGCTCTGGGCCCATCTATGTATGACTCCATCTCCTTTCCTCCTGAAGCTATGTCCAGACCGGGTGCACCTCCCTGAAGCTGATCCTGCAACGGTTCCTGCCCCTCATCNNNNACTGACATTTTGGCAGCCCCACCTTCTGTGGGTGTGGACATCAGCAGAGAGGAGAGGTAAGGGGCATGGTGCATGCTGCCCCTCAGCCTCAGTTGTGGGTGGCTGTGCCCAGACAGCTCGCAGCAAACACTGCGATGTGACTCAGGATGTATGAGTATGGCCAAAGCGTGGGTTCCTCCCTGGCCTTGCTTGTCCCTCCACACTGGCATGGCTTGGGGGACTTCTTGTGCTCTTAGGAGGGACTGAAGTAGTTGGTTAGGGGGACGAAAGCCCAAGGCTTGCAGGCATTCCAGCCAGGTGGGGTAGCCTCCGTCCTCAGGTGTTGCCTCTTGGCCTACAGGCTGCACAAGTGCCAACTCTGCTTCAAACAACTCAAGAGCATCAGTAGCCTTGTCAAGAGCAAGTCAGGTCTGAGTGGCCGCCATGGCAGTGCCTTCCGTGAGCTGCACCTACTCATGGCCAGTTTGGACTGAGGAGCTTACTGATGGGAGTACCAGCAGCCCTCACTGGCTTGGTCTTACACTCTAGTTCACTGTATGCCCGTGGCCCATGAGCCTCTGCTTGGCCTCCACTCTTGTCCTGATGGCCATCTTGGAGGCAGTGTCGCCAGCCCACTGACCACAGTTGTGGACTTACAACTTCCTCTCCGGCAGCAGCTACAGTCTTGCTCCTCAGGGCAACTCCAGCTTCGGAGCTGCTGCTGTAATTTATCAGGCAGATTTATTAAATGTATAACTGTTCCTGACTTCCTTATAAGAGATATCCTCTGGCTTTCCCAGACACCGTAGCCTGGAAGTTTGTGGAGGCTGAGACTATCCTCCTCTTCCCAGTGCAGCTTCCAGATGTGGCCAGCAGGGGACACAGCAAAGGGCTGCCTGGTCAGCTTGACTCTGGGGAAAGGGAAAAGGTGTATCTTATCCACACTCCCAGTTGTCCTTGGGCTCCTTTGAGGCCAGTGGATGGATGTCCAGCCCAAGGGCAGGACCCCAGACTTATGGCTAGCTACCACTAGGTTGGCTAAGAGCCATTAATCCTCCGACCTTTGGACACCTTGAGGACTAGACCAGGATATTGGATGACATTTGGAAGACTAGAGTGGCTTTCAGAGCCCACAGGAATCTCTGTGCTTCCTGGCTGGATGAGAACCAACCGCTGCCCTCCAGGACAGCTGTTGATGTGCCTAGCAAGACGTCGGGGCCAGGCACAAATGTGTAAGTAGGGAGTTGGGGTCATTACTAGTGGCCACAGTTCCAAAGACTGGGAGCAAAGGCCAGCCGAGGGTGAGCAGTGGACTGGCAAACCTGGCAGCTCCCTGTAACATGGAAGTGATACCACGATGGGATGGGACAATGGTTACAGGTACATATGGGGTCTTCATAGTTGAGATTATATCCAAAATAAGACAAGGTATGGGGACAGTAAGACTCCTGGCTCCCAATGGAGAACACATGGTCTTTGGTGGTAGCTTCTAGAATCTGTATGGTCACTTAGCAGTGGGGAGCAGCAGGGCATAAAATGTCCACTCTCCATGATCCATACACAGGGTCTCCTAGTACCAATGACTCAGACTACGCTCGTGTAAAAAGACATTAATTTTAATAAGTAAAAATGGCTAAGCTTCCAAAAGTTCTTAAATAGGATTTGGGGAGAGGAACATGTTGAGAATCAGTGGGCAGGGAGAGTGCCTGGTGTCAGGCAGATGAGCAGGACCCAGCCCTGTCCACTGGCCTCTGCCAGCCATAAATACAGCCCGGACCCGTGACAGGGTGGGAGCTCCTATATACACCTTAGAACATTTATATACACACTCCAGTGAGGGACCCCCTCCTAAGGAGGGTAAGCAGAGATGTTCTTGCTCTCCCCAGCCCCCAGCTGGTTCCTTAGCCTTCCCCACTAGTAGGGACCACCCTCCCTGCAAGGGCTGGACTTCCATGGCTTCGGCCTACCAGGCAGAATACCATCCCTACCCTTCCAGAAGCCCACGCTTGGGTGCCTAAAGCCACACAGAGACTTGCTTCCTTCTGAACATGTTTCTCTGAAGAGAGGCAGGGCAGCAGGAGATCCTCCACACAGGCCTCCATCTCCTGCATCCATGATGGTGTTAGAACAGGTAGCCAGACCACAGGGCCCAGCTCCAGGCCTGGCAGCGTAGCACATCCTCACACAGGCACTGGCCTCAACTTCCCTGAAAAAGAAGGGCGCTCTCAGCTTCCTGCCTCAGCAGGTGTGCCCACAGCAGATGCAGAGCAGGAGGCCAGCAGAAGCGTATGGACAGCAGGCAGCAGAGGACAGGCCCGGCTCTGTACCACGCAGCCCTAGCAGAGCCCTGCACCAATAGCAAGACAGCAGGCAGCCCCAGGCCGCTGGCCCACACTCACCTGGAGACTGCAGCCCCAGCAGTCAGGCTGAAATCAAAGTGACAGACATCTCACTTGCGGAGTTTTGACCCAGCTGCCACCACCCCTTTTGGACACAGTGAGTGGCCTGGCCTCCAAATGATGAGGCAGGAATCCCGGGTCACATACCTGTAGTGGGGTCTCTTTTCTGCTGGGGTTGGTGGGACTGCTTTGTGGGAGGTGGGGGACAGGCAGGTACTAGGGGAGCCCTGCGGGGTGAGGACTCCTATGTACACAGCATGGGCCTTGAGTCAGCAGTATGTGCTAGGAGCTTCTAGGACCAGATTCTTTGTCACCCTCTGCAGGGGCTTGGGACTCAGTAAAACAGTTCTGCCTTCTGACTTCTGTCTAGAGCAGGCAAGGCAGGGAGACCGGTTCTAAACGTGGTTTTGGGGTATTGAGGATGGAACCCAGGACTTCCCACATGCTAGACAAGCAGCTTCCCTTTGGGGGAACAGTGTCACTATATAACCTTCACTGGCCTAGAACTCACTGTGTAAACCATGCTGGCCCAGAACTTGCAATCTTGCCTCTGCCTCCCAAATGCTAACTGAGGTCAGGCACAAGTTACCATGCCTGACTATCTTTTTAAAATTCTGTTTTGAAACTGCATTGGCCAGGCTGGCCTCAAACTTCAATCCTCTTGCTTCAGCCTCCCAAGCAGTTGAGACTACAGGTGGGGGCCGCTAGGGCTGGCTCATAGGGTTTTTCTTTCCTTTTAAAAACAGCTTATCTAGGAAAGGGCAGCCAGGCACGGTGACCGTCAATGTGGGAAAGGCTTGCCACCCTCCTGCCCTCCCATCCCAGTCCTCTCCCAGACAGGCTTACCCGATGGCTGCAGCTTCCTTCGGATGGAGCCTGGGCGGCTGTTGGTCCCAGAGCCAGGGGCAGAATGGGCTCGTGCTGTTGGCTGTGGTGTTTGGCAAGGTGGCTCCCACTGTGAGCAGAGAAGGCCTGGTGTTGTGGGAGCCAAGGCTGTCCTGGCTTCTCCCCTCCATCCACCTGACAATGTTCCCTCAGCTACAGAGGCAACTAATGAGAAGTCAGCCCAGGAATATTACCCATGAAGAAGGAAATTTTGTATTGCATATCGACAATGGGCCATTGCTGGCCCCCCAAAATAAAGATGGCCTAGCGGGGCTATGGTGCTGGTATAGTGGCCCCTTAGCAAATCAGAAAATAGGCAGGCAGATCTCGGTGAGTCTGAGGCTTCCTGGTCTAAAAAGGAAGTTCTAGGCCAGTCAGAGCTACATGGTGGGAACCTGCCTCAGAAACCAAAAGCGCCACTGGGTTCTAGCTTCACCCACCTTTGTGGCANCCTGTCAGCCCTGCTCCCTACTCAAAGCCAAGCCCATGGGGGGAGGGGACACCCTCCTCCCCTCCTCCCTACCTCCAGATGCTCTTGGCTTGACCAGGAGCCCAGCTCTGTGCGGCGGGATCCAGGGCCCAACTCCACAGAGCGAACTCTCTCAGCAAACTTGAGGGAGTACAAAGTCTCACTGGTGTTCTTCTCTACTGGGGACACCTAAGGGACAGAGTTCAGGTCCAGTCCATGCCAGCGTCTGCCCATGGCGCAGGAGGGGGCAGCATGGTCACTAGAGGATGCTTCTGATCAGGGGAGACCACTGGGGGCAATGAAAATGGCAGAGGCATGGGGAGAGACTTGTTGTATATTGCATAAGAGTGTTGGTGGGGTCCATGTGGGGTTGGGGGAGCTGACAGCCTGGGGAGGCCCTTCCTGAACCCCCGTTCACCTGCACCACCATGAGAGTCTTGCTGTCACCACTGAGGGAGTCCTGCAGCAGGTAGGTGAGCTTGGAGTTTCGGAAGGGCACATGGCCCTGTCGGGAACGCAGGGCAGCAATGACATCCCCCAAGGCAGACAGTGACCTGTTGATGTGCTGTGCCTCTCGCAGGCGGTTGCCTTCGGCCCCTGACTTGCCCACACGCTCAGAACCAGCCAGGTCCACCAGGTTCAGCTTCCCTGCAGGCAGGGCAAAGGGCAGGTCAGCGCTGCTCAGGATAGCCATGGAGTACTTGACCGGGATGCCCACTGTGCATCTCTTACCCGTGGTCCGGAGGCCTGTGCTGCAGTCCACACCACGCACTGTTACAATGAGCAGAGCGTGGGAGCGGGAGCTGTGTTCGTTCAGGTTGGTGAACTCCGTGGTGCGGTTGTTATAGCCAAACTCAAACACCTGGGAGGCAAAGGCAATGGGGCTCCTTTAGGAAGGGCAATGCCACCCTGTGTGTTTTATTTATATACTGAACTTGATTTGGGTTTTGTTGTTCGATTTTGGGGGAGACAAGTTCTTACTATGCACATCAAGCTGCAGCTCACAGAGATCGGCCTGCCTTCTCAAATACTGGGATGAAGGGGTGTACCATCAACAGCTGGCTACTTTTTAATTTTTTGTTTTGAGACAAGGTCTCACTATGTAGCTTTAACTGGCCTGGAACTCCCTATACAGACCAGATTGATCTCAAACCCACAGAGAGCCACCCGCCTCTGTCTCCTGAATGCAGAGATCAAAGGTGTGCACCTAGTCACTTGATGTGTTTCTGAGACAGGGTCTTGCTAGGTAGCAGACTGGTTTCAGATTCACAATCCTCCCGAGGACGTAAGCATCCCTTTAAGCTGCATAGTCAGGTGGTGAGAGCCCACATCTGAGACCAGGCCTGTCCTCCAGAGCAGCTGGTGGACAAGGTCTCCCAGCGCGTCCCATACTCCTTACCTTGTTGATGTCATCCACGCTCTGCACCTGGAACTCAGTTAGCCCTGGCACATAGAGCTGCCCACTGCCGTCTGGGCACAGCCGGATCTCCAGCTTCTCCTGAGGCTCCTTCCCCAGCAGGTCTCTGGGGGGACAAGTGGGACATTACTTCTCCCTTCAACTTCTGGCCTCTGCTGGCATTGCACCCAATCCCTAGCCTGGACTCTGCCCCCACAGTCAATCTTGGAATATTGTACAATGGCGCTGCTGACCTTTCCTCTTCTGCCCTGTCCTCAGAAAGGGGAAAAGGTTTCCACAGAAGTCCTAAGGGGGCATGCCCTCTGGTTGGACAGGGAGCCCCAACCCCATCCCAACCAGCATAGTGCAGCCCGCAACAGGAAAAGGAGCCCAGATAAGGGAGGAGAGCCTACCTCCTAGATTTGGTCAAAGCCAGATCTAGTTAGAGGCTAGACCCAGAGACCAGGAAGCCCCCCTCCATGAGCCCCACAGAACTCTGGTCCGGCCCACCTGAGGACCTCATTGTAAATCTCAGCCGCGCTGACGGTGATGTTGTACTGCCAGTCAGACGCCTTCTCCTGCACCTCAGAGAAGAGCAGCTGCAGGGCCCGCTGATTAATGCCTGGGTTCTCGGGGGTCCCCTGATGGCAGAAGGAAAGGCCCAGTGGCCCTACAGATGCTCACACAGCATCTGCCACCCCATGCCCCCAGGTACCCTACAGGTGAGCCTCCCTATGAAGCTGCCTGCTGCATGTTGGCCTATTCTCACAATAAATATCTGGGTATTCTACTAGGAATAAGTTAGTTTCCCTACCTTTAAGGCAGCATTTTCCTGCTGCCAGGAAGGTGGTGAGAATGGAAGGAGCTCTGGGGGCAAAGGCCTGGAATGCCTACCCTGCCAAGCACCCGGGCTTAGGCTGAGCATCTTTCTAGCTCTCCTGTCCTGTCCGGCTCAGCAGTCTCTTTACTCAGGGCTGAGGGTGTGCAGATTAGTGGAAAGATAACAGGTACCCAATGGCCTGAGCAGGACCCAATAAGCCATTTTGTGTCAGCTCCCCTGTCCTATGTTGGGGAGTCCACAATGGCCTCTAGAGAGCCAGAAAACTACCAACAAGGCAACGCCCTACAGGGCTGGAGTTTTCTATTACTCTATAGTCAAGATTCCTCAACATTGGGCTAAAGTGTTGTGGACACATGCCTTTAATCCCAGCACTCAGGAGGCAGAGACAGGAGGATCTCTGTGAGTTCACAGTCAGTCTGGCCAACATAGTAAGTTCCAGGACAGCCAGGGCTACTTAGAGATCCTGTCTCAAAACAACAGCAACAAAAAAATTAAAAATAAAAAAATTCCTCAACTTAAGTGTCCCATTCCTTGCTTATAAGGACTCTGGGCACATGGCATGGATAAAGCCCTTCTCTGAGAGCCCAGCTTCCCACAACTATAGTCATGTAGGTAGCCAGTCTCTCCCATGGCCCAGGAACTCCCTGAGGGCTGATACCAAGCCTCATTCATCGTAATATCCTGGGAATCCTCAAGCCTAGTCTGAGGCAGCCACACTATAGGAAAAGAGCCCAGGGAATATATGCAAGGAAGGAGGTCTGGCCTCTGACTTAGACTAAGAGTCCTCTGATTTCTATCCCCACTTCCCAGAGACATGCAAGCCTATGGGGCAGGTTCCTGGGAAGAAGATACTTGCTTTTGCAGGCCTGGTACCATGGAGTCAATGCAAGGAACAGCAGCCCAGGGTGGTTGTGAGAATAAGACAAAGCATACATTGTGCAAAACCCAAAGATCCTGGAAGGAAGCTAGGTCCCTAAGCCCGTTCCTACCGGGCACACACCTACCTCCATTGTATATGTCTTGCCGGCACCTGTCTGGCCATAAGCAAAGATACAGACATTGAAGCCATCGATGCAGGAGGTAATGAGGGCCTGTACCTCTTGGAACACCTGCGGGGACACAGGGCAGGGTCCAAGGGGCTTCCAATGCTGCTCGCACGTGGGGCCCCACAGCTCCAACTCCAGCCACCTCCCAGCAAGGCCTCCATCAGTGAGAATCAGGTCACTGCAGAGGATTTAGCCACTATCACCAGTGTAGGGTTTGGGGCCCAATCCCAGCTTATACATTCTCAGGGAAGACTTGACCCAACCAAGGCAGAGGCGAGCATGTGCCTACCACATTCTCTGGCTTGCCCCCAGCAGGAAAGAGATGTGGGCTAGACAAGCCTAGAAGGCTGCCTCTGAGCTGAGAGGAGTGTGATGCTGTCACTCCCATGGAGTTCATGTTGCTCAGCCTTGGCACTGGGGGCATCAGGGACAGTGGGGAGCTCTAGAAAGTCCCATGGTACTGTCACAAAAAAGGAACTCTGGGCAAGGGAGGCTACCCTGGGCCTAATGGCTGATGAGGGAGGCCTTGAGGTGGAAGGAGCCATGGGACGGGCATAGTCATGGACCCTGGGAAAGGCAGGGTCTGTGTGGATGTTCCTAAGGCCTCCAGTTGTGCCTTTCCACCCACTTCCTTCCAGATGGAAGAAGAGTGATCCATGCTTCTCCACTCTCACCTAGCGCCTTGGCCCCTGCCTTGTGTTTCTGTCCTTTCCTCTGCTGATCCTCCCGTGTCCCTGCAAATGCCCTGTCATGGAGCCACACTCACATCCTGCTGTGAGGCCCACGGGGAGAAGACCTTGTCCAGCTCGAAGGACACAGGCTTGCCCTTGTGCAGCAGGTGGATGATGGAGTCGTCATCTGGATCAAAGGTCACAGCATTGGTTGCCTCAGGTCCGTCCCCATCCTCCTTGGTGACTGGCCGGACTCGTGCAATCACCCGGATGTTTCCTAGATTGGCAGAAGATGGAGAAATGAAACGGATCAATGCCAGACTGCAGTTCTAGGCAGACCAGTGGCCCAAGAGTCCCATCTTTTATGCAGAGTTCCAGGAGCAACTTATTATTAATCACTCAGACTATTGTATGAATTCAGTACATTTCTTCCTGAGCAGACAAATTCAGGGTGTTTTACCTGGTGGCTCAGGTACTGTAGCCAGTCTTGGTAACACTCTCTGTGGACTTGAGTTTCCTCATCTATTCAAGGAGCTTGGACTCCATGAACCAAAAGATTTATCTATCAATCTAAAGGGGCACAGGGAATGCTAGGTAGGATTTGAGTACCAGAACCAGACAGGAAAAAAAAAAAAGGGAAGAAAAGGGTAGCTGGCAGTGTGTCCTGTGGACAGCTATACGTGTGCTCCCAGCCCTGGTGAAGGGACACTGTAGGGTTCTCTGGTGACTAATGACCACTCTCTCTTCTCCCAGCCAACATGAGCATGGCGAGGGCGGTGTTCTGGGGACACAGCTGACTCCCCAGGGTCTGCAACAGCTGGCACAGAGCAGGTGATCTCTAGAGCTCAGGGCAGAGATCAGTGAAGCCCCAGTCTGGAGCAAGTGCCACTACTGTGCAGTGCCCTCACATTCCCAGGCCTGGGAGGAACCTGCCATGGGCAAGGGGCTTTAAAGGTAAGTTCAAACCCAAGGTGGACCATTTGCTAGCTGTGTGCCTTTAAGTAAATTTCCTGACTGTTCTGGGCCCCCGAATCCTTAGCAGCATCACATATGGCGCTAGGAGTAACTCCCATGCAGCCAAGGATACTTACCCTTCAGCCGCACCAGCTCATTGTGACATTTCTTGCGCAGCTGCAGTTCCCGGCGGTACTTGCGCAGCAGCTCCTGGTTGTTGCTGTTGACCTCCTCAATGGCCTGGCCAATCTGGGGAGTATGCACACTACCATCAAAGGCCTGGCTCTGCTAGCTTCCCTTCCCTGGCCACCTGGCCTGATGGCGTTACCCTCATCTGCCCAGGCTGAGAACCTGACATGTACTATCGCAGCAGATCAACCTCTGCGGAGGCACAGCCAGTACCCCATCTTAGAGACAAGAAAAACTGAGCTCGGGGCTGGAGAGTTGGCTCAGTGGTTAAGAGCATGCTTGCTCTTCCAGAGATCCTGAGCTCAATTCCCAGCAACCACATGGTCACTCAAAACCATCTGTAATAAGATTTGGCACCCTCCTGACCAGCAGGCATAATGTAGACAGAACACATTTATATATATTTATATACATAATAAATAAATAAATAAAAAACTCTGAGCTCTAAGCAAAGAAGAAACAAAGGCCTGGAACGTAAGTACCTGGCTACAGAGAGATTCAGCTCCTCCCAAATCAAACCCTTCCCACAGAGCTAGAACATTAAGGAGAATGGTGATGCCCAGAATACCCTAAGTTTGGTTCCTGGCCACATCCATGTATTACTAACATGATTATTTCAAGAACTTATTTCCTTTTCCCAGAATATATCTGTCTCTGCATCATACAAACTATAGAAGCCAGTGGCTATAAAAGGCTCAGTCACATGGGAGGCCCCTTAAGAGACAATGGCTATTCTCACACTATGTGAGGATGGCTTTAAAAAACAAAATAAGGGGCTGGAGAGATGGCTCAAAGGTTAAGAGCATTGCCTGCTCTTCCAAA
>LOEQ01000013.1:651133-668661 GCA_001685075.1 Bramus lutescens
CTGGCTGTGCTTACAGCCCTCGCAGGGCACCACCGGCTGTGCCCGAAGTTCCTGTAGCTCCACCTCACAGCGCCTCAGCTCCTGCTTCAGCTGCTCGTTCTCCACCATCAGCCTGTCCCGGTGCTTTTCCACGTCAGTGCCTCCCTGCCGAGAGCCGGGGCCCAAAGGAGGCATGAGAGAGGGTACACACACCAGGAGAGGTGAGATGAAGCCAGGAGAACAGAGGGAACAAGAAATGAGGCAAAGAAAGGGGTGGCAGGGAGAGGAAGAGGCCAGGGACTCAGAAAGACGTCAAGAGAAAGAGAGAAAAGGAGGCCGCGAGGCGAGGCAGGCCTGCTCCTTTCAGTCTATTTTCCTGAGTGTGAAAGTGACACAGAGTCACATTAATGCAGAGTTCACACTCTTGTTCTACGTCAGCAAAAAGATCCAGCCCCCTGCTCTGTGGTGAGAAGCAACAAGCCTTTGCCACAAGGCAGCGTAAGTTCAGGTAGGCCATGGGAACCCAGCCACACCGAGGTGGGATCCTCAGCTTGGCATCCACCACCCCTCCTTGAAATGGCACTGGGGTCTCACCAGTTCTGATCGTAATCGGCTCACTTCCTGGGCCTGGCTGAGGAGCTTTTCCTTCAGATGCTCCACCTATGGGCACAAAGCCAAGAGCACTGTGAGCCCAGGTCCTCACCACCAGCCCACACCCAGTCTGCTTGCCTAGCTCCAGTGATAGCCAGCGTGACCCCTCTGACCCCAGGGCCTCAGGTTGCCCTGTGTTCAAGCACTCCTTGCAAGAATGTGCCAGCCATGGCTCTGCAGAGAGGCCTGGAGAGGAACTCGTAGGAAATTCAGGACCCCTCACTGGCCCAGGCCCCTCAGAAGTCCCTGGGCTCAGCCTTGCCCAGCCCCCAGCATTTTCCTCCTTGGGGAGCTTCTAGTGAATCAGCCTGTGAAACTGTGTCTTCTACAGCCAGGCCATGTCCAGGACCTTGAAGAACTGTGACCAAGAAGATGGGCGTGAACATGGGCAAGCAAGATACTCAGTGAGGGGGAACCTCTGTGGTGACAATGCCTTGGATAAAAATCCTAGGACAGTGACCCTTCCTTGGAGCTGCCCCAACAGGATACCATCTCTGAAGGCCCCAGACCCTGAGCCTATATTAGTCTGCCCCAGGAAGCCCCCTAGGGAACAGGCTTGGCAGACAAGATTCTTGGCAGCAGAATTTGCCAGGGCATGTTGAGTTTCTCCTCAGAACATTCTAGATGACTGTGTCACCTTGGAAAAGGTATGGAGAGTCAGATGGACTTTGATGGGTTAGGAGGCTTATATATCTTGGCCTCCAAAGAACTGAACTCTGATTACTAAATGAGGTGAAGGGGAATATTGTCTACAGGCACCAGGCAGATAAGGCAGACCCCCCCCCACACACACACAGACACACATACACAGTTGGATACCTAATGACTACTTGAAGAAGAATCTCCGATGTGGTACCCATGGCCAAAGTCTGATGGGAACTCATACCCAGTACCTCAAAACTTATCTCATAAAGAGAGGCTAATACTGGGTGTGGTGGTGCACATCCCAGCAGACGTAGGGGGAACTCTGAGTTTGAGGCCAGTCTGGTCTACATAGCGAGTTTCAGACCAACCAGGGCTACCTAGTAAGACCCTGTTCAAAGACAGGTAGGGTGGGGCCTTGATGTTTAGATGTAACATCTCAGATGAGCATGTAGCCTCATAGGTCACTGTTCCCTAGGCCTGGACTAGAGTGGCTAGCTGGGCAAGTTGGCGTCTCTGGTCAAGAGGAAGAGGGCCATGAGATCCTCCACCTCACTGTAGACCCAGCAGGCCAGTGCAGGTCAACTCTTGATGGCCCAAGGCCCCCACTGAGAGAGTAGAAGGCCCAGCCAGGCTGCCCGTACCTCCAGGGGATAAGCAGGTGACCTAAAAGCTAAGACTTGAGAAAACTTACTCACCTCTGTCCCTACCTCTAGTAAGTTCCTTCCTAGGGGCGCTTTCAGCCCTGGGCCCAGCAGGAAAGCAAAGCCATTTCTCTACCCACTACCACTGCCCGTATGGGGCTGAGAACCCAGTGTGTGTGCGCCCTTTGGCTACAAGTAGAGTTAGGCAGCCAGAAAGCCGAGCTGGTCTGAAGTCCTACTACTGAGGAAGCAGCTGCGGTACTGACTCCAAGGCAACTATGAAGCTGGTGCTTACTCTTTGGTTTGTGGAGAGCAAAGCTGGAGGTTTGAAGTGCCACCTCATAGCTGTGTCTCCCAGACCTTCTGCCTTTACCCCCAACAAGCCCAGTGTGGACTTGGTGTGTAGCATCTCTGACCAGATGGGTCTTTCCAGTCCTTTGTGACCACTCTGCCCTGCCCCCTGCCTCACGGTAGCTTACTAGCATCCTATCAAAGAGAAACCTGTGTGGGTGATATGAAGAAGCGGGGCCTCCAGGCTGCAGAATCACAGTCCACGGAGTCTCCGTGATTTCCAGTCAGGAGTGAAGTGTATGAGTTCCTCTTGCATTTCCCTCACCCTACAGTAAGAGGATCTACTTTCTAACGCTTTGTATTGCCTCACTGAATTTCTGAAGTTCTGACCTTGGCTGTTTCCAATGCTGGCTGATGCTGGGCTCTCAACCCCGCTGTAGGGAACATGGGGCTGGCAATGCTTCCTGGGAGTCAGGGCCTCTGGTCTGTCTACAGCCTGGCTCCTTCTTGCATCACAATGGGAACTCAGGTGCTGCTGGCTCTGCTGGGCTAAATAAGGAGACACAGGAGATGGATAGGATGGGACAGACTTGTTGACAAGGAGTGGGGACCATAAAAGACCCCTTTGGTCGGAGATACCAGACACTAAGTTATCTGGGAGCTCATCTCAGGAAGCAGAGCAGGGGAATCTAACTCCACTGGTCTGAAGGGCACCCTGTCAGGGGTGGCCTTCACCACCCATGAGGCACAACCCACTAACTCCTTCACGGCCTCCTGAGGACCATCTGCACCTGACTGGGGCAGGACTGTTAGAACCTGCTGAAGGGAGAGGGTCCCTGCCTGCACTTGGAGGGAGGCTCTGTTTGGAGAGGGCTTGAGGGCAGAAGAAGCAAGTGGAATGTCCAAAGAACTGGATGGGAGACAGGAACAGGAGGAGCAGAGAGCAAGGTACCACACCCTGCAAGCCTGTGCCACGCCTACTCACACACTTTAGGAGGGGAGGACTACAAAGGCCAAGGAGATGGCAGATGCTCAGCGCCATTCAACAGCAGAGGGCAGTGTGCAGAACCCCTGAATCAAAGAGCGGAATGGAGAGTGCAGAGTCTACAGAGGTGACGACCCCCCCACCTAAGGTTATCAGCTAGAGCAGCGGCTCTGCTCTGCACCTGTGGATCATGACCCCCCATGGCAAACCTCTACCTCCGAAATTATCTACTTTATAATTCATAACAGTAGCAAAATTTCAGTTATGAAGTAGGAATCAAAATAATTTTATGTTTGGGAGTCACCACAACATGAGGAACTGTATTAAAGGGTTGCAGCCCTCGGAAGGGTGAGAACCACTCAGATAGAGAAACTGAGGCAAGGGGCACAGTGAGTAGGGCCCGCCTGTCTACTGACCTGACATAAACCCGCATTTACCATGGCAGAAGCAGCTGGATGGAGGTGGGGTACCAGCTCAGGTCTTCATTGTCTCAGCTGTCTGCTCCCAACCCAGTGATTACCTCTCTACCTCCCACCATGCCTGGGCAGCGTGGTCAGCAGCTATCTCGAGGCATAAAAACGGCTCTGCCAAGGGTTCTCCAGAGCTTTGCTGAGCTGGTATTTCACCTGGAGCCCCAGGGATGGTGNTGGGGATCAAGGCAGTACCCCTCCCACAGCCACCTCACCCATTCTGCCTCCCATACGCCCAGCTGGGAGGCTGGCCTGGCCTGGTTGACACAGCTGTGTCAAGTGCCATGTAGTCCCCTCTGCCCTCCACCCCTGAGGGGCAGGGATAGCATTTGAGAACCCAGGATCCCAAACCTAACCAGACCTCCGCTCACAAGTGTAACCAGACAAGTCCCTTCACCTCTCCATGCCTCTCTGCATCCCCGTCTGCACTGAAGCGACCTCATCAAGGCCCTGAAGACTAAATGAGGAAATCTGTGCAATGTGCTTGCCAAGGCCCAGCATATGACATACTCTACTACAAACTCAGCAGCCGGCATCTGAGTGTTCAGGACCAGAAATTTTCTGTAGTTCAGATTTTTAAATTGTTGTGTATATACCATGAGACATCTTGGGCACGGTGCCCAGGTCTAAGCAAATTCACCTGTGTGTCATACGCACCTTATACACAGAGTCTGGGGTAAATTTTACAGTATTTTAATAGCATTTTTGTACTCGGAATAAACTTTGTTCAAGCTTAGCTGTCAAAGTTGTAGCATAGTGTTTGGACTTTAGAAAGCATTTGGGATTGGGGATTAAGGCTGCACAGCCTGGGCTAGCACAGGAGATCTGTACTGACCCCTGAGCTGCTTTCCTAGTAACTGTACATGAATGTTGAATGCAGGAGTGCCCTCAAAGACCACAGTGAGTGAAGTTGGGTCAGAGCATGAAGTCATCAGCATGGGTGGGCCGGCCATGAGCTAGGGTGGGCTGACGGATACCCACTCCACTAAAGACCAGAACTGCCACATGACTTCACACAGGATGCCAGGTGGGAATGTCAAAGGAGCCACATCTTCTACTGTCAGAAACAAAAGTGAAGGCCAGGGCCGGGGTGTGGCTAAGCCCTTGGCCAGCACACAGGCTTTGGGTTCAATCCCCAGCACTGNGGGGGGGGGGCAGATTTTCATGCAAATTGAGATTTAAAACTGGCGAGTAATTTGATTTTAAAATCAGGCCAGTAAGAACTATTAACTTCAGCAAAGTTTTGCAGGATGTAAAAACAACGCAAGAAATCAGTTGTGTTGCTATAACAACAGACTATTCAAAGTAGAAAATAAAATCATTCCATTCTCAGTGGCATCAAGAAAGAATGAAATCAGACTACATTTAAACAAGGAGCTGGGGAAATGGCTCGTTGGTAAAGCTTGTTGTTCAAGCACACAGGTCTTAGCTCAGGTCCCCACCATCCATAAAAAGCTAGGCATGGGGCTGGAGACATGGCTCACTGTTTAAGAGCACTGGCTGCTCATCCAGAGGATCTGAGTTCAATTCCCAGCAGCCGTCTGTAACTGCAGTCATAGGGGATCTGACACTCACTTCTGGCCTCCAAGAGCATTGCGTGAGTGCGGGGCACAGGCACACATGCAGGCATGGCAGCACACGCCTGTAACTCCAGTGCTGGAAATAAGGCCAGAGACAGACAGATCCCAGGGGCTCGTCAGTCACCCCGTCTAGCTAGTCTAGCTGAAATGTGAGCTCCGGTTCAGTGAGAGACCTTATCTCAAAAATAAGGTGGAGAGGAATAGAGGAAGAGACTTCATGTCAGCCTCTACCCACACATACAGGGACATGCACCCGCAAACTCATGTGTACATGCATGTGCGTACATAATGAAAAAGGTAAGAAGACATCATGAGAACTACAAAGGGGGCTGGAGAGCTGGCTCTGAATTCCCAACAACCACATGGTGGCTCACAACTATCGAGAATGAGATCTGGTGCCCTCTTCTGGCCGCAGGCATACATGCAGGCAGAACATTGTGTACATAGTAAGTAAAATCTTTTTTTTTCTTAAAAATAAAGAAAGAAAACCACAAAGGTCGCTGAAGGAGATTAAAGATGTCAGTAAAGGAAAGTGCCTTGCAGCCATGGGTTGAAGACTCAATAAAAGGCTTTCAACAATACCCAGAGAAATCTAGAGATCCAAGACAATTTCTACCAAAACCCTAACAGCATTTTCTGAAGACATTTAAAAAAAATCCATCCAAAAATTCATCTGTGAGCTAACAGACACCAAGCAGACAAGCGCTGCACAAGAGGAATGAAGGTGGAAGCCTGTGTCTTGACTTCCGCGCTCCAGCAATGAAGCAGTACGGCTCTGGCTGGAATAGACAGGATGGAGACAACAGAAAGGATGAGGGAGTCCAGAAGAAACCCCAGACATGTTCTAGTCGTTTCTGACAAGGGTGCCAAGACCATGGCATAGCAAAGAACAATCTTTCTGACAACTGGAGGTGCCAAGCTGGTTCTCCACATGTCAAATAATAAAGCTGGGCCCTTACCTATGTACCACAGAGCAATATACAAAAGGGATAGCAAATGGATCAAAGACCTAAATATAAGAAATTAAATGATAAAACTCTAAGAAGAAAATATAGAGAAAAATTTCACAACACTGAATTTGGCAGTGATTTTTTTTTAATATGGTCCCCAAAACGTGAACAGTAAAAGGAAAAATTGCTAAGTGGTCTTTACAAAAATGAACTTCAGTACTTCTACAACTCAACAAAAGTCACTAGAATAGGGGCTGGAGGCGATGCAGAAGACCAAGCAACAACCACAAAGTGGCTGTACAACTCCCGTCCCAGGGGAATCTGATGCCCTCTTCTGGCTTCTGCAGGAACTACATGTATGTGGTACACAGACACATGTGCAGGTAACACACACACACACAAAACATTAAATCACAGGTGTAGCTCTTCAGGTTAGCATCCCTGAACAAAAGACACAAGCAGAGTGAAAGGTAAACACGGAGTGGAGGGAGACATGCAAATCAATTACCTGATGACATAAAGAACTTCTACTACTTAACAACAGAAGCCCAGTCACCTGGATAGAAAA
Organism: Bramus lutescens; assembly: GCA_001685075.1. Lineage (NCBI taxonomy): Eukaryota > Metazoa > Chordata > Mammalia > Rodentia > Cricetidae > Bramus > Bramus lutescens. The sequence continues at coordinate 657,894 of LOEQ01000013.1, forward strand.
ATGAAGAACTGGGCTGGAGAGGCTAAGAGCACTGGCTTCTCTTCTAGAGGCCCTGAGTTCAATTCCCAGCAACCACATGGTGGCTCACAAGCATCTAGAATGAGATCTGGTGCCCTCTTCTGACCTGCAGGAACACATGCAGACAGAAATTAAAAAGAAAAAAAAAGAAAAATGAAGAACTTAGAATCTACAGTGAGACACCACTGCACACCCACCGGAAAGGCTGTGAAATAAGTGTCAATGAGGATACAGAGACACTGGAACCCTGGGCACTGTTGGTGGACATGGGCAAACTCAAAAATTAAAAATGAGTTAGGTCTGGGGTTGCACACCTATAGTTCCAGCCCTCAGGAGGCAGAGGCAGGATTACAGCCTGTGAGATCAAGGCCACACTGGTCTAAGTAGTGAGCTCCAGGCCAGTCAAGAATACACAGCAGGACTCTAAGAAAAAAAATGTATGATGGTAATTATAACAAATTGAATCAGGTATGTGTTTTACACCTGAGGGGGTGGGGGCAGAGAGCAGCAGATCATCTCAAGGTCAACAGTAGCTTGAGGCAGTATCAAGATGCTGTCCCAGGAAGGCACACAACTTGAATCCTAGCACTCTCTAGAGTTTCAGAGTTTGAGGCTGACCTTGTCTACATAGGGAGCTCCAAGCCAAGCAGAACTACATAGTGAGATCCTGTCTGAAAAAAGAGGAAAAGAGAGTCTCAACAGTGAGACTCAATAAGTCTCAATAAGGAAAATAATGAAATCCTACACGACTCAATAATTCCAATTCTGGGCATATGCTCCAGAGAACTGAAAGCAGGGACTTGAAGGGACAGTGGTGCATGGTTACTGGTAGCAGACTTATTCACAGTGCCCAGAAGGTAGGCACTACCCACTATAGAGCTCCAGGGCACATGGGGCTAGATCAAGAGCTTATCTCAGAAAAACCAAAACCAAAGCCAACAACACAAAACAACAACAAAAGCCACTGTAGGCTCAGGGAGACAAGAGGCCAGAGGAACCCATGGGGCACCATGCATTATAGTTCATAATGTTCTGTCCACACTTATGACAGACCCATCTGATAACCACAAAGCCACACGCATCAGCTGGCCAGAAATCAGAAGATGGAGTTCAGAGGATCGACAGTGCTCCTACAGCCAAGACAGCCAGACAGACATATTCCCCCAGTTCCAACCTCCCTATGACACAGTGCAGCAAGGAGCAGCAGGGAGCAGCCACAGGGTTCTGTTGTCAAAACCATTTACGAGTAAGGTGCAGACTGGCAGTTACCTATCCCTGGGCCACAGGGCCAATGAGTCCTGCGGAGCCAGGGTTTGCTCTCATCTCCACGCCCAGAAGTTTGACCATGTCTCTACAGGATTGGGCCCTACAGAAAGTAGCTCATAGGTACAGAGCTTCAGGAACCATCCCTGGAGAACAGTATTGTTATAAATACATAATCAAAAAGCTCACAGATAAAACCTGAGCAAAGGCGAGGTACCCTTTTGAATTCCCAGGTCATCTGAGGAGATCCTCCTTAAAGTAGAGCTTTAGGGACACCAGAGTGGGGCTAGGGACACCAGAAAGGCTGGGTACTTCATTTTCAACTTCCCCTCTTAACAAGCAAGTAGATTTCATCAATTAAAGGGGAAAATGTTTTGTCTGGGAAGACGCTCAGGTGCTAAAGACACTTGTTGCCAAGTGAAACAACCTGAGTTTGAACCTCCTCAGCCTGTAGCATCTTCCCAAACAAGAAGAATGTCACCACCTGACTTCTGGTGGGGTCCAGGAACCCTAACAATGTCACCTGACCTGTTCCACAGTGGGCAGTGGCCTCTGTTTGTCCCTGCCTCCCCAGGTACCTGGTTCTGTAGCTGGATAGTTGTGGCTTGCCGGTCACTGTCATGGAGGGCCAGCCTTTCCCGAAGGACCACCAGCTCCTCCTGAAGCTGGGACATGGCCTCCACCGTCCTATGTACCACGGGGTCTGGGCCTGGTGACCCCGACAGGCTTGAGCACCTCCCGATGCCAAAGAGCCGCCCACCTACAAGCAAAGTAGTGGCCGATGAGCACGACAGTGGAGGTCTGCCTGGAGGAGGGATGTGGCCATCACCACAGGGCACACCATCAGTGGGAAGAGGATGCAAGCAGGTAGAGCTAGGATGAGATCTGAAGGCTACAGCAAAATGGGTTCGCAGGGGACCTCCAGGTCTGCCTTGGGGAAGTCACTTCAGCAGTAACTTCTGGGGACAGAACTGCCTAAACCAAGACTTAAGAAAGCAGTTTTTATTGAATCCCCTCAAAGCGGTGTGTTCCAGGCCTAAAGGGCTGGTGTCTCTCAGTGGCCAGTCTCCAGGCAACTGCCACTGGGAAAGAACAGAGACTCACTCAGAAATGGCTCTTCACGCTAAGTCACACCCTCTTAAAAGAACGGCAGAGAGGATGGGGCTTTCCCAGCTGCTCCGTGGGCAGTGGTCCTCTGTGCATGGAGGAGGGGCAAGCACAACAGACCAGCGCATGGGACAGGAGCAGCCAGGTATACTCTCAGGCTGATGCCTGCATGTGGGGCCACACATGCATAAGAAAGGGACAAACACCAAGTCAAGCAGGGCCTCCGCCCGAGTCCTCCTCATCCCACACTTTCCCCTGTTCTGTCATCAGAGTGGGAGACACAGAAGAAGCATCAAGGGCTGTGATCAGTGCTTGCTCCAAAGCACTGAAGAGGAGCATGGCCTGTGCATTGAGGAACCAGCTGCAGTCCAGGTGGACAGGAGAAGGATTTGCCTTCTCCCCCCAGCAGCCCAAGTGAGGCCCTGCAAAGTATCTGGGAGGGCAGAGGCTTGGTGCTAGCTGGTAAACCTTTCACTTCGATGAGGCCTTAGCGTCTGGCCTTCCCAGAGATGAGGGGCCTCCCTGTTCCTGACCCCCATCAATGGACCCCTTGACTACAGCTCTGTAAAGCCCTGGAGCAGCACAGGGAATGGGAGGCAGCAGCAGTGAGGCTGCTGGGGGAAGGGGTTCTGCTCCCACGGGTAGGGCTGGGAGCCCCTCCTTCCAGAGACAATTCATGCTTAGCCAATGGCCTCAACTGTGTGGCTCTGCATGTGACATAGCACGAAAGTCACAGAGCTGGCCCAGCCTCTGTGATCTATTCTAGAGGCAATAAGGGCAGCCCGATGCTTCTAGGCCAGCACACGGGGCTGCCACATGATCAGCATGGCCACAGATTGTAGTGGTACAAAGAGAATGTCCTGGGCTCGGCTGAGAGCTGGTCTTGCCTCTTGAGTCACATGGGAGGGACCCTGCAGGCTCTTCCAATGTGCTAAGCCCAAAAGCAGCCCTGGGAAAGGAGCTGGGCTCCCCCAGGTACCACAGGTGTGAGTGGCTATCACAGGTCTTGGCAGGCCTGTCTTCCATGACACAGCTCCTGTCCTGGGAGGCCCTGAGCCCCAGACCACATCATGGTGCCCTGTGCAGGGGGCCAGGAGTTGAGTGGAACCAGCAGAGTTGTGGATAGTGGGAGAAACACTCTTGAAGAAGCAAAAGGAAGTCTGAGAATGGGGAGAAGGGAGGAGAAGTGAGGCCCCAGGGTACCTGAGCAGAACAAGTCTGTGCTGAGGAAGTCACCATCTAACAGGTCAGTTTCTAAAAGCACACACACCACAGGGCCCAGGGATCAGGTATTACACCAGTCCTCATTGCTAGGAGGATCTAGCCTTCCTCCTCTGAGCCTATCCCACCTAGCTGGCCAGATGGTGGCTGTACTGAAACCCTGGCTGCTCATGGCTCAGCCAAACCCTACACCAGCCTCGAATCTAGGTGGACCAGGGCTCATGCAGAACAGGTGCTGGTCCAGACTCAGAGGAGGGAGTGACCTCCTCCAACAACCCCAGCAAGTTCAGACAAGAAGATTCTGGGAAAGTGGCACCTTTCCCTCACACCCCTGGCCTTGCCCTGAGGCTGCCTAGGAGGTTCTTTCTCTGTGGTCACTGGCCTGTACTTACTACAGAAACCCCAGAGGACTGCAAAGGGGCCTGGAGAACCTTCTAAAACCAGTCAGCTATGGGTGCCCATTTTGGGCCAAGGATAATGGAACCACAGGCTCAGTTTTCTCAGCCTGAAGGCAGGGGAACAATTCCCTGCTCTCTAGATCCTCTGACCAGAACAGCCAGGCTCTGCAGCCGGCACCAGTGGCGTCTGGGAGGCTGATCCTGGGCTCTGCTTTAGATGGGTGCTTGGAAAAGACAAAAAGAAGGGAAATCCAACCTCAGCCTCCAGTGGCCAAGGTCTCTTATCACTGAGTGGAGCCCTGGTGGCCCTGGGACAGGGGCAGGGCAAGAAAGAGGACAGACATGGCTGTCCCTGGATTTGGAGGAGGCTGTCCAGGGTCTCAAGTTCATGTCAGGTGGCCAGACAGGCTGAGCCACCTCCAGCTGTGGGACAGAGCATCAGACAGCTGGGACCCCACGGGAGCCTCTGTCCTGCACCAGTTCAGCCAGGTGTGCTGATGGGCTGACCTCCTTTACCTGTGTTTTCTACATTCATGGCGCCACCAGCTTCTGGGGCCTCCCGGTCCCGCCTGGGGGCCGGCGCCTGCCTCTTCGGGAGCTTGTCTTCTTTCGTCCCCTGACTCTTGCTCTCGCACCCCTTGTCCTGCAGGGCCTGCTGCCAAGACACAACCAGAATCCTCTCGTGAAGGGGACTGTGTGAGCATTCTGGTCCCAGGGCCCAGCACTTTGTCTCCCAGCATGGGGGTGTGGACAAAGAAGCCTGCCTGGGATCCGGGGAAGCCAGACTAACACCCCACAGGAAGATGGCGGTGACTTATTCTGGGGCCCCACAGTAGCCAGCCTCCACACCGAAGACGCTACGGTCCCGGGTGAAGCTAGAGCTGTCCCTGTAGGTTCCGTGGGGCAGAAGTCAGCGGCATGTGAGCAGCTGGTTCACACCATCACAGGCCTGCCATACACACAGCAGGCTTGGGGCAACTCCCCTGTAGTGTCATCTGCTGCAACACCTTGGCAGATGGCCTCCCACCTAAGGATGGCACACCCAGGACTAGGAGGCTGCACATGAATTCACCTGACTGGGAGAATGACCACCCTGCCTCCTTCTCGCTCTGCCCCATGAGGCTATCCAGGGGCAATGTGACCCCATATCCTGGTCAAGACATTGAGACAAGGGTAGCTGGGCTGGAACAGACAAGTGGAGGTGCAGGGAAGGGGGTGCTTCATTCAGACATCCCCTATAGCTCAGAGAAAGGCACTAAGCAAGGGTCAGAACAGTGTGGGAAAGTGTGATCCCATTTGAGGGTCATACACAAGATGCAGATGAAAACGAACTGGAGCTCACAGGCTCGGTATGTCCTCGCTGTGCGGTATGCGCACACAGAGGCCCACTGAGATAGAAACAAAAGAAATTTAAACTTGGGAAACAGAAAGAAATTTCACAACAGGGGAAAAGGTGATGAGCAGACAGGGCCTTCCCGGTCCTTCTGGGGATGTCCGCGGTTTGAATTTTTCACCTCAGAAACAGTTTGGTTTGGTTTGTTTATGTCCATGGGGGCATCTGGGAAGAGGATTTTATATCTTTGTGCTCTCTTTGTGTTACCTATTTTTATATATACAGGGTCTCACACTGCAGCCCTGTCTAGCCTGGAAGAGATCCATCTGCCTCTGCCCCCTCACTACTGGAATTTAAGGTGTACGCCAACACCCCAGGCAGTTGCTATATATATATATATATATATGTATGTATGTATGTATATATATACATACATACATACATATATATTGCTCAGTACATGGAGGGCAAAGCCCAGTGAGACAGCAAGTCAGATCTGCCGCTGTGTGGCTGTGGACAAATTCCACACCATCACAGTAGCTGCTTCCCTCCGTCTCCTTCCGTTGTCTCAATCTAGAACCACTGACCTCTACCTTCCTGTGCCAGTGGGCAAGTCAATGGCAACCACAAGAAAAGCACACTTAAGGTGCCTGGCATACAATAAACGCCACATAGGTAGCTGTGGTTGGTTTATAAGTTCTCTAATCTCCATCTTTTACTTTAAGCACCAAAAGGCCAATCAAAAGAATTGTGAGAGTGAAAAGCAGCCGGGGCAGGTGCCTGGTGAGCCATGCCCTTGGCCTCTTTCTCCCCTCATCTTCGTATTTAGGAAAAATCTCCTCAGCTTAATTTTGTCTCTACCCCTCAACCAACCGCAACACCATCTCAAGCAGGTTGGGGAAGGTGGGGGGTGGCAGGGACAGCAGCAGCTGGAAGTTTCCATTTGCCTTCAGACAGGAGCAAAGGTTACACGATTTCTGGGCTGCTGGCCGAAGCACCGGAAGGACAGACGTCGGACAGACGTCCCCCGCGGGCTGGGAATTTCTGTACCGCCTCTGAGGGTATAGCTCAGGCTTTAGTTGCTGGACCAAGGCTCGGGTGACTGAATCTGTGACCCGCAGGTCGTTTCACTGAACTTGGGACACATTTCGGCATATGTCCATTCCCATAAACACGGCAGAGCTCGGCAGGGGCCAGGACATGAACTTGGAAGCCAGTCGCTATCAGCTTCTGAATGGCCCGTCAGCAGAACTGCTGAGCCCAGGCCTCCATAGCAGCCACAACCCAGCACCCCATAATCAAAGCTCAAGAACAGGGCCACCACCCAGCTGAGCGGCAGTTCCTCACCACAGCCTCCTGATTTAACTTCCCTCTGGTTTCCTTAACTGTTGTCTCGCTGGACCCGCTCTCCTGCTCTCCTCCCTGACCACAAAGGCAAGAAATGTGGGCCGTTCAGCTCCCGGAAGAATCTCAAGAGACCCAAGAAACACAGTCAAACACAGACTACCCCTGAAGCGCCATCACTGCGGGGGCGGGGGTCCCTCTCAAGTTGTGTTCCTGGTGTTCCCATTTGTATTGATGCATTTGAGGAGCTTCTGTTGGGCTATCTTCCCTATATCCCTCCTCAGCATTCCTGCACCTGTGCTAAGATGCATTGGCATAAGGCAGCCAACCCATAAATATCTGTTCGGCAAATGCACATATTAAAATACTAATGCAGGAGGACTGAAGAGACCAGCAGTTAAAACCACTGGCTGCTCTTCCAGAGGACCCAGGTTCAATTTCCAATACCCACATGGTGGTTCATGACCATCAGTAACTCCAGTCTGAGAAGATCTGATTCCCTCTTCTGGCCTTCACAGGCAGCAGACATATATGTAGTCAAACACACATACACATTAAAAATAAAAATAAATCTTAAAAAAATATACTAATGTAGGCTTGTACTCAATGGTTTTGTGTGTCAACTTGACTGACACAAGCTATAGAGTCATCCATGGAAGACACCTCAGCGGAGGAAATGCCTTCTTGAGATCCAGCTGTAAGGCATTTTCTCATTTAGTGATCAATGGGGGAGGGCCCAGCCCATGGTGGGTGATGTCATCCCTGGGCTGCTGGTTCTGGGTTCTCTTAAGAAGGTAGGCTGAGCAAGCCATGGGAAGACAGCCAGTAAGCAGCTCCCCTCCATGGCCTCTGCATCAGGTCCTGCCTCCAGGATCCTGCCCTGTTTGAGTTCCTGTCCTGACTTCCTTCAGTGATGAGCAGCAATGCTGAAGTGTAAGCCAGGTAAACCCTTTGTTTCCTCCCCAACTTGCTTTGCGGTCATGGTGTTTTGTTACAGCAATAGAAACCCTGACTAAGACATAGGCACTAGAGAAATGGCTCAGCAATTCAGAGCACCTGCTGCTTTTGTGTTCCCAGCACCCATATGGAGATTCATGTTGGTAACTAGTTCTAGACATGGAGTGTCAGCAGATCTGACAGATTCGGTTCCCAGCACCCACATGGTAGTTACAGGGATCTGAGTCCTTCCGGCATCCCCAGACAGCAGATCCCAGGCATGTACATGGTACATATACATATATGTAGGCAAACACTCAAACACATAAAAATAAATAACTCTAGAAACAAACCAAACTAATACGGCTGGGTATGGTGGCACATGCCTTTAATCCCAGCCCTTAGGAGACTGAGTTGGTAGATCCCTGTGAGTTTAAGGCCAGACAGGGCTGAACAGTGAGATCCTGTCTCAAAACAAAGCAAACAACAACAAAGTAATGTAGGCCTGTCAGATGGCTCAATGGATGAAGGCCATTGATACCCTGAGTTCCCATCCCCAAAATCTACACTGTGGAAGGAGAGCTGACTCCCACAAGTTATTCCCTAGTTGTTTACAAATGCACTGTGCTCACCCCCAACCCATGCCCAGAGACCCCATCAACACCCCCCACATACACACAGTGAGTGTAAAATATCAATATCACAACTGCTTGAATGTCAAAGGAGCTTGCTGTCATCAGAGCTAACACCCAGGGCAGATGCAGAGAATTTTGCCATCAGCACCATCAGTACTCGGTGGTGATGGGATGAACCTGAGGCCCCTCACGCATGCCAGGCAAGCGCTCTGATGCTAAACCATTCACACAGCCCAATTACAGTTTATGGCAAAGTCTCAAGTAGAATATTATGCAGTGGTTAAGAAAATAGAGGTGGTTCTCTATGACTGACAGGTATGAAGAAATCTCCAAGATGACTCTGAGGGAAACAATACGGCGTAGAATAATATATAAAGGTAAATATAAAAACCATATAAGTGGAAGGACCATGAGGGGCACACAGTTTCTAGGGATTGTACTATGAATTCTTCATGCCATTTTTTTTTTAGTGGGGAGGGGGGTTGAGACAGGGTTGCTCTGTGTTGCCAGGCTGTCCTGGAATTAGCTCTGTAGACCAGGCTGGACTCAAACTCAGAAATCCACCTGCCTCTACCTCTTAAGTGCTGGGATTAAAGGTGTGTGCCACCGCCACCTTTTACACCATTGTAATCAAGTGAGTTCTGTTCAGTAGTTCAGATCTCAGTCTGTGTGACCAGCAGCAAGTTAACCTCTCTGAGCTTTGAGCATACGTGTCCTCATTTATAAAATCCATTCAAACAGTATCTTTCTGCTGAGACACGAGATGTATTGCCTGTGTTCCAAAATAGCATTGAATAAAACCCACTAACTCTTTGTATTATTTCTACAATCAAAGCCTCCCCCACCCATATTCAAGTAAGTATGCCTTCTGAAAGTCAATGACAACTGTGGAGGAAAAGAATCTCCCCATTCCCCCACCATCTTCCTTTGAACCTCCCTGCCCCCCAACCCCTTTTGTGAGACAGTCTTTCTGTATTCCTAGCTGGCCTTAAACTTGCTTTGTAGACCAGGCTGGGCTCAAGCTCACAGAAGAGCTCTACCTGCCTCTGCCTCTAAAGGATTAAAGGCTTGCACCATGCCCAGTCTGGCCTTCCCTTTGATTCTTCAAACAAGGGAACATGGGCATTGTCCACATAAAAATAAACAGCTCCCCCAAACCGGCCTGTTTTCCCAATATCTCCTCCAGCTCCGCTCATCTTAGCAAGGCCTCACTTCCCACCTCAGCCAGTTTGTGACTGAAAAGTTCCTGTCACCGCCTAAGAAATCACCCCTGAGATAAGCTGAAATAAAACCTGCTGCATTCATGCAGGCTTTCAGCTGTAGGCTGCAAAAGGCTAGCCAGCAGGTGCCTGGCAGGTCCCCAGCTCTTCTCCCTGGCACAGTGCTGGAGCTCAGAGACCTAACTGCTGGAGCTCAGAGGACCTGGCACACTGGCCACACCCTGGCCCTGCATCTCACAGCCCATGCTTACCTGAACTGTCAGGTAGAGTCTATGCGGACTCCTAGGGCCAGGCCAGTCCACACTGAGGGCTCGACACTGTGCCAGGGATGGGCGACGGGAGCTCGAGTCTTCCTCACCACCAGTGAGGGTGTCTTTTCCACGCCCTGTTCCAGGACACACAGACAGGTGAGATGACATACGTGGCTGCTGGCCAAAGGGAACTGAGTGCAGTTTTTGCCCCCTCCAACCTGCCCAGATGTGGCCAGCAGGGCCTCATGTGGCCTCACAGGCTCCTTCCACACAGGAGCAGAGAGGGACAGAATGGGGCCACCTGATTCTCTTACCCAAAGGAACCCTGAGATTCTTTCCTGAAGGGTACTCAAGGCCCTACTAGGGGCTCCCCAGTTGCCACAGTGGCTCTTGGGGTCCACGCTTGTTCATCAGCTCCTCTGCAGAGAGCAGCAAGAAGAAGCCAAGACACCAAGGGAACTGGACACAGGACACAGCTTTATTACCCGGGCTGCCTCTAGGTGGCAATTTCTCCCTTGTCTTAAGACCAAACCCACACTGGGTGGCCTGGTCCCTGCAGTTTCCAGAAGTATACCCAGAAAAAGCTAAAGGGCGTCCTCTGGGGCTCCTATCAGGGCAGGACACCCCCACCCCTTTTCAGCATGGCCAGGGTGGGAAACAATACTGGCCCCACTGTCAAATGCACAGCCACAGGCTGGAAAGATGGCTCAGCCACAGAACACAGGCTGCTTTTGCTAAGGACTGGAGTTTTGTTCCAGCACCCACACTGGGTGGTTCACAACTGCCTATAAGTTCAATCCCAAGGTATCTGATACTTCTGAACTTTGTGGGTACCTGCACTCATGTATGCTTAACTATGCACAGATAAATACACATAACATAATTAAAATTAAAATAATAATTTAAAAAATCAATAAATGGAAGCTTTTTCATCAGACACAAGCTTTTAATCCTAGCACTCTGAAGGCAGAGGCAGGCAGATTTCTGCAAGTTCAAAGCTAGTCCAATCTACAAAGCAAGTTCCAGGCAGCCTTAGTAAGAT
>LOEQ01000013.1:695677-715535 GCA_001685075.1 Bramus lutescens
GTGGTTGCTGGGAATTGAACTCAGGACCTCTGGAAGAGCAGTCAGTGCTTTTAACCTCTGAGCCATCTCTCCAGCCCCTTTATGTGATTCTTTACCTGCTGCTAGAGGAAGGAACGATTGAGGAGCATCCAGCAGCTTCTTGGCCTTCTCCACTTCCATCTCAGGATGGAATGGGACCCAAGTTAGTGCTGGTTACCCCCTGTACAGGTACGGAACCCGTGTCCTCCGGTGTCACTTGTGAGGTAGGAACGGGGATTGTGCCCCTTTCCCAGGAAGTTGGTGTGAAGTAACCGGCCCAACCAGTCAGCAACAGAGCTGGGACTCCGTCCAGGCCTGCGCCATTGTTAAAGCTCTCTCTGGGCATTGCACGAGGCCATCCACGGGCACACATGACCATAAGAAAACGGAATGAGCCAGGATGAGGCCAAGGAGGCAGCGTGGGCCGCCAATGGGAGGAGGAAGGCTGGAAGCAGAGCCCTGTGTGTGCCCTTGCCAAAGCAGCTTGCAATGGTCAGCCTGTGAATGCGCTCTATAGGGACAGGGAGAGCTCAGCAGCACCCTGGCTGCAGGCACCCGCTCTGCTGAACAGAGACAGTCATTGAGCAGGCCTGGGCAGAAGGCAAGTCCTGGGACATCCAGGCCCTACTGTTTGAGACACAGGAACCAGAAACAGAACTGACAGTGAAAACCTCCAACATAATCCCTGCTTCCCTCCTTCCCTGCCCCTCTTTCTTTTTTCCCCCTCTTTTTTGAGGCAGTCTTACCTTGTAACACAGGCTATCCTCAGAATCATGAACTTCCTTTGGCGCACAGAGTAGTGGGCTTATGTGCATGAACCATCATACTTGGTCACAATCCTTTTTCAGTAATTGCCCAAGAAGCTGCCTGTCACCCAGGAGAGGAACTCTGCCCTCTCCATGGCACGCTCAGCCCTTCCTGCACAAGGCCCTGGTCTAGCAGATGGCTAGAAGGACAGACAGTTCCACCAAGTACAGGAGCAGCAACTATACTAAATAGCGCTGGAGCCTCCTCAAAAGCTCACCCCTGCGGGTCAGAACAAATACATCACTATACCCATTTTACATATGAAAACTGGCTCCAAAAATATCAGCTTGGGCTGAGGAACATGGCAACACTGGCTTCAATTCCCAGCAACAAGACACCACAGACCCCAAATAAGTCACCTCATCCAGTAGGTATAGCAGGCAAATGCCCAGAATACTTGCAGGAGCCCATAAAATAGTTGAATTTAGAGCCAGCGAAATGTCTCAGTGGGTGAAAATGCACTAATCTGATGTGAGCTGAACTTGAGCCCCAGAACTCACAAAAGGAAAGTGGCTTCCCAGTTGTCCTCTGACCTCTACCTGAAAGCTGTGGTAGAAGCACACCCTTTCTCTCTCTCTCTCTCTCTCTCTCTCTCTAATACATGTGTGTATAACCAAAATGATAATAATAAATGTTGGGCCAGGTGGTGGTGGCATGAACCTTTAATCCCAGCACTTGGGAGGTAGAGGCAGGCAGATCTCTGTAAGTTCAAAGTCAGCCTGGTCTACAGAGCAAGTCCCAGGACAGCCAGGGCTACACAGAGAAACCCTGTCTCAAAAAACCAAAACAACAACAACAACGATGATGATGATGATGATGATGATGAATGTTGAATTTAGCCAGATGTGATGGAGCATGCCTGTAATTCCAGCACTCAGGAAGAGAAGGCAGAAGGAAAGTTCAAGACCAAATCTGGGCTATACTGGAGTAAATTTTAAAATTTCAATTAAAATCAAAAGGAGGAATATGAGCTTTCAGAGAGAAGGAATGTTTTTCATACAGCACAAACCTGCCCTTTATTCTACAATAGCAGTGACATAACTCAGTGCTTTTTTCCTTTCCGGTGGAGAGGACGCTCACAAAAGCAGAAGTGCCCAGGACTGCAGTTGGATGATGCAGCAGAATCTGAACACAGGTGTGCTCCCTTCTCAAGACATGCTGGTCTGGCCAAACCCGGTGACTAAAGAGCTGGCTCGGGCCATCTCAGGGAGTGTCAGAGCCTTCACCTGTCCCCCGGAGGGCCACAGGCTCACAGCCAGAACACCACTTGCCAGCCTGCCCGGCTGGTCACAAATCCTAGTGGGCAAGTGGCCCGAACTCAATTCCTGGCCTTCCAGGAAGCCACCAGAGCAAGAAACTGCATTTCAGAAGCCAGTAGTCATCCATGGCGAAGAGGTAGGGCCAGTGCCAGCCTGGGCAGGTGCTCACCCCAGAGCAAGGACACAGGAGTGACAAGGACCATGCAGAACATTCTAGCTTTCCTTCCTCCCTGGAAAGGCATCCCTACCAGCCAGTACCATCGGATTGCTGTGCTGTCGTTTTTACAGGGTCTTACTGTGTAGTCCTGGCTGATGCGGAAGTCCTTATGTAGCCCGAATCAGCCCCGAACCTGCGGTGCTCAATCTGTGGGTCGTGACCCCTTTGAGGGGGAGGGGTTGAAGAACCCTTTCACAGGGGTCGCCTAAGACCATAGGGAAACAGATCTTTACAATTCTTAACAGTAGCAAAATTACAGTTATGAAGTAGCAATGAAAATAATTTTATGGTTGGGGGTCAGCACAGCATGAGGAACGGTATTAAAGGGTCATACACAGTGTTAGGAAGGTTGAGAACCCCTGCCCTGAACTTCTACAGATTTGCCTGCCTCTGCCTCTGGAGTGCCGGATTAAATATGTGTGCATCACATGTTTAATATTTAATAAACCTGGCCTGGTCCTTGTTTCCCCAATGTAGCTGGAGCACACTGGCTTCAAAACACAGACCTAGTCAAGGACCCTATTCTGCTATGTAATTGGTTGTATAATCCTGAAAAAAAAATTACTTCTGTTCTCTGTGTTTTCCCTTTTGTGAAATGATTGTAATGAGAATGGGCTTTCTGTATTACAAGGGCCACCATAACAAACAAAAGCCAGAACCTTCATCTGTTTAGAAAAGAAAAATATATTAACCACAAATCCCCAGGGCCTCAAGTAATTGTTATGCTCTGGGCTTGCCTGAGACTTTGATGAATTTGGAAATGTCACCGAAGCCAGTCCCTGGGGTCCGCAAGGCGAGGTAAGCAGCCTGTTTCCTATCAGGTCTTTGAGGGGACAGCTTAGACAGAAAGAAAGGGGAGCCTGGCCCCTAATTAAAGACCCAGCAGCAGAAGTACCTCTGCCAGGGAGACTTGAGTCCTGAAAGTCTGAGATTACTCAACCCAAGACAGAAACCGTGAAATGAGGGCTAAGGACCAAGTGCAGGTGAGCCAGGTCAGGGTTCAGTGAGTAAGCTGTGTGACTACAGCCTATCTACTCATCCACAAGGACAGTTTCTCAGGCTCCCCCCAAAGCTCTGGCTGCACACCAACAAAGCAGAGTCTCGGAGTCCCCTGACCTCAAGTGTCAGCGATGCCTGTAGGAAGATGAGGCCTAGACCTTGGGTCTTGGATACTGCATTTCAAGTCCAGCCTGGTAACCATGTACATGGGAGGCTGAGGCAGGAGAATTACTGCAAATTCAAAGCCACCCTAGGATATATGAGTTCCAGGTCAGCCTGAGTTAGAGTGAGATATGTAGAAAACAAAACAAAAATATAAAAAAAATCAGACTTGGGAGTCTCAGCTGTGAGTATTATATTCACTTTTTATCTTTGTGTTTATGTGTATGTGTGTATTTGTATTATATATGTGTGCACGTACCAATGCATGCATATGTAGAGGTCAGAGGTCAATGTCAGGTGTCTCCCTCTATTGCTCCTTACTGAAATGAAAAGAATTAAGTTTTACTTAGTGCAAATGTGTGTTCGGTGTGCATGTGTAAGTGCACGAGCGTGTGCACCATGTCATGCCTGTGAAAGTTGGAGGACAGTCTCGGGAGTCAGTCCCATCCTTCTGTCGTGGTTCTGGAGATTGAACTCAGGCCCTCGGGCTTTCATAAGCACCTTCACCTTGAGTCACCTCGACTGCCCTTCTCCTTTATTTTTTTTTTTCAGCCAGAGCCTCTAATTAAATCTGGAGCTCCTGACTGGCTACACTGGCTGGTGGTCCCTGGGATCCTCTGATCTCTCACGGGGGCCGACTTTTTATATGATGTTAGGGATTTGAACGTAGTCCCTCATGCTGGTGCTGCAGACACATTGCCCACGGAACCATCTCCCCAGCCTCCAGGTAGTTATTTTTAAAGGGGATTCTTACAGAATCACCTTGAACCGCTCTTCTAAAAAGAAGGGGCTCAGAGTGGCATCTGGGACAGGTGTTCCCACTTGACACCCAGGAAAGAGGGAGTTGAGATTACAGCAAAGGGAAGTTGAGGGACTCCAAAGCTCTGCCTGGACATAATTCCTGCTTGTGGACAGCACTCTAGGGAGCCAAACTCCAGCTCATGAAGGGACCCAGGGGGACGAGCCTCCGCTGGAAGCAGAGCCTGTACACCATCAAAGCAGCCAGGCAGGACTCATACTGAGAGGGGGAAATTCCAAGCATGGTCTGGGCCATCTTTCCCCAAGGATACTCCACTTGGAAGCTGTCCCCAGAGGTCAAAAGACCTCCATCTATTCTCCATCTGTGGTTGGATTTTGGGACCCTTTTCCTCACACTGAATTGCCTTGTCCAGCCTTCAACTTGATATGCCATGTTTGATCGATACCCATGGGAGGTCTGCCCTCCTCTGAATAGAAATGGAGGAGGAGTGGATAGGAGAGGCAGGTGGGGAAACAGCAGTCGGGATGTCAAATAAATAAATTTAAGGAAAAACCCACCTATGATCTCAACATCAGAGATCATGACATTGACACACAATAGCACAGAAGGGCACAACTCCATTTGGGACTTTGGTTCCTTGTTCTAGGGACTCTTTAGGGGCAGGGGCTAAAATTACTAAATGGGAATCATGGCCACCATTCTCCATGGATCTCAGGGTCAGACCTGGAGTGCAGACTTCAAAGTTTTGTTTTTGGTGTTCTTGTTTTATGTGCGTAGTGGGGGGGGGCAGAGGACAGCCTTGGGAGTCATCCTTAGGGTACCATCCATCTCCTTTAAGACAGGATCTCTCCTTGGCCTGGAACTCTCCAAATAGGCTATACTGGCTAGCCGGCAAGCTCCATGAATCATCTTAGGTTTGCCTCCCCAGGGCTGAGACTCCAACATGTGCCACCAGGACTGGCATTTTATGTGGGTCCTGGGGTTTCAAGACAGGTGCTCATGCTGACAAGACAATCACTTTAAGGAGGGAGCCATTCACCCTGAGCCCCTGTGGTAAGAGTTTTGGTTTTACTGAGACATGGTCTCAGTCTATAGCCCAGGATGGCCTGGAACTCTCATTCATCCTGTCTCAGCCTCCTGAGTTTTGGGATTACAGGCTCAATCACATTTTTTTTTAATGAGGCATTGTACCCACTACTTAGGATTAATTTAATGAGAGACCCTATTTAGGAATGCGCTTACCCTTTGGCTTTTAAAGTAATACATGTGCCATAGTTTAGAAACTCATTACCATTTTATTTTCTTTTGGGGGGGGTTGGGGGCAGAGTTCGAGACAGGGTTTCTCTGTGTAGCCCTAGCTGTCCTGGAACTTGCTCTGTAGGCCAGACTGACCTCGAACTCACAGAGATCCACCTGCCTCTGCCTCCCTGAATAAAGGGATTAAAGACATACACCATCACCTAGACTGCTTGATTTAAAAAAAAAAAACATTTATTTTGTATGTGGTTGTACATTTGTGTGTTATAGTACATGTGTGGGGGGCAGGGAACAACTTGGGAGAGTCATTCTTTTGACTTCTACCATGGGTGGGATCCCAGGGATTTGAACTCAGGTTATCAGGCTTGGTGGCAAGCAGTTCTACCCACTGAGCCTTTACCCATCTTGCTGGCCCTCCCTTCTTCCTTCCCTCATGCTAAGATTCTGAACTCTGTGAAACACAAATAAGGTTGGTTGCTCTCCAGAATGGGCGCAGCCTCCAGGCTTCCTGGCAGTCACCCTGTGGAAGCAGAGGTTGATGGGACTGCTCAGGTCTCTGCTCCATCTCCCCTTAAGAGACGAAATCTGGGAAACTGTGGGAGATGCCTGGGTGAGACTATAAAATTTAGGAGAGGGGAAAGGCCACACACAACATCTTTCCTGGCCTTCCTCTTTGCCAAGGCTGGTTTACTCCCTGCAGGTCCCTCCGCCCTGTGAGTAAGAAGGAGGCTCCTTTTTTTTTTGTTCTGAGACAGTCATGGGAGAGATGTCCCTTTGCCCACAGGGTTCAGTACCAACATCTGCATAGTTGTGACTGACCATTCATCAGACAAGAACAACGAAACACAATGGCTTTATGGGGTTGGGCATCCAACCCAGAGACTGTACACACTAGGTGACTGCTGCCACCACACCACACCCCAGCCCTAAGCCTTTTTTGTCTTTTGAGACAGGATCTCACTATGTAGCTGAGATTGATCTTGAACTCCTGATGTTCCTGCCTCCACTTCTCAAGGGCTCTGATTACAATGCCTGAGCCACCTTCTTTTTAAAGGGGAGAGTGAGCGATGTCTCAGTGGTTTTGCGTACACTTGACATTTCATGCCATGGGTTTGATCTCTGGCCTTGGCAAGGTGGAAAATAAAATAAATAAAATGAAGAAAAGCACAAAAACCAAACCAGCTTGTATATTGATAGGGAGAGAAGATACATGCTATTAACATCCAGGCAGCTCTAAAGGACAGCTGGAATGCATTTCCAACATCAGCAAAGAGGTCTGGGGATTCAGCTGTGTGGAGTGCCTGCCCAACATGCACGAAGCAAGTGCTGGGCTCACACCTAGCACTGAAAAGCCAAGGCTGGGTGGCAGTACATACATGTAATCCCAGCACTCTGGGAGTTGGGGCAGGAGGATAAGGAGTTCAAGATCAATCTTGGCTCCACAATGAGATGGAGCTACCTTACACCCTGCCTCAAAACAAAGAAAAGGAAAAAGCTAAAAAGTAACATTTAAAGCAAGTACTTCCCGTGATGGCTGTTTGGCAGATGTGTTCCTCCTCTGGACATTCCCTCACCAGCATTCACGCCACCAAGGTTCACATCTTCCGAGCACTCACTGTGAGCCAGCGTGTCTGTGGCATTTCATTTAATTATCAGAACAACCCCATAAAGGAAGCACTTTTTGGTGGGTAGGGAGCTGTGGATGGACTATATCATTCCAGGCATGGGCTAACCACTGAACCACACCTCCAGCCTGGGAAACATGGCTCCTGTCAGCCTCATTTCCCAGACCAGGACTACGGGGGTAAATTACCTCAAACTGTGCCTTACAAAACTTAGTGCAGAAAACCCACAGAGTCCTCAGGGTTTGTAAAAGCATAACGTCCCAGCTACTCAGCAGACTGAGGCAGGAGAACCACAAGTTCAAAGTGAGTTCAAGGCTGGCCCAAACAAGAAACTGTCCCCAAATAAAAGGTGCAAAGGTGGCAGGGCCTCCATGTTAAAGGCCTTGGGTTCAGTGTCCAGCATTGAAAACACGGGCAAAGCCTGTTGGCTAGGCCTCTGTCTGTGGGTCATTGCTCCTCACTCAGGACTTGAAAGACTCCAGAGTGAAAGCCTCTCACTGGGACCTGACCCACAGGCTACGCCTCTAGGAGACTGAAAGTTGATACAGGCATATCTTCAGTGATCCTTGGCAGAGCCACTGGCACAGGGGAGAGCAATGTGGCAAAAACAAAACAAAATTAAATAAAACCTTAAGCCCTGTGCTGTGGCACACACCTGTAATCTCACGACTGGGAGGTTGAGGCCAGGGGATCAGAGTTGAGACAGTGAGCAACCCTGCCTCAAAAAGGTGGAGGGGCAGGGAGAGAGGAGCGCAGACAGCTAGGGATGTAGTCCAGTTTGTTGCTTTTTGCCCACAGCACACGAACCCAAGATTCTGTCCCCCAGAACCATGTAAACAAAGGATGTGGTGGTATAGTCTGGGAACCCCAGCACTCAGGAGGTAAGACAGTATGGTGACAGTTTAAAGGACAAGCCTAGGGGTATGCCTGCACCTTTGATCCCAGCACTCAGAAGGCAGAGGCAGGGGGATCCCTGTGGTCCATCTAGAATGTGCCAGTCTAGTCAGGGCTCCACAGAGACCTACTTTAAAAACAAACAGAGTGAAAAGCCACAGCAGCAGAACTCATACCAGGTCAAGAGAAGAGCAGAGTTTTTCTGGGCCCATCTCATCGTTTTGTCCCAGCAAGGCACGTCACAGAGCTGGAGTCCCCACCTGTCACTCTGGAAGCCCAGACAGGAAAGGAGTCTGCAAGTGTGAAGCCAACCTAAGAAGATGCATCCATGGGGGCCAGCCAGACGGCTCAGCAGGGGACAGCGCTTGCCCTGCAAACCTGGGACCTGAGCTTGAGCCCCAGAACCCACCAGGAGGTAGAAGAGAAACAGCTCCATCAAGTTGTCTTCTGACTTCCACAGGTATGCTCACATGCATCATGCACACACACACACATCATGATGACCATGACAACAATACAGCTAATGCCATCTCAAAAGACCAAAAAAAAAATGATGATGATGATGATGATGATGATGATGATGAGAAATCAAACTAAAGATGCATTATGGGGGCCTGGGGTGTGGCCCTGTGGAAACAGGTTGTCTCATATGAACAGTGCCCTGGGTTCTTTTCTGCTAACAATTTAAGAAAGCCTCATTGGCTGTTTTATTCTTTACAAACCAGTGTGCACAATGTGTGTGCATTTTGAAAGGGTGAATGGAACAACTGAGGAATTCCACCAACTCAATCTTCAGCCTTGGGCTGTTTTTTTTTTTCTATTAACAGCAAATATGAGATTGGGGTTGCTATGGCAACCCAGCTTAATTGACATTTTCATTTCCCAAGCATTTGTTCTGGGCAGGTGGGGCAGACACGTGTCCTCAGGGATGTGTGAGAATGAGGGTATCACACTTCCTCCTGCCAGCGCTCCTCACTGGGGGGATGGTAGGACTGGGGTGTTTAGCAGGCAGTACACAGAGCGTCCCCAGTCGGAAAAGCCAACTCTCCGAGTAAAGACAGCATGACGGGGATGTTGAGGCTCAGGGTGGCCATGCAGAGAGGCTTCAACAGAGCCCCAGGTCGGAGACAGCTGGGGACTGACTGCTTCAGACTGATCTGCTCAGTCAAGTTCTATAGGGGAAGTTAAAAAAAATGGGGTATGCAGGTAGCATGGCAAAGGTAAAATATATTTAAAAAATGCAAGGCCCATGTCTATCTTCTCAGAGCACCCGCATTTGCATATCATATGTCATATTGTCAGCAAATTTGCTGCCCAAAGACAAAGGCCAGGAAAGCAGAAGCATGAGCTGTTTCCCCAGACCCAGCAATGGTCGGACGGCATTAAGCTGTGTTACCTACAGGACAGCTGATATCTACCATAGACCTCTTCGGCCTAAGACACAGAAAGCTGCACAGAAGGGCAGCTTCGTCTTCACAGCCCTGAGGTTTCTGAGGACAACGCACACGGAATACTAAACGCACCCTAGAAGTCCCACTACTGCCACCTGCTTGCTTGCTCTGCCTGCGCTTGTCTGTCTGCAGTGATTTCTCTCCAGGGCAAGGCTTTGTGCGTCTCTGTTACCAAGCATACATATACAAGACAGAATTCAGAGAGTGCAGCTCCGCTGGGGAAAACAGGAGTCATCGGCAAATCATTTTCGCAGGGATGGGAAACTCTCTAGGTGGAAAATATGGCATTGCGACCTCCCCGGGAGGAAAGAACTGGCTGAAATTTCGCTGGGGCTGCAGCTTGTATTTTGAGAAGAATATGCTTTTTTGAGACGCTTGTTGGGTTCAGCGTCACCAGGGCTTTGTGGAACTAGTTTTGTCCTAGGTTTGGAATGTCATCTTTGAGTCCAGACCTTCTCCTGCCTCTTGAAGTCACCCTAGACCTCATCAAACAATAAAAATAAAAACCGGTAGTATTCGTACGTGTGTGAAAAAAGCCAAAACAGCACTGCTTGATAGTGAGGGGAGTTAGGTAGAAAGACAGCTTGAAAGGAAAGGCCTCTGGGAAAGATGGGGGAGGCCTGAGGAGCAGCAGAATGGGGGGATGCATTGGACCTCTTCCTAAGGACACATCCTTAATATATACCTTAGCGTGGGTGACAGTAGTGATGACACTCATGGGGACAGGAGACAGGTCTTCATGTTCTTACCCCACAAAACCTACCACCCTCTTAGGTTCTCTCCACCCTGGTTACAATGTAGAGATGGGCCTGTGCCTTGTTCTTTGCCTTTATCACAAGGAGAGGACAGACCAGGAACAAGATAGCGCTGGGATGCCTCCAGGGGCAAACCAGCTACTGATCTGTACAGCCTGTCTCCCATCGCCACTAAGGATTAAGCCCAGGGTTTCTCCAGTGATATTTTCTTTATGTCTGTCTGTATCTGTCTGCTACAATATTAAGGTATTGGTATAGCATATGCTTAGCTGGGGTGCAATTCCCAGCCCTCCTAAATAAATATACACAATGATTTATTTCTAAAGGTTATTTATAAATGTTTCTATAACTAAAATGTCCTTCCCAAATCAGTAAATTGGAGACTTCTCTATATCATTCCCCTGATCTTATTGCATATTTTTATTGATGTTTACCTTACATCTAACTTGAATTACAGGCTTAAAAAAAGTTTTAGACTGTCTCGTATGTAGCCCTGGTTGGCCTGAAAAATTATTATGTAGACCATAAATATCATAAATAAATTCAGTCTTGAGTCCTGGGATTAAAGTCGTGTGCCACCATATTCAGCAAAATGCAGTTACTTTTATTAACACTATTGTCCAATGCCAATTGGATGTGATACCAGGTTTATTTACCTGAATGCTCAGATTTCAAACGGAATGATTTCCTTCTGTCCTTCTCTCTCTTTTTATGAACCTAAAATTCCATCATATTTAAGTAACTCCTGTTTGTCAGTTGGATGTTTCTCTGCAATTTCAAGCACTCTCTTTTCCCACCGAGAACTCAGCTCTGATAGATTCCTCCCAGGACAGTCTCCTCCCTGATCAACCCCCCAGCCTTCCCAGGCGCAGATGTTCCCCAGCTGTTCAGATCCAAACCTTGGTGGGAAACTGGGAACATGGCTAAGAGGCAGAGAGCTTGCCTAGCAAGCACAAGGGAACAGGGTGGGAGTTAGGGGGGTGTCTAGTATCTTGAATCCCCTCAGACCCGTGCCCAAGCCACCTCTCACCACCTTCAGCCCACACTGTTTTATAAGCCTTTTTTCTCACCCTCTGCCTTCTCTAGGCAAACCCCCCACATTCCTGAAAGCTGACTTCCGTCTATATTTATCCTCACATCTAACATCTCCTCCAGACAACCCTCCTCTGAAGTACCCACCTCTCTTCAGTATTTTAATCTTACCACACAGCCCTGTTCTTATCACTGAAACGATCCTGTTTTCTTCCTGTCTCTCTACCAGGAATGCAAGCTCCAAGGGGGCAGATCACTCAGGGGCAGGTACACACACACACACACACAGGAACACACCAGTATGAATGGGCCAAGTATTAGCACACATCCCGATGCATATTTATGGAGGGAGGGAATCAATAGCTCTAACAGAGCTAAATAATAAGTATGTAATAATTCACTGGGTCCAGTGCCTGAAAGCCAGACCAGCTGAAGACTTCATATCCAACCTGAACCTCAGGCACTTCTAGTCTGTCAACAATAGCAATAGCAATAGCAATAGGCTCTTCTAAACAGAAATAAGAACAATTCAGCTCAGGCTCCGGAGCTACAGGTGGTTGTTAGCTGCTGGGAGGCACTCAAATGGCTCAGGAAGGGGGGGCTTAAGGCAAGACTGGGCCACACAGTGAGTTCAAGGCTAACAATACCTGTATGGTGTGACTTTATCACAAAAAAATTAATTTGGGGGCCAGAAAAATGGGTCAGTGGTTAGGAGTACTTAACCATTCTTGCAGAGGATTAGAGTTCAGTTCCTAGCACCTATCAAGCAGCTAACAACCACCTGTAGCTACAGTTCCAGGGGATCTGACCCCCTCTTTAGGCTTTACAGGCACTGCTAAATGGGGTGCACAGACATACATGCAGGAAAAACATCTACACACACAAAATAAAAATGAGTCTTTTTTTTTTTTAAGACAAGATCTCACTAAGTACCACTGACTGTACTGAAACTCTCTATGTAGATCAAACTGACCTTGGCCTTAAACTCAAAAATAAATCTTAGCCAGGCGGAGGTATTGCACGCCTTTAATCCTAGCACTGGGGAGGCAGAGGCAGGCAGATCGCTGTGCATTCGAGGCCAGCCTGGTCTACAAGAGCTAGTTCCAGGACAGGCTCCAAAATTACAGAGAAACCCTGTCTTGAAAAACCAAAAATAATAAATAAATAAATAAATCTTAAACAAATTTAATAAAGACTAAACTAAAATAAAAAAATAATTGTAAATTATATTTAAGTAACTCCTGTTTGTCAGTTGGATGTCTCTCTGCAATTTTAAGCACTCTCTTTTCAAGAATTCAGAGTTCATAATTCCATTCAGTAGTAGCTTATCACACTAGTAACTTGGGCTTTCATTCGAAGCCCTTGTCACTTATTAATTTATCCTCCCAACCCAGGCAAAGGACAAACTATTGTCCTCTCGTTACGAGGTCCCCAAGGTTCGAGAGATGTTTCGTACCTGTCCAAGATCACACAGCCAGCACGGGGTAGAGCTTGGATCCTAACACCAGACCACACAGTTGTATTCAAATTCCCCCCAGTATCCCTGAATCCCTGTTGTGCGCTAGGAATGAAGTAAGTATTGAGGTCAGGCTGTGTCAAGCCCTGAGTTCCTCCACATTATGTAAAACAAGGGTTTGCCAGGCTAGACCTTGTCCTTGAAGACTTCACTTTCAGGAAGGAGGACGACTCCACACCTTGATGGTCACGTAGAACAATCTGTCCAGCACCTCCATGAGGCACAGGCTGATAAACACCTCCTTCCTAAAAGGAGAAGAGAGACACTGGGAGGCAGACAGCCCGAGAGAGGGGCTGCGGCTACACAATAAAAGGTAAACCTCCAAGACAGCTGGCGTCTTCCTCCCCTCCTGACCTGAGACAGGAGTCTGGCAGCTTAAAGCAAAAGCTGGCTTTTTCTCCTACAGCAGGCCCCTGCTGATAGACCAGCTCAAGGCCGGATCAAGACACGTCACACAACAGCTGTGGGCCAATCAAACAATGGTCCTATCTTCAAACCGACCAACCCTAAATTAGGGGAAGAAAATGCTTCAGAAACTAAAGAAACAAACCAAACAAAACAAAAACCCAGTCCTCAAGAAGACTGGAATTTTTGCTTTCTAGTGACCCTGTTTAGCAGAGGGTCTTTTTCTGTGTCTGCAGCCTGTGTGTGTGTGCGCCGCGCGTGTCCTCACCCCTATAAACGCCTTTCTTCAACCACTGTGCTTGAGATTTTTCTGCTGCTGCAGCCTGCCTGCCAAGCTAAGGGATTTTTCTGCTTAGAAAAGGTGCCTCCCTGTAAATTCATCCAAGTAAACTGGGACTATAGAAGCACAGGGGCATATTACAGTAGTCAAATCACATCAGGAGCCGGGTGTGGTGGCGTATTCCTCTCATCCCAGCACTCGGGAGTCAGAGGCGGGCAGATCTCTGTGCGAGGTCAGCCTAAAGTGCAAAGAACGCTGGTCAATCAGGGCTACGTGATGAGACCTTGTCTCAAAAAAACAAAACAAAAACAAATGAGGACAACCAGAACGCCTTTACCCACTGAGCCATCTACTGACCCAAAACATCCCTTAAGCTGCACCGTGACCAGATACCAGTGGGTTCAGAATTCGTTGAAATGTCTGTCTAAAATGACCTCTATTCTGCCTGCCATTCCAAGAAACTTCGAAACCCAGAAGTCGTCGCCAAGCTGATTCACTTATTTTAATGTCAAGGATAGACCCAGGGCCTTGGACATACAAGCAAGGGTTCATCACTGGGATACTGCCTCTCAAAGTCAGTGGCTAAACAGGACTTGTCTGTCACCTTTGTCGACACCTCTGAGGTATGGGACACGGTGATGACCGGAGCCTAGGTGACCTTACAGGCAGCCATTTGCCTATCTCAAACTGTTCAAAATCCTTTGCATGGGGCCTACACATGTGCCCAGAGGGTGACCTGTTGGTGTCAAACAGACAAAACTGCAACCTCAGATCTTGGTAGCACCATCATTTCTGAACATACGTCCCCGAAGCCCCACGGTGTCTGATTACATGTGTGCAGACCAGCAATCCCTTTGCTTTTCCTTTAGCCGCCTTCCCCCAGACCTCAGACCACCCTGATTTTTAACCCCGTCAATTCCGCTACCTTCAGCCTCAGATCTAAGGAGAGCTTTGTCACCGCTTGTTCTTCCTGAATAAGCACTTCCTCTTCTGCAAAATGCCTCGTTTTTAGCCATTGGCACACTAGGTGGTGAAAACCAGGCTTGGTTCATTAACAAAGCAAAGGAACCAGTTATGAATTTAGTTGACTGGACTGAGACTCATCATTAGATACACCTGGTCCATGCAGACAGCGGCAGCTCACACCTTTAATCCCAGTACTCAGGAAGAGGCAGAGGCGGGCAGGTCTCTGAGTTCCAGGCTAGCCTGGTCTACAGATGAAGTTCCAGGCTATCCAGGACTGCACAGAGCAAACCTGTCTCCAAAAACAAAAAAATACACCTGGTCCACCTCTTCCAGTTAGATCTGTGCAACTGGCAGGCACTTTTGACATAACAGAAGATAGTAGGAAGAAGTAAACATAGTATACTTCAGGCATGCTTCCAGGGCCTCAAGGCAAACCTTCATCCAAAGGTTAGGTAGGTCTCTGCTCCTTACCTGGAGTTCAGGGCCCCAGCCCTCTGAGCCTGTGATGGTTGCTAGGGAGCGAGCTTGGGGTCCTGCAGAAGCATTTTGGGAGGTGTGGCGTTCTGCCCACCAGGCCGCAGTCTTCTCCAGGTCTTTGTTGAAGTCTTTTTCCCACTTTTCTCTTTGCTTCTGGGCCCAGCTGTTCCAGCTCAACCAGACCAGGGCTGGCCCTACAAACATGGCACCCACAGCCAGGCTTGACCTGACAGCACTCTGCCCAGCTAGAACCTGAAGCAGCCCATGCCCTGGGGGTTTCTGATTGGCTCACCAATTCCACCAGGAGTGGCTCAGCTGTGAACAAGGAGGGCCTTCAGGCTTTAGTACAGCCATTGAAAGGCTCGACTTTCGGGGAATCATCTGAGTCACAAGCCGTTTATGAAGAACTTCTCTGCAGTCTGCTCTCCGTAGTCCTAAGAATTATAACAACCGCAGCTTCTAGCTTCCAACTGGAAACTCAAAATGTCCAAGCTGGTTTTGGTTGGCTGGTTTTTGGGTTTTCGAGAGAGGGTTTCTCTGTAGCTTTGGAGCCTGTCCTGGAACTAGCTCTGTAGACCAGGCTGGCCTTAAACTCAGAGATCCACCCGCCTCTGCCTCCTGAGTGCTGGGATTAAAGGCGTGCACCACCCCCGCCCAGTTTATTTTCATTTGTTTTAAAGATAGGATCTCACACAGCTGAGGCTGACCAAACTCTCTGGGTAGCTAGGATTGGCCCTGAAAATCTTGACCCTCCGGACAGACTCCACCTCCTGAGGCCTGGTAAGTTATCCACAGCAGAGTTTGATTTTCAATAATAAGTTGTGAGGAATCTGTAGCCAACAAGATTTATCAAGTCTCATCCAGTCTCAGAGCTGTTCCCATGCAGAGGGATAAACTCCATATGCCACCTGTCTCGTAGTCTTTCTTGATTTCTTTTTTATGTCCATAGCCAAGACTTTTCACTTCTCCTCTAATCAAATCTGATCTACATTAATTTTGACGAGAACCATAACTTTTTGTTTCCTGTGGAAACAAAAGCATAACCTCTCCCCCACTACAGTGTATTTCTGACTTCCATTTTGAAGTTAAGACATTTAAAAAATATATATAGATTGGTTTGATTTACCAGTTTTCATAATCTAATGTCTCTCAGCAGCTATTGTTTTTTGTGTATTAGCTTTAAAAATTTCAAAGTCAGCAAAGCACCATACAGAATCCAGACCCCCTGTGTGTTTCCCACCTTTACATGGCTTTATTTTTTTATACTGCTCTACTCTCTTTAAAGACTTTTTTATTTTTAAACTATTTTTTTCTATGACTGTCTATGTCCATTTTTTTTAACCTTATCTGTTTAAAGGCTTTCTCAGTCTGGATTGCTTTACTGTGAGCCTGCAGCCTTCTCTGACCCAGGAGCCAAGCCTTAATTCTGCCCTGCGGCTCTGCACATGGTGCTGCCTGGTTCAAGCCTACAGCCAACAGCTGGGAGCTACATCTCTCTACACTGCCGCCTGCCTGAGAGACTGTGGGATTAGCAAACCATGTCTGGCTCTGTATTTGCATTTTTGGAACCTTTTCAAACTCTCTGAAGTCCTATATGGAAATATGTGTCTCCATGTGTGATGCCATACGGACCAAGTCTTTCTCTGCCCTGCCAGCCAGTTCCCAAATAATGACCATGAAGACTTCTTATTATGAAAGCTCAGGCTACAGCTTAGGCTTGTTTCTAACTAACTCTTAGAACTTAACCTGCTTCTCTTCGTCTATATTTTGCCTTTTTTGTTTGTTTGTTTGTTTGTTTTTCCATTCCATATGTCCTCCTACATTTACTGGCTGGTGGCTGCACCAGGCATCTTCCTTTTTCTCTCCCTCATTCTCTCTCTCCCCCAGCCTAGATTCCTCCCCCTACTTGTTCTCTCTGCCTACCACCCCCACCTATCCCGCTCCTGCCTACCTATTGACCATTCAGCTTGTTATTAAACCAATCACAGCGATGTATCTTCACACAGTGTACAAATGTCCCACAGGAGCCTTTGGTTTTGAGACAGGGCCTCACACTGTAGCACAGGTTGGCCTTGAACCCCTTAACCGTCCTGCTGCTTCAGCCTTCTTCCTTCCACTA
This sequence comes from Bramus lutescens, assembly GCA_001685075.1. Lineage (NCBI taxonomy): Eukaryota > Metazoa > Chordata > Mammalia > Rodentia > Cricetidae > Bramus > Bramus lutescens. Next base: position 712,677 of record LOEQ01000013.1, read on the forward strand.
GGATCGTAGGTGTGCGGCCGCCATGGCCACCTCTGCTGCCCTGCTTTTGTCAGGGTTGTGCTGTCTTCATATATACAGTGCAAGGCATCTGTTGGCCTGTGCATTGCCTCCAGTGTCCCTCTGTGAAGGATGGCAAGCTCTACACATTGGGATCTTTGTCCACAGTGTGTGCTAAGGTCTCCCAGGCAGCCAGTCCCCAGCCCGGTGTGGAGCAAAGGCCCTGCAAAGGCTTGTGGACAAAGGGCTCGCAATAGCAGTTGCGCAGGTTTGTGAATGAAGAACATGGACTAGCTGTCGGAACAAGAAAAAGAACAGAGGATGCTTCCGACTTTCCGGTCCCTTGGGGAGATGGATAGGTGAGAGATCATGTAAGCATCTGACTCTACCTCATCCCACCAAAGCAAACTCTGGAGGCACCTACAGGAAGGTGAAGGAGGGTTCCATCCATTCTAGAGTAGGCAAGACACTCAGTCCAAGATCCCACAGGGCTTCTCTTGGCTTCCTGGTCCCAGACTTGAAGCTCAGCTAGGAAAAGCAGAGCTACAAGATCTCTGCCTTTGGCCTCTCCCCACCTCCGCCCCAGCCACATGCTCTGACCTACAACATTGAAGATGGCAAGCTGTAGCCGTGGGCTCTAAAGCGAGGTGCCACTGGGAAACCTGGTCACCTGGGCCAGGATGGTCGCACTGCCCAAACAGGTGCAAATTCTCCGTTCGTAAGCCAGACTCCCATGGCCTATCCTCCCTCCCTCTTTCCCGTTCCATCTAGTTACCACAGGAGGAAAGCAGATTAAAAATGTCTCCCATGAGGCTAGGTCAAGGCCGCCCCACCGGCTGACCCACATTCATCTCCCCAAATGCTCACCTATTGAGTTTCAAGAAACCTCCCAAGCTTGACTTTGAAGGAGCAAGCTCTTTTATGAACAGAACAGAACGATGACCCATGAAAGGACTTCACATTCACTTATGATTCTGTAGTAGATTTATAGAGAAAATATATTTAGTGGTGGTCCCAGGTTCTCTGCATAGCTCCTGAAGCCTAGGAACTTCTATACTGGTAGGAGTCGTTTGTGACTCAGAAAAAACAAAAACCAAAAAAATGAACCCTTTCTCCTGAGCATCAGGAGTTCAAGGCCAGCCTGGGCTATGAAGGGAGATCCGGTCTGGAATAAACAAGCGTGAAGCCACTCTCAGTGGACCTGAGCATATGCACAGCCATTAGGTGGCCTCAGGAGGGGGTTGGTCACCTGAAAGGAGGATGCTTAGGGGGTTGGTGCTTTTACCCCCTTTAACGTCCTGGCAGCAAGCAGTAGAGAAAAAGAAAAGAGATTTGCTGAAGCCTCCATGAGTTGGTGAGTGCAGCCATGTGCTGAGAGTTCTGTGCACCCTGGCTCCCCAGGTTGCAGGGGTGGAGGCAATGCTCAAGGCCAGTCCAGCTCCTTCTCCTCTCTCATCTCATCTTTTAGAATAAGCCAGTCACTTTAAGCCCAGTTAACTTCCTGCACGCTGGGAGCTTTCGGCAAGTCAGCCCACCTGAGGAGGGGATGTGGCATCCCTTGAATGTACAGCCTGCCGATCAGAAATCTTGGCAGTTGGGGGCTCGCTACCAACATCAGAGGCGGATACAGTCTTAAACGGTTACAGGTTGGGAGGGATATGGCCTCATGTTTCCAGGTTCTTGGCCTCTTAAAGAACTGAAAAGAAGGGCTCACTCAGATTTGCAAAAATAACAAGACAACGTTGGAGCAACAGATTCCAGAGGGATACCCAGTGACAGCAGGCCTCATGAGGGAGGGCACATAAGGATTCTGGATTTCTGTCTGAGGCTTCCTTTTATGGGGTTAAAAAGGAGGAGGGCTTGGTTACTAAGGGCCGTAATTGAAATGGTTTCTCTTACACATCAGTAATGTTAACAAGTAGAACCAGAGGTTCTCAAATGAGTCTGTGTGTGTCAAACATACACAGGGGGCACTGCCCAATTTCCTGTCACCCTTGGCAAGGGGAGTCACAAGTGAATTTACATATGACATAAGTATCTATGAGATGATGAAGAAAGACTTTCCACATGTACAAACCCAGGGGCTCAGGCTGTCAGCAGTGACAGGGCAGACACAGTTCCACACCGCCATCCTCACAGTCAGGACAGACACGGTTCCATCCTCACAGTCAGGACAGACATGGTTCCATCCTCACCAGCCTGGGGAATTTTTAAGAACCTCATCAGAGTCTGACTTCAACACTGAGAATTTCAGGGCTAACCAGTTTATCGAAGCAGAGTTAGAGGATTTTATTGTTTTGTTTTTAAAGATTTATTATTAGACAGGTATGGTGATGCATGCTTTTAATCTCAGGACTTGGGAGGTAGAGGCAGGCAGATTGTTGTGACTTCAAGGCCAACCAGGTCTACATAGGGAGTTCCATACCTGCCCCCCTAAATAAATAAGAAAATAATTTTTTTTTTGGTTTTTCAAGACAGGATTTTTCTGTAGTTTTGAAGCCTGTCCTGGAACTAGCTCTTGTAGACCAGTACTGGGATTAAAGGCGTGCACCACCACTGCCCAGCGGAAATAAAATCCTAATAAAAGAAACATTCTGTGGGATTTCCCTCCCTCACTTTTAATGAGGGAGGTACTTAACGTGGTTCCTGGCTGTGGAATATTCGTTACACTGTGTGAAGGTATGTCACTGTGATTGTCTTCTATGTGGAGTAACCCCTCTGCATGATATAAACATGTTTTATCATCATTAGTTAGTAAAGAAGCTGATTTTGTTTATAGCAAGGCAGGAAATCCAAACAAACACTTTAAATCCCAGCATTTGGGAGGCAGAGGCAGGCAAATCTCTGTGAGTTCGAGGCCAG
>LOEQ01000013.1:722117-742569 GCA_001685075.1 Bramus lutescens
ACACACACACACACACACACACACACACACACACACACGGGGAGAATACTAATTTTCCTCCTTAACAAACTAAGAAAAAATAAGCAAAAGCAAAGAAATAATAAAAACTAAGAGGAAATAATCAGTAACATTGAAAATGGAAAAACAGGAATAGCAGCAACAACGAAAACAACAGCTGAAATGGTTGGTGGAACGGACCTGTGATCTCAGCTATAGGGAAGGCTGAAGCAAGACAATCACTTAAGCCTGTAGATTCCAGACTGAAACTGAGTAGGGAACTCACACTTGTAATCCCAGCCTTTAGGAGGCAGAGACAGAAGGACCATCACAAGTTCAAGGCCAGCCTGATCTACATTCCAAAATAGCCATGGCTACATAGAGAAACCATGTCTCCAAAGGACATTTTAAAAAAGCAGCAAGGAGCCCTTATAAAGAGAAAAACACACACACACATGAACGCACACACACACTGGATATAGAGGTATTTGGGCACATGCTTATAACCTGAACACTGGGGAGGCAGGAGAACTACTACGAGTTTAAGACTAACCTGTGCTACATAGTGAGACTATATCTCAAAACCCCAACAAAATGAAGATCAGAAAATAAAAAACAGAAGCAGATTCTTTGACAAGATTGATAAAGAGATAGGCACAGAAGTCTGATAGTTCAGAAGAAAATGGACCAATTTGTTAAAGCCTCAACCTGCTAAAACTTCCCTACGAGGAAACAAAGACTAAATTGTCCTATACCTGCTAGAAGAAATTGAATGTCTGGTTAAAACCTACCTCCACCCAGAAAGATTCTAACACTAGAAATCTATCAGCTATTTAAAGAAGGCATTAAAATCAGTTCTCCACACTGACAGAAACATAGAGGAGGCTGGGACATGATGGTGCATGCTCTTTAATCCCAACACTCAGAAAGCAGAAGCAGGTGGATCTCTGTGAGTTCTAGGCCAGTCTGGTTTACATTGTGAGCCTCACACCAGCTAAGACCAGGTAGAGATACCCTATCTTGAAAAAGAAAAGAATTCAAGGGCACCTATAAAGTGTGATTTCCCCTGGGGAGGCCTCCTTCCTGTGAGACTCAGAAGCACCCAAAGCCAACTTTAATTTTATTTTTAAAAGTTATTTGTTTTATTTTATGTAAAATGATGTTTTACCTGCATGTATGTCTGTATAAGGGCATTAGATCCACCAGAACTGGAGCTACAGACAACTGTGAACTGCCACCTGGGTACTGGGAATTGAACCTGGGTTCTCTGGAAGGCAGCCAGGGCTCTTAACTGCTGAGCCACCTCTTCAGTCCTAATTTCATTTTTTAAATTAACAGGTTAATTAATATTTTATGACAGGATCTCACTATGTAGCTCTGGCTGGCTTGGAACTCATTCTGTAGAGAGACAAGCCTTTCCAGAAATGTCACCAGAAAACCCTGTTTTCCTCAGACCCCAAATAAACATTGGACCGTATCTTCTCTGCTTAGGTATTCTCTCCTGCTTCTGTGTCCAAATTCAAGGCGTGTCATGTTCCCTCCCTCCCTCCCTCCCTCTTCCAAAGACATGGCTAAAGCTATTAAAATGGCATGAATGAATTTTAACTCAGAATTTAAAAACAGAACTGAGATGCAACCCAGAGCGTTTTCTAGCCCATTGAGGCCCTGTCGTCTATATTCACTCCAGCCCCAGCCTCCATACACACAAAGAGTCGCCTAATGATATACTAATTATAGTTGCTTCCATTCAGCTCTCAGAACCCCCCAGGGGCCCCACCCACTCCTGCTGAGCTGCCATAGACCCTACAATCATGCCCCGAGAACTGAACTTAGAAATTCCTTTCATACAATTCTCTGACACCCCGAAGTCAGGCCATTGTCACAACGGGTGAACAGCTGTAGGTAACTAAAATAATTAAAGGATTGCTTTCGTTTTTTAAAAACATCACCAGTCAAGTGTGGTTACAAACTCATAATCCCAGCACTTGGAAGTGGGCACAGGAGGATCAGGGTCACCCTCAACGAAATTCAGGGAAAGTCTAGGCAACCTGTGACCTTGTCAGACAAAACAGGGGGCTGGAAGGTTAAGAACAATCGCTGCTCTTCTGCAGGACACAAGTTTGCTTCCCACACCCACACTGAGCTTCTCAGAGCTGCCTGTAACCCCAGAGCTCCAGGGAATCCAACACCTCTGGCCTCTGAGGAACCCTGTGCTCATATGCAATGTCACCACCCACAGTTACAGGGCAGCACACACTCAGATCTGCTTCAGAAGCCACTGAACAGATGGAAGTGATCAGTGAGGCATGCTGATACACACTCGTCCTCCCTGTACTCTGGAGGCTGAGGAAAGAGGATAGAAAATTGGTGGCCAGAGTAGGCTCTGTGAGGAGTTCAAAGTCAGCCTGGGCACATTAACAAAGAGCCAAAGAGTGAGACAAAACAACAAAACAGCTGGGCAGTGGTGGTGTGTGCCTTTAATCCCAGCACTCTGGAGGCAGAGGCAAGTGGATCTCTGTGAGTCCGAGGCCAGCCTGGTCTACAAGAGCTAGTTCCAGGACAGGCTCCAAAGCTACAGAGAAACTCTGTCTCAAAAACAAAAACAAAAACAAAAACCCAGCAAAACAAAGAAGCAGGCGTGATCACTAACTCGTCCAGAAAACATCCAACAGGTTCAGAAACTTTACAAGCCAAACAAGCTCATCAGGGGCTTCAAATATTTAAAGGTTCATTTGCCCCAGCTTCCCTGACACATTGTACTCTGATTCAGTTTGTAGAACTTGTAGTTTGAGATGCCAGGTGACATTCTGAATAACAACGGGGTTAAATCAGCATTGGCTGGAGTCCAAAGGAAGCAGGGGATTGTCCCAGGCTTTTTCTTTTGGGTCACCAACCAACTCCCAAATCACGACATGGAGACTTAATATTAGTCATGAATGCTCACCCTTGTCTTATGCTCCTTTCTCTACAACTCTTAGAATCTGTCTTGGTTCTCTGTATCTACGTTTTGCCTCTGGGTTTTTTTTTTTAATCTTTATTTCCTTCTGTATGTCCTACTCTGTGTCTGACTGTCCAGCCCCTGGCATCTCCCTCTCTTTCTCCTTTCTTCATCTCTCTTGAGCCTAGATTTATCTTCCTATTTATTCTCTATGCCCACAAGCTCTGCACTTGGAAAGAAAAAGGGAGGATATAGTTATAATAGGACAAAAAGGTAGATTATTGAATCTACTTTTAAAAAAGCAACTACTAGTTTTAAATGTTTTATATTGGATTGCACTTTTGTATATTGTATACAAATTTTGTATAATAATACAAATTTGAGATTAATTTTGTTAAAAGACTGTACATATTTTTCTAATCATGTTCAAGGTTTTGTACCTATAAAGATCATTTAACAATGTAATACAAATTTCTAGTCCTTGAAAGTTATTATTACAAACTGTTTAGGATAATAAGGAAATGCATGTTAGTAATTAGTCACCTATTACAATCAAACTTGTAGTTACATTAGGTATGTTTTCAAGGTCAAACAGAGATATATTTTAAATAACTAGGTAATCTTCAAACACTTTAGAGACCTACAAAATATGATATTTAAGGTGTGTTAATATCAGGTTCTTTTGTTCTTTATTTTTATAACAATAAGACATGTCTGCTCCTGGCAGCACCAATCTACTTCAGAGAACATGATGGGCATCGAAGAAACTTCACATGGAGTTTACTTTTTGGGGGCAAAAGTAAGTCACTGGGCAAGAAAGTGCCCTTGCCTCAACTGCTGACAGTATGCTTTCTTAATGGGACAAGTAGGACACAAAAAAGAGTGACTACCGAATCTTGCCCAGACAAGGTGGGACAGTTCTTCAAGAACTCTGTTTCAGAGAAAAGTCTGTCAGATATTCTATGCCTGTAGGCTGAAGATAGATGCTCCAACATTGTAGAGGAACTTTGGGTGACTGACCAGGCATTCAGCTGTTTCTGTCATTTCTCACAGTTTTTGGAAGTCACTTACTCATACTTCCTGCTTATTTAGTTAATATTATTTCCTTCTTGGATCTCTGAGGAAGTTTAAGATTAGATAGTTATAGTTTACCAGAAAACAAGTTATGATAGAAAGTAAATTAGGTACAAGACTTTGGACTAACAAGATAGGATAGATATGGAGTATTTTCTCTGAATTTGTCAAATACAAATGGACTAGACATTGTTGACATATTTATTGCCTATATATTATATATAGTTATTGTATTTATTGTATATAGTTTTTCTTATATTAGTTGTAGCCTTCTTTTTATTTTAAACAAAAATGGGAAATATAGTGATATTTTATTTACGTTTTAATAGATAAAACTTGCCTAAAAATCAGAGGGCAAAACTAAGCCACCAGAGGTCAGGCAGTGGTGGCAAGCAGATAGATTTCTGTGAGTTCAAGGCCACAAGATCAATGCAGAAATGGATCCACAGATCCACGTGGTAGTGGCTCACAACTTTAATCTCAGTCCTAGGGAGTCACAGGTCATTAAACCCAGCACTAGAGGAGGATATAAGACAGGAGGAGAGGAAGCAGAGGCACAGGGTTCAGCTTTCAGTAGCCCAGCCTTGGCAGAGGTAAGACTTTTCTAGTGTCTTGGCTGTTTTGCTTTTCTGATCTTCAGCTTGAACCCCAATTTCTGTTTCTGGGTTTTCATTATTCATGCTACACAGCCAACCCCTCTCCCACCTGGCTATTGGCCTTTCAGCTTTTTATTAGACCAATCAGATACCTTAGGCAGGCAAGATGAAACAAATGCAACACATCTTTCTATAATTAAAAAAACAGCATAAACAAATGTAACACATCTTTATATCATTAACAAAGGTAGCAGAAACTTATGTAACACACCTTTATACATTTAAAGTAATATTCCACAGCATAAACAAATGTAACACATCTCTCCATAGTTAAATTAATATTCCACAACAGGGGATTTTGCACTGGGAAATGCTTCTAGACGCCCAGGCCATCCCTGAACAATCCCCTCTATCCAAACCCCAGAACCCTGTCCATCCAGCACAAGGCCAGCCTAGCTGCCTACCATGAAAGCCACTCTAGGCTGATCCCCATGATAAGGAGCCCAGGAGAGAGAAACATTCTTAGCCTCAGCAGAGCCCAGGCCCCAAGGACAGCAGAATTTGGATAAAGACAATGGGGCTGGCTATGGTGGCAAATGTCTCTAATTCTAATTCTCAAGGGGCAGGCGGATCTCTGTGAATTCTAGGCCAGTCTGGTGTACAGAGTGAGCCCCATCTAGGGCCACATAGTGAGACTCTGTGTGTGTGTGTGTGTGTGTGTGTGAGAGAGAGAGAGAGAGANAAGAAAGAAAGAAAGAAAGAAAGAAAGAAAGAAAGAAAGAAAGAAAGAAAGAAAGAAAAGAAAAGAAAGAGGAGAAAGAAAATATAAAACAAAAAGTCAGGGGTCTGGGGGTTATAGCCCAGTGATAGAGTGCCTGTCTAGAATGCACAAGGGTTCCATCCCCAGCACCCCAAAAAAGAAAGGAAAGCATTAGTGCCATATCCTAGAAGTGGGAGACAATGAAGGTGGCAAGGGGGCGCTATTTATCAAGTTTGGGGAGTCACAGGGCTGGGGTGGATACAGGCCTTGGGGAGTCACGGGGCTGGGGTGGATACAGGCCTTGTGTGTGTATGCTGAGCAAACCCTATCACTAAGTTATGTTCTCAGCCTGGGAGGCCTATTTATAACTCTAATCAATGCTGTGGGCAGAGCAGGGCTGGGGAGTATTCCAGCATGACCCCCTTTTAGTTGAGAAATGATTAAGAGCCCTACCTATGGGCACTTTGTGTGTCCACCTGGAATACTATCAAACTAGAGAGCAATTCCAGAGGCCTGTGAAATGGGTCAGCAAGACACCTGTCACCTAGCCTAAGCTGTGAGTTCTGTCCTCAAGGCCCACAGAGTGGAAGGAGAGGGAACTGCCTCCTAAGGGTTGTCCTCTGACATCCACGTGTGTGCTGCAGTATGTGTGGCTTGTGTTTGTGCATAAACATGCAGATGCACAAATACATAATACATACATTCATCCATTCATTCGTACACACATATAAATAAAAGAATAAATTTCTGAAATCTTAGCCCCAAAAGATGTACATTTAATTAAAATCAATTTTTTCAGCTCTTTCTGAGCAGCACAAATCCCAGAGGTCTAGCAATCCTCTAGTCCCTGCCAGAGAAACCTGTCTTAGCTGAAACCTCTCTTCTGTCTCCTATCTTGGCCACTGTCCCACACCCATTTGGTCCTCACCTCATTCTGCTGTGTGTCCCCCGTCTCCGCTTCCAACCTGTCCTTGTCTCTGGACCTCCACGAGGCTGCCAGGGTCCCCTTTCCAAAAAACAGCTCTGCCCAGGACATTCCCTGAGCTAGCTGCCTTCCCAACTGCCCCACACAGCCTTCGGGCTAAAGTACAAATTCCTCAGCAAAACACCTCCCTGAAGGCTCGGCAGTCACTCCTCCTTCCCAGCTGGCTGCTGTCCTGTGTCCTTTAGTTATCATCACAGCCAGCTGCCCTCCAGCCAAGCCTTCGAAGAGCGCCCTCCAGCAAAACCACGGTGTTTCCTCTGTGTTATCTACCAGAATCTTCTTAATCTTGATATCAGGGGCCAAGGGCCGGAAGAATCACAACCCAAGACCAGCTTGGGCTGGAGAGTGAGATCTTGTCACACCGAGCAGAAACAAAACTCTTCCCTCAAAATCCTGCCGTNGGAGGGGGGGCGTGGTTCAGAGACAGAGGACCTGCCTGGTGTAGGCGAGGTCCTGGACTCCATCCTAGGCACCACAAAAACAAGCCCCCAATTCTTCAGAGAACTGATTGCGATCACCTCTGTCTTAAGAGCGCTTCCAGACTGTGCTTCTGTCTTCTCCGTTGCTTTCCTCTTAAGAAAGGGTGAGCTGCTACCACCCTCATCTCATGTTCTTCGTTCTCTCCAGCACCAAGCAAAGCCAAAGATACCCGATCACTGCTTCTTTTAAAATCGTCTATATTTGTTATTTTGGATGAATGAGACAGTGTCTCAGACTGGACTAGAACTATGTAGCCCAGGCTGGCCACCAACTCACTGTAATTCTTTTGCCTCAGACTCCTGAGTTCTGGCTGGAATTAAAGATCTAAATCACCACACTAGGCTATTTTTAAATTTTTGTTTTCCAGTTCTTTCTTCCCTTCGTTTTAAAACAATTCTTCTGTAAGGAGGCCGGAATGTGGAGGTCCGAGGCGACCACAGTGCTCCCCTGAATACCCACGGCTCTGCTTGCTCTTCCCGGGTGGTGTGACGACGTTGGAAGCTTGGAACAGATTGTGGGGAGAGGCAGGAGGGGAGAGATCTTTTTGAGGCTCTGAATTACTTATGCTCCTTGACTTTCCATTTACTAGTTTGTAAAACAAAATCGCTGCAGCCTTGACAGGGTCCAGATGTCTCCGGCCAGTAAGACTCCAGCAGATTCCTAGGGTCTCTGAGAGTGATAAGCGGGATCGTAGCGCCACCTAGTGGGACTTTGGGGGAAGTGGTCAAGGAGCAAGAGAGGGAACCCACCAACCGGCCTGCGAAGGTGGAGGTGATCCTGAAGCAGGCCAACAAGGTAATTCCTGTTCACCATTGGTCAGCCTCTCTGTCTTTTTTCCTCCCTTCAGGGTCCCTCTATAGAGCTCAGGATGACCCTAAATTTCTGATCTTTGCCCTCAACTTCCCTAGTGCTGGGATCACAGGTCTGCACCACCAGGCTAAGTCTCCGGCTTTTTTGTATCTTTTTGAGACAGGATCTCACAAAGCCGGCCAGACAGGCCTCGAAGTCCTCGTCCTCTTGCCTTAGCGTCCTTCAGTTAATGACAGCTGACGCTCATTTTTATGCCGACTGTTGTTTTCCATCCTACCTCATCGGGAGCCGGTGGAACCTCAGTGAGAATTGAGCGGCAGTTACTATCACGTGACCCCAGATACACGCAGCATTGCATTGAAGTGAGGACAGTTCGGAGGTGCGGTACTCGCCCAACTCCAAATAGCACAACTGTGCGCAGTCACTTTGTACTGACGTGCGTGCGCACGAAAACAACCAGTCTGCCACTAAGCGGCATCTCCAGATGTCCCCTCCTTGGCCCGTGTACAACCAGCCTGAACGCGACTGAACCAAGCAACTGAACGAGGAAAACGGTCAGCCTTGCTGCCGGTGTGAGTCTGGAGACGGCTTTGAAGAAAGAGCCTGGCCCTGGGCGCAGGTGTGTCGGGCGCTGATGACAGAACACTATGAGTTATGGGCCACGGACTTCTGAGGCAGGCCCGTACCTGAGTTTTGTATTTTACCTGTACTTCAACATATGCCCCGACCTGTAGGCTCGCTCCTGTGGCTCTTACAGTTACATAAAGGATAATATGTTCCATTTAGATCAGCTCCATTGTATCTGATGAGTACAGAAAGAGTTTGAAACCTACAGTGTTTTGTTTGTTTTTCGTGATGCTAGGTCAAACTTGGGGCCTCATACACCATTAGATTTACACCTCCGTCTCCTCAAACACACAGGGCAGATAGACAACGTTTGTCTATTTGCTTGTGACAAGGTCTGGGATAGCCTGAGTTTAGGGTCATAAGACCTCAAACTCAGTATGTAGCAGAGGTTAGCCTTAAATTCCCAATCCTCCTACCTCTTACCATCTGACAACATGCCTGACTTTTGCTCATTATTTTACAATTTCATATACATATAATGTGCTTTGAACGTATCCCTCATTACCCTCTCTCTCACCCCTTATTCATTACATGTAGTAAAAATTTTTAAGGGAATCTATTTATTTGTGTGGGGGCAGGATGTGTGTGCCATGGCATGTGTGCAGAGGGTGGGAGCCTTCTTCCATGTGGGCCCTAGGGATTGAACATGGGTCCTCAGACTCGACACCAAGCACATGTACCCGCTGGGCCACCCTGCTGGCTGTATCTACCGTACTTTTGATAGATTTTACCATGTGGCCCAAGCAGTGTCAAACAGGACATTCTCCTGCCTCAGACTCCACAGTGCTGGGATTCTAGTTCAAACCTCCACTGAAAAAGAAATTTTAAGTAAATAAATGCTCGCTCCACTGGGGCTTAAAAAGAGCCCTGTAGCCCAGTACAAAGTCATCAGCTTGGTAAGAAAACCTAGACAGGGATACACCCACAGTGACTCTCAGGGCTTGTGGTTTAAAATACGTTAAGTACGCATGAAAAATTACCTTCCGTGTTTCACGCCACTGAAATGTAAATGTGGCTTTATTCTCTGAACTCCACCACTTGGTCCTGAAATTCCATTTGGAATTCTGTCTCCCCACAGACGTCCTGCTCATTGCCTCTCTCTTGTTGATAAGAATTCTCTGCCTAAGGCTTTTTGCAAGAGTTCTTTTTTTTTTTTTTNTCTGTAATGAACATTCAGTGGCTCAAGCTTGTCTTTCCAGCCTGCTGGATGTAAGTGTCCCCTGATTAATGGACCTGCCAGTTCCAAGAGCTGATATCACACCCACAAAGGCTCAGCCTGAAAAAAAATTATCATTTCTTATCCCCGTTGTCCAAGCCATTCTCTTTTGTGAGCTTTGTGAGCCTCCAGGGACACCCAGTATTTCATGTGGGGTTTTGTTAGCAGCAAGGGTCCCCTTAGAAGCAACAAATTGAAGTAGATCATTGAACTATTTAATTCAATAGAAATAATTTCTTTTGTCAGACAATGTACTTCGTGTGGTAAGCATAATCCTATCCCCATTTTTTCTTTTCGATTTCTCACTCCCAACAGTTACACTGCACCACAACCATTTAAATCCACGTGATACATCACTCTCAGCAACCTATTATTTTAAATATTTATGATTATTCTATGAGTGTTTGCTTGCCCATATGTGCACCACACATGTGCTTGTTACCCTTGGGAGGCCAGAAGAGGGCATTGGATTCCTTGGAACTGGGGTTACAGCAGTTTTGAGCCATCGTATGGGTCCTGGGGACACAGCCTGGGCCTCCTGCAAGAGCAGCCAGCGCTCTCAACCACAGAGCCCTCTCTCCAGCCCCTCCTCCTTCATACAGTAAAGTTGATCTATTGTGTGTAGCTGCAGCAACACGTGACAATGGAGGTCAGAGGACAGCCTGAAGGAAGCTCTTCTCCCACCACGTGTGTCTCGGGATGGAACTCAGGTCCTCCGACTTGCTGGGAACACCCACTGGACCATCTTGCCAGCCCTCAACACTATTATTCTTTTTCTAGATTCTGCCTGGAGGTGAAGGCTTGTGTCTTAGTTAGGGTTTCTGTTGCGATAAAACACTGTGACCAAAATAATCTTGAGAAAGAAAGGGTTTATTTCCTTCTATAGCTTCTAGTTCATCATCCCACAAAGTCAGGGCAGGAGCCTGAATGCAGGAGCTGAGGCAGAGGCCATGGAAAGGGGCTGCTTGCTGGTTTGCTCCTCATGGTTTGATCAGCCTGCTTTCTTAGGGCACTCAGGACCACCAGCCCAGGGGAGACAATACCACAGTGAGCTGGGCCCTTCCCAATCAGTCATCATCAAGAAAATTCTCCACAGACCAATTTGGTAGGGACATTTTTTTTTTCCAAATGAGGGTCGTTCTTCCCAAATGACTCTAGCTTGTATCAAGTTGACATAAAACAAGCCAGCACAACTTTCAATAATAGAGTTCCTCGAGAAGAAAAAAACATCTTCAGGGTGGTAAGATCCTCAGTAGGCGGAGGCTTCTGCTACAAAGCCTGAGTTATTTCCCCAGGATCTACGTGGTGGGAGGGAAGAAGTGACCCACCTCCTTGCACAGGGTCACACACATGTACAATGTACACCCCACACAGACACAGAATAAATGAATGACTATAATAAAACCACGGTGCTCTAACTAAGCTGTGGTGGGCTCACTCTGCGATGGACTGCTCCCCTAGCACATGGGAAGCCTAGGATCCAGCTCCTCACACGTTCAGAGTCAAAGCCGTGGAATCTATAGCAAAAGCCCAGGGCGTGTGCTTCGACAGTTGGCTTTGTGTTCGTGTGTAGTTGCTGAGACTATTCAGTGGCGGAAATGGAACTCTCTGACCGCAAAGGAGTGGAATTAGGGGCCACTCCACATGGCTGCACAGGCAGCTAGGGAAATGACAGGCATCAGGAGAAATAATTTCAAAGCTAGTGATCCCAGAGTTGTAAAACCATGTTCTACCCTGGAACTGTATTCCATAGTATGGATAAAGTGTGTGTGTGATGGTGCTGGGGCCCAAATAAGAGCCAAAGCAGGGCTGGTGAGATGGCTCCATGGGAAAAATGCCTGCTATGTTATCCCCAAAGTCCTGGTGTAAAGATAACCGACTCCTGAGAGCTGTCCTCTAACCTCCATGCGTGTGCCTGTGCTAACACACGCACTACACACTACACCTGTGCTAACACACACACCACACACACTACACCTGTGCTAACACACGCACCACACACACTACACCTGTGCTAACACACGCACCACACACACTACACCTGTGCTAACACACGCACCACACACCCTACACCTGTGCTAACACACGCACCACACACCCTACACCTGTGCTAACACACGCACCACACACACGCTACACCTGTGCTAACACATGCACCACACACCCAACACCTGTGCTAACACACGCACCACACACACTACACCTGTGCTAACACACGCACCACAACACTACACCTGTGCTAACACACGCACCACACACCCTACACCTGTGCTAACACANCTGTGCTAACACACGCACCACACACACTACACCTGTGCTAACACACGCACCACAACACTACACCTGTGCTAACACACGCACCACACACCCTACACCTGTGCTAACACATGCACCACACACACACTACACCTGTGCTACCACGCACATCACACACACAGTACACCTGTGCTAACACGCACATCACACACACTACACCTATGCTAACACACGCACCACACACACTACACCTGTACTAACACATGCACCGCACATACTACATCCATACTAATACACACGCCACACACACTATAGTAATAAAAGAAAATTAAAGCAAATTGGTGTACACCTGTGTTCTAGCACTCCGGAGGCTGAGGCAGGAGGATCCTGAGTTCAAGGTCAGTTTCTCAAAACAAAACCAACAAAATACCACTTCTTCCAAAGCCTGGGGAACATACATAAAATGTAGGCTTCATGAAGCATTAGCACGTGATTTCCATAACAGTAAAAAGTGAAGATGGTTAGCAGTTTTATTGAACCAACAAAGGGACAGGAACCAGGCCCAAGATAGAGAGATGCAGCCATCTACAGAGAAAGTACAGTGTTCTCCAGGCCCCACAGGGATGGAGTCCACCAGGCCAAGCCAGGCCAGGTTATACACAGTCTTAGTCTGATGGCTGATGTTATAACAGGATACCAACCACTACCGGGGTGGGGGTGGGGCTAAATAAAGAAAAGACATCTACGTATCACATTCTGAAGGCTGAGGTTTCAAGATGAAGGGGTACATCTTGCTGCATGACAACACAAGGGGAGACATCTTACAAACATAGCATTGGGGGGAACAGGGATGGGTCAGGGGAGCTGAAATACTTCCTGCTCCTCCTCTTGAGATGCTCCTGTTTCACAGCTTAGGCTGGCCTCAAATATAGTTTGTACTTGCTTTTCTTTTCTTTCTTCCTTCCTTTCTTCTTCCTTTCTTCCTTCCTTCCTTTCTTCCTTTCTTCTTCCTTTCTTCCTTCCTTCCTTTCTTCTTCCTTTCTTCCTTCCTTCCTTCCTTTCTTCCTTCCTTCCTTTCTTTTCTTCCTCCCTCCCTCCCTCCGTCCCTTCTTTCTTTCTTCCTTCCTTTCTTCCTTTCTTCCTTCCTTCCTTCCTTTCTTCCTTTCTTCTTCCTTTCTTCCTTCCTTTCTTCCTTTCTTCCTTCCTTTCTTCTTCCTTTCTTCTTCCTTTCTTCCTTTCTTCCTTCCTTCCTTTCTTCTTCCTTTCTTCCTTCCTTTCTTCTTCCTTTCTTCCTTCCTTTCTTCCTTACTTCCTTTCTTTCTTTTCTTCCTCCCTCCCTCCATCCCTTCTTCCTTTCTTCCTTCCTTTCTTCCTTCCTTCCTTTCTTTTTTTTGAGACAGTGTCTCGCTCTGTAGCCCTGGCTGTGCTGGAACGCATTGTGTGGACCAGGCTGGCCTCACGGTCACAGAGCTCTGCCTGCCCTTGGGATTAAAGGTGTGCCACTACTCCCAGTGTGCTAGCTTTTCTAACTCACAGTCCTGAAACAACATGATCCCATACACTCGGCCTGACGTCCCATCCGGGTGCTGTCTCCTCAGCACGGTCAGGAGTGACGATTCAATGTCAATGTGATCTTTGGAAAGAAGGGATGCAAACCACAGCAGGTCCACACCAAATCGGAGCAACATCTAGACTAAATACTCAAATTTGATTAAAAAGGGGGGGGGCTGGGGGTATAATTCAATACCCCTCAGCCCTTGCCTACCTTGCTCGAGGTCATAATCAAGAAATAAACCAATGATACGACACCATCCACAAATACTCCAGTGACGATGAGAACACGACCCATGAGAAATCTACTAAGACACTTGAAGGAACGCAGTGCACTAAAGCTCGCTGAAGAGCAGATCCGTGGCTTTCTAAAGTAGAGAATATAAAGATTCCGGGCAGCATCTACCAGATACCAAAGCCCCAAGCATTGAAGCAATACACAAAATGATGACCTCCTCATTTTGTTACGTTGTCCTAAAACTTATCTTTGATACTCCTCCCACAGTGAATTTTCTTCAAAGTGTCTTCAAATACCAATGGTAAAGCAGAGTGAGTCGGACTCCTCCTAGCTCTGGGTGCTGCTAATTGCACCATGCAGCTGCCTGTCACCTGCTGACAGGTTTACTAGGGCAGTCGAGCTGTTTTCCCATCGGCCATGCCATGCAGGTATTTTTAGAGCTGGCTTATTAGAACTGGGTGGGTGCCCTGTGGTTCCTCCCTCACCCCTCGAGCTGGGAATCCGTGATTCAGTGTCCTTATTTTGCTTAGTTTATTGGCTGCGGAGAAGTTAGTCATTTCTGGGCAATGACTGCTGACTGCGGTGGACATTTCAAGCCCGAATCCCAGTTCCCAGCCTTCCCTGCAGTCGTCATGTGATGCCATGAGTAATTAGAAATAAGTGGTCCGCCCCCTCTATTTCTGCCCCCTCCATGCCCACCCTCTCCTGTTAATGCCACACACTGATGATGGCAAAGCAAAGGACCCTCTCTGGGGCCAGCCTCAGTAGCTCAGCCATCTCTTCTCGGCAAACTTCTCTCCTGACAGGCACTCCCCATGGATCTGCCCAAGGCAGTCTAATGTATTATTATATATCATCCACTGAACTTTAGCTGAGCTCCATCTGATTTTAGAGCTAAGCACTCACAATTTGAGAGACAGACAACAGAACAGCAAGCTGAGGGGAGGTGGGAGAAAGGTCATACTTTTAAAGCAAGGGAAGGCACGTTGAGGGGTGTCTAGTTGTGGATCTGGGTTCAGAGAATGAAATTCTAGACTCTTGAGTCCCACAACAAAGAATTGCTTGAGGAAGACATGGTTACGAATAGAAATGGAAGCTGAGGCATGGTGGTGCATGCCTTTAATTCAAGGCCAACCTGGTCTATAGAGCTACACATAGAGGCCCAGTGTCCAAAAGCTGGAGAGATGGTTCAGGGTTTAAGAGCACTGGCTGCTTTTGCAGAGGGCCTGGGTTTGACTCCCAGCACCCACACAGTGGCTCACAACCATCTGTAACAAACTCCAATTACAAGTGATCAGATGTGTGGCTTACGTGGACACCAGGCATACACATGGTACACATATGTACATGTAGGCAAAACATTTATATATATATATATAAAGAAACCAAAACAAACAAAACAGACTTCATCAACTGCCATAACTCCTCACTCAGGAGTGAATCTCCGTCATCCATGTTAACCCATTTTCATGGGTTCTATTTTGTGTAAGTGATTGTGGCTCCTTTTTACCTTTTTAGGCAGGGTCTTGTTAAGTAACCTGACTGGGCATTGAACTTATGCTCCTTCTGCCTCAGTCTTCTAAGTGCTGGGGTTATAGGCATGCAGCAGTGCTGGGGTGATAGATATGTAGCAGTTCTGGGGTGACAGGCATGCAACAGTGTTGAGGTGACAGGCATGCAATAGTGCTTGGGTGATAGGCATGCATCAGCGCTGGGGTAACAGGCATGCAGCAACACTAGGGTGATAGACATGCAACAGTGTTGGGGTAATAGGTATGCAGCAGTGCTGGGGTGATAGGCATGCAGCAATGCTGGGGTAATAGGCATGCGGCAGTGCTTGGGTGACAGGCATGCATCAGCGCTGTGGTGACAGGCATGCAGCAGTGCTGGGGTGATAGGCATGCAGCAGTGTTGGGGTGATAGGCATGCAGCAACACTGGGGTGATAGGCATGCAGCAACACTGGGGTGACAGGCACGCAGCAACACTGGAGTGATAGGCATGCAGCAACACTGGGGTGACAGGCATGCATCAGCGCTGTGGTGATAGGCATGCAGCAGTGCTGGGGTGACAGGCATGCAGCAATGCTGGGGTGACAGGCATGCATCAGCGCTGGGGTGACAGGCACGCAGCAGTGTTGGGAGGATAGGCATGCACTGACATGTGTGGTTATTAGTTAAATGATTTGTATCTGCCTGCAGTGCTTCAGGTTTTGTGCAACCTCTCTGCCTCCATCTTTCTTTACAGATTAGCCCTTTGGGTTTTAGGAATTAGGAAGTATGAAAGCAGGAGGCCATAGTGCCCTGGGACTCTATACATACCTAGTAATTAGCTCTTCAGACATGTGTCTAGGCAATCACTTTCACTGGAAAGGGTGACAAATTCCTTTACTTCTACAGGGACGGGTGACTGAGTCTGAGCTGAGGTCCCTAGGTCATCCCCAAGGGCATTTCTGAGTTGCTTCTTTAGGCATTTACATGCCAAATGGCACAAGACCCCAGACTTTAAAGATCTCTGAGGTTTTTTGTTGTTGCTGTTTTTGGTTTTTTCAAGATAGGGTTTTTCTGTGTAGTCCTGGCTCTCCTGGAACTCACTCTGTAGACCAGGCTGGCCTTGAACTCAGATCCACCTGCCTCTGCCTCCTGAGTGCTGGCATTAAAGGTGTGTGCTCCTTAACATGCATCTTAGTTAATTTTGTCAGGATGTTAAGTAATAAATATAAATGCATTGCCACCTCTTGATCCTCCCACAGGCTTTTTTATGGCCTTCCACAAGTTACAGGACACACCACAAGTAAAAGATAAAGAAGTTCACTTCTCTACTAATATAAGAGAGGGCCAGAGAGATGGCTCGGACTTCCTTCCAAAACTGACACCCTGTGTTTGATCCGTGGGACCTTCACAGGGAAAGGAGAGAGCTGACTTCTTCAACTGTCCTCTGACGACCACTTGTATGCGTGACATGCACACACCCATGTGCATGAGCACACACAGACATGATGACATTTAAAATATAACGACAAGACAAAAAGGAAAGAGATAACTACTCCATCTTCCCTCACAAGTGTGTTTTCCCTGGAAACAGGAAGCACAGTGCCAGACCTGTGTATGATTGTTAGGGAATACACGTAATACCAGGACTCAAGCAGCTGAGGCAGGGGGATCATGAGCTTGAGGCAAACCTGGGCTACACAGTTCAAGATCAGAACAAATGGGTGCAATCTAACCTATTTCATTCTCCTTTAAGGCAAGCACACAGACTAGAGTTGCAGAGGTTACTATCAACTTTTACAAAGTCTCGTCCCAGACTCTCAAAAGGAGCCTAAAGTTCTCTCTCTACTCCGTGTCCTAAACTGCAGTTGCCTTGGATCACAGGTGACCACAGGAAAGACAATCATCTGTGACAGTGAAGCCGAATCCTGGGGCAGGACCAATCATCTCCTGGGAGCCAGCTGGCTCCTTCACCCTGGACTTCTGGAGACCACCGTGTAGAACCAGACTTGGGAATGTCTTCAACCAGACCACGCTGTGGCCAGCTGCTTAATTATAGCGAGCTCTCCTTCCTGCCCCAATTCTTCCTCGATTTAAATGTAAGGCTCATGTCAGTACCCACAAAGACGGACGTGAGGTCTCTGGCCCCTTGATCTGTTCCTCTCCTCCGTGCACAGGTTAAGCGGCCTCTGCTTTTCAGCAGCTCTGTCTCTTTAACTGGTGTTCGGGGTGGGTGGCTGAGCCCTGTTACTCTTCTCTCACAATCAGTACTGACTGGAGAAGCTGAGGCATCCATTCAAAAGCCTAGGCCCACCTCTCTAAGCCATGGGGTGCCAAGGTTGCACCCTAATTCTGCAGAACAGGAGCTACTGGTCTCTGCCTAGAGATGGGGAGTAAAATACACCCCGCTGGATTTCAGTTTCAGGTATGTAACAAACACTTCACGTAAGAGTATTTCAGAAGACACTCCTTGCTTATTGGAAATCTCAGTGAGCTGGTCATCCTATGTTTTTATTTCCTGAATCTGACATTGATGATCAGGAAAGTCATGCCCTCAGCACCTTGGGCCCACTGAGAGAGAGAAATACGAAGGTGCATTGGCCTTCTTTCCTTCGTTTTGGGATGATTAGAGGAGATGGTACCTGGCATAGTGAGGCAGGGAGATGTTCACAATTAGGTCCCTATTATTTTATCAAATGTCTGTTTAATGTACCTAACTTTTTTAGATGTATTTTTCATGTATATGAATGCTTTGCTCGCATGTATGTATGTGTAGCACATGCACGCCTGGTGTCCGCAGAAGTCAGAAGATGGTGCTGTCTCCCCTGGAACTGGAGTTACCAATGGTTGTGAACTGCCATGTGGGTTCTGGGAATTAAGCCCTGGTCCCCTGCAACCAGTACTCTTAACTGCTCAGCCATCTCTTCAGCCCCCAGCATTCTTACAAGAGCCTGCATAGACAAAACCTCTGGGGCCCAGAAGTCAATTAAAACAGTAAAATCTTTTTCTTTCCTTTTTTCTTTCTCTCCCCTTGTCTCACTTTTTTAAAAAAAGTAGTTTATTATTTTAAATTTATGTATATGTGATTTGGGTATGTGAACATAAGTGAGGTGTCCTCAGACTCTACAGATGCTGGGTCCCGCAGGAGCTGAAGTTATGAGTGTTCGTAAACTGCCCAAGTAGGTGCTGAGAATTGAACTTGGCTCCTCTGCAAGAACAATACACACTTTTGAGAAATGAGCTAGCTCTCCAGCCCATACTCCATTTAAAAGTTAGCATCTCAGGGTTGGAGTGATGGCTCAGTGGTTAAGAGCACTGTCTGCTCTTCCAGAGGTCCTGAGTTCAATTCCCAACAACTGCATGGTGGCTCACAGCCATCTATAATGAGATCTGGTGCCCTCTTCTAGTGTGCAGGCATACATGCGGACAGAACACTGTATACATAATAAATAAATCTAAAAAAAGTTAGCATCTCACCTGTGGCCTAGAGAAGTTAGCATCTTACAGTGTATCCTGGACTGATCTCAGAATCAAGAGCCTCTTGGGCTTCCAAGAGCTGGGATATAGGTGTGCACTGTTATACCCAGCTAAAAAGTACTAGAAAAATGAAAGTTGCCAAGTTTAGAAGATAAGGTAAGCTAGCAACCTAAATGGGACAGTAGCCTCCTGTCTTCCTGGGTGCTTTACCCTCTGGTGTTTCTGTCCCTATCCAAGGGCAGAATAAATCCCTTTCCTTTTGTTTAGATTTAGTTATCTACTTATTTTGTGTTTTTATGAGATAGGATATCATGTAGCCCAGGCTTGTCAACAATTGCTAAGTGGTGAAATTTGCTTTGGATTATTGATCTTGTTTCTCTTTCCCAAGTGCTGGGATTATAGGCAGACACTGTCACAACTGCTCTAGTTTTATTTTTCAGACAGGGTCTTGTATAATCCTCCTGCCTCAGCCTCCCAAGTGCTGCGATTATAGGCATGTTTCTCTCTTGGCTTTCTTTCTATCTTAAATTCAAATTTTCTCTATAATTTGAGTCTGACTATTTCCTTCCTGCTCAACTTTCAGGAGCATAGCATTCAATCTGACTGAGTAGCCAAGCTCTCTGATGCAGCAGGACACAGAGATCCACCTGCATCTGCCTCCCAAGTGCTGGGATTAAAGGTGTGCGCCACCACTGCCCGACTCCACTGAGCTTCTTATTCGTGAGTCAAAGAAACTAATATTTGAGTAGCCCACCACTGTCTTCTCCCACGACAATCTGTCCCATCTCTTAACTTACAAACCTTGCCCCCTTCCCAAGTTCTTTCCCTCCAGGTGGCACTGTAAAACTTTAAAACAATTCTGAAGCCATGTCTGAGGCCTCTCAACAGTAGTGTTTCCCTCCTCCTTGAGAATCAAGGACCTAACAACTACACATGCATGTACTGAAATGTTGGGACTTTCCATCTCCCTGAGTCCTTGTGAATAGGGGCAAGATAACCCTTAGGTGTTGACTCAGTTAACAACTACACATGCATGTACTACTTGATGTTTTGACTCAGGCCCTGGGAAAGGGGCAAAATGACCCTCAGATGTTCCCCCTTACCTCATTTGATCTGACAATCACTCTCCAGCCAATTATTGGTAATAGCCCTTTTGAATAAGCCGATCATAATAGTTAAAGAACAACCCCCAGACACCCCCCCTTGCTTCTGTGGTTTTTTCCTTTAAAATAGCCTGTACCAGCTATTTGGGGTCTTTCTGGCCTCTCTAATGCTGAAAGACCCTGTCATGACAGAATTAATAAAATCCTCATGCTTTTAAATCAGCTGTGGTGTGAGAGATGGTCTCTTGGGGTGACTCCTTCTTGGTGATTGGACTCTAGGGTTCAACAGCACTAGTAAAAGATGCCACACTCACTTTCCAATCCTGCCCACCCCTTAATATCTCAAGTCTCCTACCTCAGCCTAACATTAATTATTCCCCATCTCATTCTTGCATAGAAATCTTAGAGGATCTATTGCCCCACTCCTCACATATACAGGAGGGCAAATTGTCCCAGGCCACTTATACCTGGTACACAGATGGCAGCTCCTTTTTATGAGAAGGGACCTGTAGAGCAGGCTCTGCCATAGTCAGATACTGGGGTGGTGGAGGGACAGGAACTCCCTGCCCACACCACTAATCAGCAGACTGAATTAATAGCCCTTACCCATGCCTTCCAGTTGGCGAAGGGACAATCTTTAAATGTTTACACAGACTCCAAATATACCTTTCATATCCTCCTGTCTCACACAGCTATCTGGAAGGAGCGTGGGCTTCTTACAACAAAAGGAGGATCCATAACTAACTCAGGTTACACTACAGCCTTGTTAAAAGACAGAGGGCTCCCTTCCAGGACCGGCAGCTTGATTTTACTCATATGCCCACAGTCAGATGAGTTAAATATCTCCTGGTTTTG
>LOEQ01000013.1:759021-775009 GCA_001685075.1 Bramus lutescens
AGTTCCTTGAGCCTGGCTCTCAGGTGGGCAAGCTTGCCACCCTTGGCGCCCCTGCCGCCCATCTTTCCTGCTGCAGCGAGGGCGGCATTGAAGAGTTTCGGGGTGCCCGCACGTGGGGGCAGGATGAGTATACTCTTCTCTTCCTTGGGCTTGTTGTTGTTTCTCAACATGCGCCTGCAAGAGAGCCACACCCACTTCCATCCAAAGCACAGTGGGGAGGAGCCCCATCTATGCCTGTGTCGAACCCTACAGGCCCCTACATGGTGGCGGTGGTAGTAGTGTTGGTGCTGCTATTGGCTGGTGGTTTAGGGTACTTGTGCTGGGGCAAGCTCAGTGCTGAGTGCTTAGGCACAGATGGATGATTAGAACCGCCATAATGAGGTGGGGCTTATTGTCTGTGTCATAGGGAAGGGAACACTGGAACCCAGAGAGGTTGATTGCCTTGCTTGAGGTCACACTGGATAGACTGAAGGACACAGCTGTAGTTCAGATATGGTTTGAGGGCATCTCGAAGGGTTCGTAGGCATATGGTGATATTGGGAGGGAGGGAGGNAGGGAGGGAGGGAGGGAGCCCAGAACCTTCCAAAGTCAGGGCCTGTTGTCTTTAGTCTTTAGTGATCTAGTTCTCCTGGGACCCTGGCTAGTTCTCACAAAAGGGGTTGTTATGAAAGCCATCCTGGCCCCCTCTTGATTCTATCTGGAAAAGGTTGGGATTATTGCACCCCTGAAAACTGAGGAAACTGAGGCCGGGAATAAGGGCAGGGAGCGACCTGCTCCAGGTCACCAGGAAGTGGCAGAGGCAGAACCAGATGCAGGATTGGATGTGACCCAGCACCCAGTTTCTTTGAATAAGGATAGAATTTTCCATCAAACAGAGCCCGTGCCTTTTACTAGGAATTTTCCAAGCTATGAATATGTGATAAACAGCTTGGCTCAAGAACGCATGCATTTTGCATGTAATCTAGTGGGCGAGACGGCTAATCGGAAAATTCATTCATCAGGGTTCCAGCGCAACTTGTTTGTTTTTAGATGAGGCCACTGCTGGCTGCTTAGCTAATCAGAGCCAGCGGGCTTGAAGTGTGAGCGGTGTTATTAATGGACTGAGATTTGCATTTCTCTCTGGGTTTCCCCAGGAGATGCAAGCATGATCATCCAACAGAGGCCTTGGAAGCAGGCTCGCTAGCAGCCCGGGTGCTGTCACTTATGTCAGGTGAGTCCATAATTCATACGTGACAGGCAGCAGGAAGGCTCGGTTTGATGCTGAGGTGACAAAGAGCAGTGGAGGGGACAGTTGAGTCCGTGTGGATAGATGTGCCCACGTGAATGGAATTCTCTGCAGTACAGGCCTCTTCTCTGGAAAGGGCATGAGGCAGGAGAGTGCGGACTGGTGACAAATACCCATAAATAACAGATGTCACTGGAGGGCAACTCTGAAGAGGATCTGGGGTTCCGGTCTGTCCCTCTGTCTGTCTCTATCTGTCTCTCTCTATTCGACCACATGTCCCCACCCAACATTCTTCCTTACCACAGATCCAAAGCACTCAGGTCTGGCAAACATGGACTGAAACCTTTGAAACCAACAACCAAAACAAGTTCTTCCTCCTTTTGAGTTGATCTTCTCAGAGACAGAGTGCCACCTTGTTTGACACCAGCTAATGCACACCCTGGTCAACCGAGTCTGCAGCCACCCTATGCAGGACTGTGAGTGACCCCATGACTGACCAACTGTCTGCAAGAGTCTGCTGTTAGACCCTGGGCCGCCCTGCTGTTCTGACCACGGCCACCCGGAGCAGCCCCCCTTTCTGTTGTGAAGGAAACAGCAAACCCTTTAGCAAGAGCCTGTTTGTGAATCTTTAACTCCCTAGTCAACTCCCCCAGGTGCCTGTGGGCGTCTATACCCTAGAGTGCTTCCTTAGTCACTCAGTTTTGAAACCTCATCAAGGATAGCTAGGCATGGTGGCACATGCCTCTAATCCCAGCACTGGAGAGGCAGGTGAATCTGTCTGCATTGCAGACCAGGTAGGACTACACAATGAGACTCTATCACAAAAACTACAGTCAGGATGGGTACAGCCTTAAAACAAAATGCAAGTCCAGAAAGAAAAAAAAAAGCAAAACAAAACAAACAAACAAACAAAAACCCAGTGCATTGCATGAGAACTAATCAGATGCCTGTCTGCTCCCTCGCTGGGGATCAAATCCAGAGTCCCAGGCACACTAGGTAAGACCCTTATCACTGAGGCATCCTCCTGCCCTTGACCCAAATAACTTCAAACACAATACTTTTAGCATAGATACTCAAGTCAAAAGCAAAAAATAACTTTGTCAGGTACTAAACTCTACTTGGAAGGCTTGTTTTCACATGGTGGATGGGTTAAACATTCTGAAACTGGACAAATGAATAAATACAACACGAAAAAGGCAGCCATGTCCCAGTGTCGGGAAGGGGGTTTAGAAGCACAGGAAGGGAGACTAAAACGAACTGAGGGGATGATCTGAAATTGTTTGTTTCATAGATGTACCAATTCATCACAATCTAAAAAGTCAATCTGCCATGTATGTGCAAACACGTGTG
Source organism: Bramus lutescens (assembly GCA_001685075.1). Classification (NCBI taxonomy): domain Eukaryota; kingdom Metazoa; phylum Chordata; class Mammalia; order Rodentia; family Cricetidae; genus Bramus; species Bramus lutescens. The sequence continues at coordinate 761,597 of LOEQ01000013.1, forward strand.
GAAATATTCATATTGATGAGCACAGGTGTGGGGTTTCACGAGGAAGCCCAGTAGTACTCCATAGCAATGAGTACCCTACGGGTTCAGATCTTCTTTCGATTTTATTTTTACTTCATCATTTTGAGAAAGGGTTTTACAATAAAGCTCTGGCTGGCATGGAACTTGAAGCACAGACCTGATTGGTCATGAACTTGCAGCAATCCTTCTGCCTCTGCCTCTTGGATTATAGGCATGAGACCCCATACTAGGCCTAGATCTTGGTTTCTAGAAACCAGTAGTGGGCTGCAGTTAGGTATTTCAATGGTAAAGCACACATATCGAGCATGGATAAAGCCCGGGGCTCCATCCCCAACCCCTGTGCCCCTCAAAACTCCTCCAAATATTTTCCACTAGAAGAAATTTAGTTCCTTGGAGAAACTGCCATTTCCGGGGGTGGAGGGCAGTTGAAGTGGGAGCCCCAGGTTGCCTAGGCTGTCTGGCTGTGCCTGTCTGTCCCCCACAGACACAAGGAAATGTTGAATTAGGATGGGATTTCAAAGGGTGACAAAAGTCAGCTTGAAGAGTTCTCACTGGCCACAACGGAGCAAGTGAAGCCTCAGAAAAACTGTAATAGGTGTTCAAAAAACAAAGCAATGCCTACTCGTGTGGTAGATAAACCCCAGGAGAGGAGAGGAGGCCCTACAGTCGAGTGGGAACCGAGGAGTGGGAGGCAGGAGGAGTGGTGTGGGATAATTGTCTGTATTCTGACAATCATGTTTTAAATAAACGCTGATTGGCCAGGCAGGAAGTAGAGGCGGGTAAACCAGACAGGAAGTAGAGGCGGGGCAATGAGAACAGGAGAATGCTGGANAGAAGACTGAGCTAATGGGCCAATCAGTTTTATAACTTATGGAGATCTCTGTGTGTTTTACTTTGGGACATGCCAGCTGTGGGGAACTGGGCAGGAGAGAAACCACAACAAGCCGGCCCTTCATGTTACAGAGGAGGCTGAATAGTGATGGCTCAGAGAGATCACTGAGGACCAAGGAGCCATGGGCAGATTGGTGTCCACCAAGCAACAGGTGCAAACTGGGGGAACAGGGACAATCTATGCCCTTCCAAAGAGGTCCCCACTAATCACTTGTCAAGTAACTTTGTAGTCCAGAAACCTTGTCCATCACCTGGTAAGAATCCAGACCATGTACCCCCACGTGCTGCTTTGAGGGGCACAGTCACCCCTGGTCGTTTCTGCATCAGATACAGAGCAAAAAGCCATCACCAGAAAACACCAGAAACATCTAATCCAAGGAGCATTCTAAAACCTAGCCGGCCTGTTGGCTGTAAGAAGTCAAAGCCATTAGAGACACCATAAGGAACTGTCCCAGGTCAGAGGAGGCAGGGGACTCAGCACACTAATGCAGGAAGGAGAAAGCTAGCAGACAACCTCAACATGGATCAGAGATGAGAGAACAGTATGGTTCCTGCACAAATGCTCTGATGTTCATAATGGTATTACAGCGGTATGAGAGAAGCTACTCCCCCCAGTCATTACTCAAAACCCAAAAAGAAAAAAGGGATTCTATACCTGGCCTTCTTCCGGAGCAACTTCTGAGATTCAGGATAATGCACCAAAATTTCATTCAAGTCCTTCTTGTCCAGAATGAAGAGGTTGGTGAACCCATGGGCCACCACGTTGGCCGTGCGCCGGTTCCCGCCCCCCACGGCCAGCAAGCTGGAATAGAAAAGGGAGGGGAATGAGACCATTCGGAGGCTGTGGTTTTAGAGAGAGTGTCTTAGGTTTTTGTTGATGTTTTGTTTTAAGGCAGGATCTCACTATGTAGATCTGGCTGTCCTGGAACTCGCTCTGTATATCAGGCTGCCCTTGAACTCACAGAGATCCACCTGCCTCTGCTTCCTCAGTGCTGAGACTAAAGGAGTGTGTCATCACATCTGGCATCGTTTAGGTTTTGAAGTAGAATCTTTCTGTTTTTCAGACTGATTTGCTATCAGCCTCTCTAGTAAATGGGACCACAGGCGTATGCCACCCAGTGGCTTGGGTTTTGTTCACATTTATTCAGCTCTGCATTTCCCCACCTCCTTCATGGTACGCCATGGTGGGGTAGCCCCCAACCTTTGCCCAGGGTACATGTGACCCCCACCACCACTGACCTGATCTCTCCAAACACCGATCCGGCTTTGAGTGTCACCAGCACGGCTTTCCCATCTGGACCGCCCAGCACCTGCACCTGCCCCGCCTGGATGATGTACATCTCGCGGCCAATCTCCCCCTGGAACAGAAGAGAGTGGAGTCCCACACCGCATGGCTGCTTCAGCCGTGCACCACCAACGAACTGAGGGGATGATCAGAAATTGTTTCATAGATGTACCAATTCATCACTAAGAAAAAAATCAATGTGCCGTGTATGTGCAAACATGTGTGGAAATATTCTTATTGATGAACACAGGTATGGGGGTTCACAAGGAAGGCAAGTAGCTCTCCATAGCAATGAGTACCCTTCAGGTTCAGATCTTCTCTCAATTTCTTTTATTTATTTATTGGTATTTTTCTAGACAAGGTTTCTCTGCAGCTTTGGAGCCTGTCCTGGAACAAGCTCTTGTAAACCTCGAACTCAGAGATCCGCCTGCCTCTGCCTCCCAAGTGCTGGAATTAAAGGTGTGCGCCACCACCACCTGGCATTCGATTTTATTTTTACTTCATCATTTTGAGAAAGGGTTTTACAATATAACTCTGACTGGCATGGAACTTGAAACACAGACCTGATTGGTTTTGAACTTGCAGCAATCCTCCTGCCTGTCTTTAGGATTATAGACATGAGACACCACATGAGGAAATGGGCCTTTTATTTGTTCTGCCGGCCCTAACACACAGTAATCTGAATCCCAAACTAAATCGGAGGAATGAATGAATGAGGGAATAGATGAATGACCAAGGGAACAGATGAATGGATGGTTTCCTCTGGAGTCAACCAGAAACAGTAACCTGCCGCATGTCTTCTAACTCTAGCGCCTTCCCAGATCCCGCCTGGGTGGCCCCCTGTCAATCACAGCTGTCACGATTAAAGGGTGATGGCAACCCAATTGCCGTTTAATTTACCCCACAAATGCTCTTTTCAGCCTTACAAGGGATCAAAGTGTGGGGGTTCAAGTCCCAGTGTCTCAGAGAGTCACAGAGGAAGCAACAGCAGAGAGCGCCGCTCACACGTGCTCCCCAACACCCGAGCGGCCTCTGACCTGNAAACAGTGGCAGCCATTGTGCCTATAGGCACATCTTAATTCAGTCTTCCCAGCCACCTCATGAAAACGGCACAAAGAGTATCTATACTTCATCCATAAGAACAGAACTCAGAGAGGGCAGGCCGCCTGCCCAATGCCGCACCGCCAGGAAGCGGCTCCAACACTGCTGTCAATCACTCTATCATTCCCAAACCCCTCCCTGCCCCTAAGACTTTAAATGCTCAGCCTTCTGAAATTCGTCCTCTCTCCTTGGCTCTGTAATTCCAGAAACTTCACCGCTGCCTTGCATACTGCTCAGCAGACATGTTCAACCTGCAGCTCTCCGAGCCACATTTGGCCAGGGACAGCTATGGATGTAAAGTGAACTCAGGGATGGCTCAGCAGGTAAAGACGTTTGTTGTCAGTCTTGAACAGTTTGATCCCCAGAGCCCACATGGTGGAAAGAGAGAAGCAAGCCCCTCAAGTTGTCCTCGGCCTTCTACGTGCTTGTCATTGCATGCCCACGCCCCCAGCAGATAAGTAATTTTAAAGGAGGGGCTGGAGAGAGCACAGGAGTTAGGAGCACTTACTGCTCTTCCAGGGGACCGCACAAATAAGTAAAAATAACATCCTTACAAGATTGAAAAAAAAAAAGCCAGTCATGGCAGCACACACTATTAATTCTAGCACTCAGGAGACAGACGCAGGATTTCTATGATTCAAGGCCAGCCTGGTCTACACAGTGAGTTCCAGGACCACCAGGGTTATAGAGAAAGATCCAGTCTCAAAATTAATAAGTAATAATTTTGAGCCCACCTGACAGGGCTAGAGGCTCCCAAGCGTTACTTATCTTCACACCATACACTCACCCAGACTTACTGACATCTCTGTACAAAAGACCCGAAACTTGCCCACCCCTGCCACTGGTGACCTTGCTGACATCTTAGTACCCTTGACAAGGCACACAAAGGGCTTTGCACTGTCAAGGGCCAGATTCTAACGTAGGTGTTTCCTGGGTGACTCAAAGCAATGAAGGGAACCTGGTGTGGAGTGGTACAGAGTGTTGGGGCCCATGGCATCAGACAGGACATCACCCATCCCTTTAGGGGCAGCCCCTACTCTCATGCTGACTCTCGCTGCTGCGGGAAGCGGGACCCAGAGCTAGCCAATGTTCTGCTTCATCCAGATATTTGGAATTTGATGTGGAATCCCCCAGCGTTTAGAGGTTAAGAATAATTTCACTTAAATAAATTCATAAAACACCACAAGGCTGTAAACTACCCGCTTTCCTGATGGGAAAATGGAGTTTTGTCTGTCAGAGCCCCTCCACCCGTTTTCTGCAAGGCGGGCTCCTCTGTGTGAAGGAGGATTGAAAGCATTGGAGCGTTGGAGCATTGGAAGTGTTTGGCAAAGCCCAGGCACCCTCTGCAGCAGGTGCTCTCTGTTCAGGCTGCCGGTGCACCCTACTTCCTCTGTAGTGGGGCTGCTGCTGGGCGAGCACACCCCCTCACAGGCCTTGCAGACGTCGGGGGAGGGTGCGCACATTTGTGCCCCCCCCGCACACGCATGCGCAGCTCACCTTCTTGCACACATAGTCATTGGGCAGGTAGACAACCGAGCGAAGGCGCTTGAGCATGTCGAAGATCATCTGCCGGTCACAGCCCTGCCCGGACCAAGGGGAAGGAGTCTGTTAGAAGAAGGGACGGGCTTTGTCCTTGATCCCCCGGCGGGCGGGAGGGTACCTGTGGGGGTACCTGGAAGAGCGCCACTTTGCTGACAATGTCGTAGTTCACATCGATGGCCAGGTCCAGTCTCATCTTGTCTGGAAGCTGCACCATCAGCTCTGACTCATCTGGGAAGGAGACCCGGTCGGGGTCAGAGTTCAGGCCAGGCCTGGCCCCTCACACCACACATAACCACGTGAGGCCATGCACTGGCTCAGCCCAACTCAGCTTCTCCCGTCACAGGGAGCCTCTTCAGGTTCTGAGAGTTCCCATCAGGTGTAGCATCCCTTCCTTTCCAAACTCCTACCCATCCCTCAAAACTAAGAACTAATGTCACTTCCTCCTGACTTTGAAGCACCTACTCAGATTTTGTATCAGTATTCCCTATTCTGTAGCTTGTCAACCCCACTTTAATTATTTTACATCGTGTATGTGTGTGCACCATAGCACACCCGTAGATGTCAGAGGACAACTTGTGGAGGTCCTAGGGACTGAGCTGCAAGCCCCTCCACTGGCTGAGCCATCTCTTTGGCCCACCTATCACTCTATTTCTTTGGAGACAAGGTCTAGCTATGCAGTCCACCCTTGACGCAAACTTAAGATGGCCTCCTAAGTGCCGGGATCCTAGCCCCGCGCTGCCATGCCTGGCTCTCTCCTTGATTGCCATCGCTTCCGGAGCTGCATCTCAAGGTGGATGAAGCAAGAGGAGAGTGGCTGTCCAGAGGACAAGCCCTGTAAGTCTTCCAGGGTCTTCACTGGCTTCGAGAGGTCCCTCTAATATCAGTGCTGGGGGTGCAACCAAGAGAGACCCCTCAGGACACAGAGGACAATAGAAGAGTTGGCCAATCTGGGAATCAGGTGAAGGTTGGTGAGGGGAGGTAAGGAGTATGGGGGCTTGGCCAGGCTTACCCAGCATGCCTTGTGAATGCCAGGTATACTCATACCAGGTCTTGACACGGTTCTGCACAGACCTGGGGATCTTGTAGAAGTTCATGTACTTCACCGTGCTGTCCATGCAGCTGCGGTAGTAGGTCTGCCCTGCTGTGGCGGCTCCCACCACGTCTCTCATCTATAGCAAAGAAAACAGTGAGGGGAGGTTAAGGAAGTGCTGGGCCCAAGCTGCGTAGGACACAGGTTGGGATATGTAACAGTAGATCAGGTACCTATGCTTGTGACTGCGTCGGGGAGAGGCTTTATATATGGCCACACATAAAGCAGGGATACTGGAAGCAGGGAGCTAGGCTGCAGACCTTCTGGTCATCTCAGGTCCCCAGCACAATGCTGGGTTGGGATATCCCACCGGGATAGACTGATTGGAATATACAGACACTCTCCCCAGGGAGGAACATTAAGCCTCGAATATTGTTTCTCAGAGTGGGACCCTTCCAAGTTTGCTTTGAGGACTCAATTTATTGCCTCGTGCCCTGACTAGAACACAAGTCACCCATCACATCAGAGACTCCAAGGGGTTTTCTCACAGGGCACAGCCCAGGTCCCCAGCCTTTGAGAAAGTCACATAGCCACCTGGCTTACCATACTCCCCAAAGGGACCAACATTCAAACAGGAAGACATCTTGGGCAATCCTGGGACACAGACATCCTCCTGCCTCAAATGCTGTGGGCTTCTGGCTCAGCCCGAGTCTTCCCGGTGCTCAATCCCAAAACCATAACACAGAGGGAGGTTTCCAGCTTGGAGGAGGGGAGCCACAGGTGGGTGGATGTGCAACCCCAGTTACCTGTCCAATCATCACAGAGAAAGCGAAGACACCTGTAAAATAATTCAGCAGCTGGAAGACAATTTCAAAGAGCGTCTGGGGGTCAGGCAGTCCTCCAATGGTGATGAGAGTTTTCACGGCCCAATAGTAGCATCGGATGTAACTAGTAAGAGATGAGAAAAGGGGACCTTGAGCAGTGCAGGAACTGCCCAGCTGCTCTTGCTATTCTATACGGCCACAGGCGCAATAAAATGGCCCCACCTCCAGCAGCACCCTCAAATGCTATCACGTGTGGCTGAAGCTCTGGCCCGGCCATGCGAGAATGTGTCACCCTGAAACGTGGATTTGGAACTGAGGTTCCAGCAGACACCTGAACACAGCTCCAGGCTGACTGCTCCCCGAAGCCAGCAAAGGGGAAGCCTGGAGGACCAAGGAGGTTCCAGGAGACAGCAAGGAAAAGCCGGCAGGACGACAGACTGGCCCTGGTGACTGAGTTTGCTCCGTTTCCTGTCTTTTCCTCTGCTCGCCCCTGTGGTGTTGGCTCACAGAAAGTAAGAAGAAAAACGAAACCAGGAGATACTGCAAGGACTTGCTCCTGCAGACCCAACCAGCTGCAAACCGGAAACATTTGAGGGACAAATGTGTCTAGCTGGGTTCAGAGGCCACTAACACACACACACACACACACACACACACAGGCACACACGCACAACTGGAAAGTCATTGTGCCTGTACTGAGTATCTGTAGAGCCTTTTGTCATTAGTTCTTAATAATTCAGCATAGCAACCATCACAGCTTCTGCGCTGCATGAGGTCTGGGAGAACCCTAGAGATGGAGCGTTCTCTGAGAGGGTATACACAAGTCACATGCAAACACTATGCCGTTCCACATAAGGAACTGGAATCTCCTTGGAATTTGGACTCCTTGGGAGTCCTGGAGCCAGTCCTCATAGCCACTGAGGGACAAGTGCATTCTTATACTCTTCTCTCTCTCTAAGACAGGGGATCACTGTGTAGCCCCAGCCGACCTGGAACTTGCTATATGGACCAGGCTGGGCCTCAGACTCACAGAGATCTGCCTGTGTCTGGCATCGTTGTTTTCCACACAAGGAAACTGAGGCCCACAAAGGGAAAAGGACTCGTGGTCTCCAGCTGGCACATTCCAGAACATTGACAAGAGCCCAGGGCATAATCTGCTCCTCTAAGCAATCATGCCCCCTCAGGTAGCTCACGTCCTCAGAACAGAAAGTACAGGTGGTGAGGTACTACTGCATAGGAAAACGCACAGGAAATAGCCTGCATTTGTCTACTGGTCACAAAGCGGCAGACTTGGTACATCTGACCACAGCTCCATGCTGAGTCCTTCCTGAAGGCAGCAAGGGAAGGCCAGCTGGACCAAGCAACCTAACTGGCTTTCCCAGGCCTTCCCATCTGGGTCTTCCCACCTCCGCTCACTTGCTCCTTACACAAGGTGCAGGCAAAGCCCAAGCCTAGAGCAGTGGTTCTCAACCTTCCTAATGCTGTGACCATTTAATACAGCTCCTCATGTTATAGTGACCCCCAACCATAAAATTATTTACCTCGATATATCATCATTGTAATTTTGCTACTTATGAATCATAATATAAATAATATGCAGGATATCTGATACGTGGTCCCTGTGAAAGGGTCGTTCAACTCACAAAGGGATCGCGACCCACAGGTTGAGAACCACTGCCCTAGAGCCACCTTCTAGGGTGGACCAATTTTCACTCCCTCCAGTGGGCCTCATCATCCACAAAATGGACACAAGAGGGGGACATTCTTCCCAGGCAACTGTGAGGACGACGTGAACTGCTAGAGCGGTGACCAGGCCCTAAGTCAGCCATCAAGACCTGCACAGTGCCTGTGCCTGCCAGCACCTGTCATGGGGAACAGAGCAGACGGACCCAAGTCTTCCAGACATATCCTCCTTAGTGGGGACAAGCATCCAATGTGTACTCATGCTGAGAGGTAGCCCAGGTGGCTGGAGCTGTGGCAGGCTGTGTGTGTGTTTGTGCGTATGTGCGTGTGCACGCACACCCATTCTGCCTCAGGCTTCCTGGGAGGTCTTAGGCAGGGCTGCTTGTCACCAGTTGCCTGGACATCTGAGAACAACAGACCAGTCTGCCCCGACAATACATGGCATACCAGTACGCATCACCAGAGGGCGCATGAGCAATCCTGTGTCCTGTCCCCACCCCCACCACCATTGCCTCCCTATCAGCCATCTAGAGGGCCCAACTGTGGGGGAAATTGAGGGTTCATGCACCTAGGGTACTGAACCACAGAAGGTGTAAGAGTGGTGACCTCAAAGCCCTCAAAGTCCCCTAAATGTTTCTAGTTGGAGCAATCTCCCACAGACATGGTACATGCTGAGATAGAACACAGTGGACTGCCATAGGCAGGCACTGGTTTGCCAGGTTCCTTGCTCCTGTCTCCAGAAGCCCCCCAGGAAGTAGTAGCTAATTTTATAGGTATTGTAATCCCAGCCTCAGGCCACCATCTTTGGAGGCCCTTCCCCACTGTACCCGTTGAACCTTGACCCTTCCCCGGGGAGGGTCAAGGTAGCCCCCCAAACCTTGATCTCTCCCCAGGAATGGTCAAGACCACTCCCACAGGCTATTTAAACTGCTCCTCAGAAAATAAACATGTGGTTTTCCCTCTTCCTCTCCGGTGGTCACGTATTGGCAGCTTTCTGTTTCCCGCCGCCACCTGAGAGCTCAAGCATCTAATTAAACCTGGATATCTTGTAATTTGGTCTGATTGGGATTATTTTGCATGGGTGGAGAGGCGCGGTTAGGAAATATTCCTAACAGTTATTGCTTGTGCTATTGAACTTCTTGAAGAATTTTCTGTCTCTGCACTTTGTTCCCATATCCAGGGTCCCTGGAGGACTCCCCTGGGAAAGAAAGCACGTCAGCAAGCACACCTAGATCCCTGGGTCCTTGAGAAGAAGGTTCCAGAGATTCCCTGACCTCTCCTTCCTGCTCGTCCCTTCTAGGGCTGCCAGTCTGGCTGCCACTGAGAAAGGGTTTCTTAGATTCTGGGGTACAGACTCCTTTGAGAGCTGAAGGAAGGCCAGAAAACTATCTAGAACAGCAGACATAGTCAGGGGATTTTACTTCTGTTTCCAGGCTGGGGCTGTTAGAATTTCTGACCCCTTTGCTGGCCTGCTGGCTTTTACAGGAGGGGCAGGCGCAGCCCTGGCATTCAGGCCTCAGGCAGACACTCACTGGTTTGTTTGTGTTTTGTTGGCCTTCACAAGACTCTAGGGTAGCACCCTAGCACTCAGGAAGCCAGTCAACAGAATGTCCTGAGACCCACTTAGGTGGTTTTGTCAACAGTCTGTTTTTCTTTTTCATTTTTTGTTTTTGTTTTTAAGACAGGGTCTCATTGGTAGCCCTGCAACTTGGCTACAGAATGAACTCAAGGCCAATCTGGGCAACTTAGAGAGACTGTCTTTAAAAATATCCAGGTTATGGGGGAGGGGGAGGAAAATGGGAGGAGGGGAGGAGGTAGAAATTTTTAACATTTAAATAAATTATAAAAAAAATCCAGGTTATTTTCTACACATAAGGCCTTGGGCTCTATCCCAGAACTTAAAATATCTATATATCATAAGGAAGCCATGAAGTCAGGGGCCAGAGATGCACAGACAGTGCCGTGCTGTGGGTGGGATGTGCACAGGGTTCGGAAGGTGCAGAGGAAGCAAGCCAGCATGCCACGGTCAACAAGCTGTTACTCACGCTTAACCCAGCAATTACACGGAGAAGTGATAATTTTGTCGTTGAGGTTAACCAAAAACATTACTAAAATTAATTTCACCTCCTTTTATGTTTATAATGTGGCTACTAAAACATTTCAAGTTGCATGTATGAGTCACCTCGCATTGTAATATTGTATGAGTTGCAGAGCCTTGCTTTAGGCAGTAGGGAACCAGCTAAGGTTTGCTGTTTGCAGACCATTGTACTGGACACATATGTATGCATAACGCCACATGCAACACTTTGCTGATGCTGACTCTGAGAGGAAACCCAGGACTACACGTTCTTGTTACATTTCTTCAGTTTGAAGATGCAGCAATTGCATAGCACACCAGTGAGTTAATTTACTTTTTTTTCCTTTGAGATACTGTAGTTTGCGTCTAGGGCCCCGTGCCTGAGAACTCTCCCACTCAGCTGCATCCTCAACCCAAATTCAGCATTTTGTACAAAAGTAAATATCATGTTAAACATATGCATGGATTATCCATATACCTCACATTTAGAAATGCTAAAGTCTGAAAAAGTAGGTCGCCCACAGGGAGGTAAAATAACACGATATCACACAGATCCTCTGGAGCCATGACGCTTCTGCCAGCAATCCTCTTTCATGGGTCCCAACGGGCATTTCCGGTTTTTTCAATATGACAAATGACATTATGGGGAATATCTTTACCCATGAGTCCTTGTCCCCTCCCCTGAATATTTCCTCACACTAAAGCCTGTGTGGTATATTTGCCATCCCTACTGGACTTGGGGACGCTGAGATCTCTCTAGCACATCTCATGCCCAGACCCTGTCCTGGTACAGTTCCCAGGAGACCTTTGCTTAGGGAGATGATGGAAAAGGGGAACTTGGTCCTAGAACCTTGGCCGTGAGTGGCTCCTTGGGCACAAGGTTGTCTTGCCAACGCAATGCTTGTGACTGTAGAGGCCCATGTGATGCCCTGGGGGAAGCCTGGCTCACCTGTTCCCCACGCCGTCATAAACCCAGTGAGTGGAACCGATGCCCTGGAAGGCCGATGCCCAGTAGTAAAGACACGAGTTGAGGTGTAAGCTGTACAGCAGGTAGGCAGTGGTCCGGATGACCCTGCAGAAGGAGAGAGTGTGACACAGCCAGGGAGGTGACAGCTTGCCCCGGGGACGGCGATTTAGGAAATGAACTAGAGCTCAGTTCCCCACAGCCAACCTCATAGGTTTCCCTGCGGGAGCCACACAACCCTGTCAGTCACTCAGGCCCACACCCTCTCTCTCCTCTGCTGCTTCCCTTTAATTCTAAGGTGGAGCTGAGTCAACACACCACTGGGGCAATTCGGGTTTTTCTTTGTGGAGGGGGTTCGAATTGAACCCAGGGCATTTGATTAGAGCCTTGTCCGAATGTGGGGCTGGAAAAGCTGAGGGGTCAAAGGGGAAATATGACCTGAGGAGGAGCAGGAAGGAGACGGGTGTGTACAGAGAAATGGCAATGAGCTATGAAGTCCTTGAAATAGGAACAAGGGGCCTTGCCCCCAAGTATGGACTAGCTGGTCCCAGGCCCTACCTTGAGCATCTATGTTGTGCCTACTGTGTTCTTACAATGGTTCCGTCGGTTAGATCTAGGGTGGGGCTTCAGGTCCCTGAACTGACGCAGAAATGCTGACTTGTGACTTGAGCCAACCTGTGAGTGGCCTCGTCACAGTGGATGGGGGGTAAATAAGACATTCCTGGATCTTATCAAACAAACGAAATGAATATTCTTCCAGAGAAGAGGTTGGGCCAAGAGGCCATGAGGCCTGGGTAGGGGCTAGGGTGTGTATGTGTGTGTGTACACGTGCACACACACTGACATGCATATGTGCGCATGCATGCATGGAGAACTCTCACCTGTAAATGTAGGCTTTGCTGAGGATGGCTTCCAAGCGGTTATTAAACTCGAAGAAGGCCATGTACTAGAAGGGAGAGGGAGGTGTCAGGGTAGCCCTGTTCCTGCTGGGGACATGGCACACTGCCCCTGACTTCCACCCTACCTGATGGCTACCAGATAACCTTCTTTGCCTTCTTTCTCCAGGTAACCGGTGTTGTCATGGTCCCCCTGTTAGTAATTCTGCCGCCTACTGTCTTTTGGAAAGGGCACCAGTATCATGTAAGGGGAATAGTAAGTTTAATTGGGTGGCTAGAAAAGTCCGTTTAGGGGATCCTGAGTGCCCTGAGTGGCCATCTATCCTGACCATATTCACATGGAAGATCCTCCTAGGATCCTGGGTCCAGCCAGTGAGTGGAAGAATAAAACTACAGAATGATGCTGAGTGCTGATAAAAATGGGTGCCTTGCATTCAAATCCCTCCTTGGCACACCCTTACTCATGTTACCCTGAGCAAGTCACCCAGCCCTTCCAAGAGCCAATTTCCCCATCCTCTGAATGGAGTCCATTACAAAGCAGAAGACCCTTCTTTGAGAAGCTCTGTAGGGATGGAATTGGAGCTAGATTGCGCACATTCAAATCCAGACTCCACTCCTGCCTAGCTGTGTGACAGTGGGCAAGTTCCTTAGCTTCTCTGTGCCCCTTAAGATGGTAAGAACAGCTGGGTGGTGGTGGTGCACACCTTTAATCCCAGCACTCAGGAGGCAGAGGATCTCTGTGAGTTTGAGGACAGCCTAGTCTACAGAGCGAGTTCCAGAATAGGCTTCAAAGCTATACAGAGAAATCCTGTCTTGAAAAACCAAAATAAAGTAAAATAAAACACAAATAAATAAATAAATAAATATGCTAAGAACAGTATTCAAGTCATGGAATTGAAGAACTAGAATTAGTAAAGTCTTTGGATCAGAGATGAATAAGAGTTTCCCAGAGTCACCAGCAATTATAACAAGCTTCTTATTCTTATTAAGGCATTCTTGGAGGGCATTCACCTCCCCAGTGTCTCCTCTTGGGAACACCTTCCTTTCCCCAAGTGGCAGTGCCCATGCCAAGCACGGAGGAACCGAAGGCCTTGGGGACCTG
>LOEQ01000013.1:786992-803158 GCA_001685075.1 Bramus lutescens
TGTGTGTGTGTGTGTGTACGGGGGTGTATTTGTTGTTTTTGTTTTGAGGTAGAGTCTTAGTTTCTTGCCCCAGTCTTCCTGAGGGCTGGGCTAGGCCTAGCCTCCTATTTGGCTTTACCTATCAGCTGGACAGAGCCCACACTTAATCTGAGAGAGTTTCCAATCTGGAGTTGTCTCCATTAGATTAGCCTGTGGCATGTCTAGAAAGTATTTTCTTAATTGCTAATTGAAATGGGATAAAGCGGCATGCCTTTCCTGCTCCAGGTTCCTGCCTCAAGAGCCTGTGTTGGCTTCTTTCAGTGATGGACCCAGAAGTATAAACTGAAATAAACCTAGTTGCTTTTGTTCAACATTTTATCACTGCAACACAGAAGCTAACTGTTGACACCTTCTGTCTAGGGCAAGCCACACCAGTTGTCCATTTGACTAGCCATTGAAAGTTTTCCTGTTTATGTATAATTAGATAAAAACAATAAGAAAGTCCAGAAAAGGGGCAGAAATTAGGGGTTCTGTGGAGCAGCAGACAGAGCCTGGTTGTCACCCTTCCTTGTAGGGAGGATCAGAGTATCCTTGCCCCATTCTGTGCCCACATAATTCAGGAAGAACAGACAAGGACAACCAGGCCCTTTCCTATGGAGTATCCTGTTCCTCCTACCTGCTCTGATCTTGGAGACAGCCTGGCCCAGTGTCAGCACAAATGTCTGTCACATCAAAGGGAGAGTGGGCAGACTGGCTTACACCAAGGCAGAAGGGGACAGAGGTTACCTCAGGGCACCTGTAGTCCCCAAGTACCTTATCATTCATTAGTCAGTTAGCAGTAGCAGCCCAGGGACTAGTTTGGATAGGCCCTCAATCTGAACTGAATCCTGAGAACCCCTTCTCCCGGCTTGCCTGCACCTGCCTGCTTCTGCCTGCCCCTGCCTGCTTCCACTGTCCCTGAAATAGTGGATACCAATGACCCACAGAAAGCCCAGCAGACTCTCAGTCAGGCAAGTCTACCTACAATGGACCTCACATCACCCCACCATCTGATTTCCCTCCTTCCATAGCCTCTGTCCCCTCCTTTAAAAACATTTTTGTTTAGCCGGGCGATGGTGGTGCACGCCTTTAATCCCAGCACTCAGGAGGCAGAGGCAGGTGGATCTCTGTGAGTTCAAAGCCAGCCTGGTCTACAAGAGCTAGTTTCAGGACAAGCACCAAAGCTACACAGAAACCTTGTCTTGAAAAAACAAAAAAAAATTTATAATTCCTGAGGATTTCATACAATGTATTTTAATTATATTCACTCCCAAATCCTCCCAGGCCCATCCACCTTCCTACTCCCCTACCTTCATGTCCTTTTTTATTTTTTATAATAATCTATCAACTCCAATTTGTGCTCCTCATGTAAACTTCTTGGTAGGAGGCCATCTATGGGGGCATGGTTGACTTACCAGAAGCCATAACCTTAAAGAAAACTGACTCCCACTCCCACAGAGGCTATTGACTGTCCACAGAACTTCAATTAGGATAGGAGTGGCCCCCACCCCTTCTACCAGCATTCTTCCCAAGCTTCATGGTCTATAGAGCTGATTTTGGGGGAGGGAGGTTTTGAGACAGGGTTCCTTGTAAACCAGGCTGGCCTCAAGCTCACTGAGATCTGCCTGCCTCTGCCTCCCAATTGCTGGGAATAAAGGTGTCTGCCACCACTGCCCAGTTAGGGCTGACTTATTTTTTTAAAAACTAGAGTGGGGATAACTGCCTGTATAAAATGATGATGTGCAGAAAGTATATACAGTCAAAGAACTAAATCACTAACTGTTACACTGTAGGCATATGGAAAGAAAAGGACTAACCCCCTTAAGTCATGGCAAAGTGGGAGGGAGGTATTTAGAAGAAAGAGAACTCCATGAACTCAAAACGAGTTCCTGCAGCATGCCACAGAAGCGGAAAGACAGCCCAAGCCATGCAGAAACTCTACTGTGCCACGTCCCAAGCATGCTGGGGCAAGATCACACTACCCAGGCGACGGATGGAGCTCCTGGTCTCCTTGGCGAAGTTGGAGTTGGACAAGGTTGTCCGCCGGGAAACGAGGACAGGAATGCGGGTGATTGTGGGACGATAGCTGGGCACATTGGGGAGGTGATCCGCTGGGTTTGGGGGGCCAGGCCTAGGTCCCTCCTGGCCAGGTGGCTGGTCCTGAACCAAGTGATTCAGTTCCATATTCAGGCCTGGTTTAGCCATGGTACTGGGTCCAGAAGGTGGCAGGCAGAGGCGTGACCCTGGGGACTGTAATCAGGAGCTGAATTGAGGAAGATAGTGAGGGCAGGGCTCGTCCCAGGTACTGACATAGACTGACCTAACACCTGCCTGATGCATCAGCCCTGTTCAGGTCTGAAGCATCACTTTCCCAATGCTCAACCTTAAAAGCATCACCAAGGGACACAGATGGTCCACCCAGTAGCTCCAAGGCTCTCTCTGGAGCCATGGGTCTGTTTATCAACCATAATATTATATTATATATTATTATAGAATAGTATTCCCCCGTGTCAGATTCAAAAGATACCAGACTCAGAATCTGGAACAGAAAGACTTGGAACTTCAGAAACCAGGCTCCAACGAGCTGAGCTCGGGACAATTTCCTCTTTAAAGAAACCCTGCAACCAATTCATCTTTCTTCAAGCCAGAAACAGACGCAGCGTTAGAACCCTAGGGCTAGAATCCCTTGAATAGGCTTACATGGTCCTGATGTCCAGCCTTGCTCCAGCTGTCCGAGAAGTGGGATTCAAAGCTACTGCCTCAAATGCTAACATGAGGACAGTCACCAGACAGTGAGGCAGACAGCAGGCAGATCCTGGCTCCGTGAAGCTTGGTAGGACCCGGATTCTGTATTTCTAAGCAGTTTCTAGGGGACACTGAGGCGTCAGCTTTTTGAGTAGGGGTGAGCACTACTTTCCCAGGCTGCCTTGGGAGGGGGATGGAGCCAGCATTGCTGTTTGTTCTAGCCTTCGCATCTCTGTGGATGTCTAGGGTCCAGCATGAACATCAGAGGTTCCTAGAGATGAGTGTTGATGTCCATAGAGAAGACTTTTGAGTGGCAGGCAGCGCTGCCGTTCAGCCTGTGTGGGAGGTCCTAGCCCTGCTCCACTCTGACAGAGCTACCTCCGGGTTCCACAGCAAGGAGGAGCCAGAAGCCAATGTAGTCTGTGGCTTCACTTTCCTACAATGGGACACACCACACCTTAGTTTTGTTATCTGTAAAATAATCTACCATCTTCATCAGGCAACTCACCAGAAGCTTGAAGGACAGAACATGGGGGTGCATAAAGAATGCAATCCTGCAGGCCTCAATGTCATCTGCCCAGGGGCAATGGCCCAGCCTCCTCCTTAGCACCCAATCCCCGGGGGATACCAGGTGTGGTGGTTTGAATAAAAATAGTCCCCCATAGCACATAGGGAGTGGCACTATTAGGTGTGGCCTTGTTGAAGGAAGTACCCCACTGGGGGTGGGCTTTGAGTTTTCAAATGCCCAGGGTCTCTCTTCTTTCCTGCTGTCTGCCAATGCAGATGTAGAATTCTCGGCTACCTTTCCAACACCGTGTCTGCCTGTGTGCAGCCAGGCTCCCCGGCCCCATGACAATAATGGACTAAACTTCTGAATATATAAACCAGCCCCGATTAAATGCTTTCCTTTATAAGAGTTACTGTGGTCATAGTGTCTCTTCACGACAATAGAACACTGACGAGGACACCAGGCCTGGGATTGTGATGGCAAAGACTACAGTACAGAACTGGGTATAGATGGAGCTTCCCACCCAGGACATACTCAGAAGGATGGGGTGTAGCCACAGAGATGGGGCATGGTCATGCCATTTACAGGCTCTGCCCCTCCACTCCCAGGCTCCCTGCACAGGTTATGGTACAATTTTTCCTGAGAGGAGGCTGCATGAGGGGCTGGCAGGACAAGACTCCCCAGTGCTCTGGGCATCATTTCCCCTGTACCTTTGAAAGGTATCTTCTAGTTGAAACAATGTGGCCCCAAGACACAGAGGAGGGTCTTTGCCCAGGACAGAATGGAGGGGTCTCAGGCAAGAAGGAAATGGAGGGAATGGAAGAGGGCCCCACCCCAGGCTGCCACCAGCCAGAAAGTCCCCGGGGAATCCTTGTACAAAGTCACTCCTACCTGTTGAGCTTGTGGCCTCCTCCTCCTTCACTTCCTCTTCCACTTCCTCCACCTCCTCCTCCTCTGGCAACTCCTTCAGAGACACATAGGGAGGAGACTGGGTGCCTCATTGGACTCCTCCCAACTCCTACCCTACCCAGTACCAATGGGGGCAGCTCATCTCCTGGGCCATCTGAGGAGGTGGCTTACCACCCACAGAGGGAAGTCTGCATTGAAGTTCAAGACCCTAAACCCAGGAATTATCTCATATGCTGAGGGGACCCCCATGAGGTCCTGCTCAAGGGGACAAAGCTACCCAAGCAACCACCCCGGAATCTTTACTCCAGGACCACACCTCCCCCACCCCGTACTTCAGTCCCTCCCATCTTAGCCTTCTCTGTCCTGTGGACAGCTCACCAGCAAACCCCATCATTAATGGCACCAGATTCCCTGGGCCTGGGACTCTCTACCTGTAGCGATGTTATCTGTGGCTGTGTCCTGCCTAGCTGGTACTGGTCCACATCAGCCTGTACCGCCAAACAGCTATCCAGCAGGACACTGTGACCCAAGAGACAGAGGAAAGAGACAGTGTTAGTGAAGGCTGTCATTTCCAAAGCCTGCTGGGGCCCAACCAGATACAGGGGACATAGAGATGGCAGAGACTAGATCACATCCACACGGATAGACTACTGTCTGAGACAAGGGACTGCAGTAAAGGCCACAGTTACACAAGGAAAGAGGACTTCCCCCAGGAAGTGGCTTATTCACTGGGTCTCAAGGATGACTGGGGAGAAGATCAGTCCAGAAAGAGGACACCATAGAGGACGTTCAAGGAAGTATCTCTGAGATGAACCCTGGGTTTCCCCAAGTCTGAAGAAAACCTTGGTGGCTGCTCGCAAGGAAACCTATGTAAGAAAAACAAGGACTGGTGTGTAGCTAACCTGTGAAAAACCCTGGGTTCCACCCCAGTACGGGGGTGGATGGACGGAAGTGAAGTGACCTACCCAGTATCACAAACCTTAACCCAAGGCCCTGTTGTTTCTTCCCTGTGAGTTCCACAGCAACGGTGCAATGCTGAAGGCTCCCTGACATCACTGGTCCAGCTGGCAAGTATATACGAGTGATAGGGTCAGGGGTGGTGGAGGCCCTGGGAGGGGCAGGGAGGAGACTGTGGCAAACAGAAAGGCTCTCAGCTGTGTGAATGGGGCTCCCCTCTGTTTGGAATGAGGGAGTCAGGGGTATCAGATCTCATTCTCCAGAGGAATCTGAACCAGGTTTTTCAGGTAGAATGTCTTGACATTGGATGCTACGCTAGCATGCATCTACCCAGTGCTCAAGAGGTCGAGGCAGAAGGATAAGAAGTTCAAAACCAGCTTTGGTTATATAGCAGGTTTGAGGCTGAGCTACATACAAATCTATCTCAAACACCCCAACACACACACACACACACACACTTGTGTGTTTGAAAATGCAGCCTGTGCTGCTCAGGCTAGCCTAGAATTTGCCACGTATTGCAGGCTGATCTACAGCTTGTGCTGGTGTTGGGATTCCACGCATGTACTTCCAAGCCCAGATTCCCATGTGACTTTTGTACTTAGAACTAAGTCCTGCCTCCCATCAGAGCCGTGCCCCCAGGGGTTCATAGCAGATGTTCCGAGGTATCATATCTGCCCAAAGGGACATTTTTCAGTTCTCCCAAGGTGGGTAAGCCGGGGCTGAGACAGGATATAGGGAAGTCTATATGAACTCTCCTGCCAAGGATTTTGAATGAGCCTGTAATCACATGGCCATGGCAGCTTCCATGAGCTGTGTGCCAGGCATGTGCCAAGCTCTTTGCAACATTCTCATCTCCCTGCTCCTTTATCCAAATAACCCTGACAGGGTTGTGGGGAGATTATTCCAGCTTAGAAAGCCCAGGTTCAGAGAGACCCACAGACAGCCTGTGGTCACACAGTCTTTGCAGGGTGAGTCCAGGTACAGACGCTTGCTCCGCTGCCCTGCTGCCAACCTGAATGTCTACACGGCCTAGTTGACCATGTCCTGGTACATTAGCCTTCACGCGTCTCTTCACCCCTAAAAATATGTTAAAATTACTTCCTGGTGGCATTGTGTGAAGAACAATGTCAATTTATATCTTGCAAGTTCTTTTTGGGTCTGTTTTTCAAAAAGAAATTGGAGGTTTCTTAGGATAGAGAGCTTGCCTAACATCCACGAGGCCTTAGGTTCCGTCAAAGTGCTATGCTAATATTCTCTTGGTCTCCTAACAGGTTATGGTGTTAATGCCTCCTACCACAAGCAGAAGTTGGCCTCATGCAGCTGGGCCTTCTAGAACAGTCTGGGCTTGTCTACAGCACTCAGCACCAGTCAGAGGTCTCTTTGTCCAGCTCCTCCCAGTGTCAGGTGTCTGTGGCCTGGGGCGAGTCACCCTGCCTGGAACCCCAGGCTTCCTCTTCTATTCCTGTGTCAAAAAGACAGTGCCCTGCGTGGACTGTCTGAGGTCAGAGGATCAGGGAGCCTGATACGAATAAGCCATGAGAATGCTACGTGCGGTCTCAGGATTCTTCTGGATTCTTCTCTCCAAACACAGTGAGATGCTGGCTTTGTCTGCAGTTCACTTTGGAGGAGCCAGGCCCAACCTTACACTTTCTGACAGGGCAGCCAAGAACACAGCTCCGAAGCTCAATGTTCCTGTCTGTGAAGTGGGCTCAATAATGGACCTGGCTTTCCCACTGTCTCCACATGATTTAGCAGCTCTTGTTCGTTCGTATTCTTACAGCTAATCCCAGGGGCAGCCTGGGCAGCAGGCTAGGCCATCACACACACACGCTCTGATAAACAACCTCAGCTAGCAAAGCAGTTTACTAGCACAACAGTGGCCCTGTCCGCATTACCAAGGGGCTGCAGAGGGGTTCATGTACCAAGGCCATGTTGCTCTACTCAACTGTATGCTCAGTACTTGCCAGGATTCCCTCTTGTCCAGTCTGGAAGCAGTAGCCCCTCAACATCTAGAAAATTCCCAAGTCCCAGAAGAGCAGAGGTGGGCAGAGGTAGGCGTCTAGCAGGCCCCTGGATTAAGTAATAAGATGCAATAGCCATACCAGCATCTAAGTTTAGCAGCCTACTACTCCCCCACCCTCCACAGGCCATGCCCCCCAAGTTCAGGTCTGTAGATCACCTTCAGCATGTTGCTCCTCTGAAATCCCAGCTCAGGAGGAGGAGAGGACAAGAGCTCAAAGACAGGAGCAGCCACCTACTTGGATCTCTTGGGTTCTGCTGGTAGGGGGGACCATGCTGCAGTGGGTCAGCCTGGGGCTATGACAATGACACCAAGCCTGGGACTTGAGCATATGAGGGGAGCTGCAAAGAGCCCTGGGTCAGCCAGGACAACAGCTTCTAGGATGCTGTGACTGATTCAGCATAGAGCCACCAGTCCTTCCTGCTTCTCGCCACACCAATGGGCTGGCAGGGAACTGCAGGAACGCTCCAGAGAGGGCAGGTGGGGACCATGGGCCAAGGTTGCTAGGAAAAGCAGAGCTATTGCCTGCAGAGACAGGGTTGCTAGGTGACCATCTGCGTTACCAGGGCCTTCACGTCATCAGTAACCGGTGTCTCTGCAAAGCTGGCCAAGGGCATCCTTCCCCAGACAGTAACAACCCAGGCCACCCTGTCCCCAGCTTTACACCTCCTATGTGTGTACCTAGGATCACTGACTGTCATCACAGAGCCCAAAAGCTCTCTGAGTTTAAAGCTGTGGGTGACCACTTGTGTGGATGTATGTGTGCTTGGAGTATCTGCACTGAGTAGACACACGCAAACATGTACATGAGTACCTTTTATGCACACATGAGCCAGTGTGATGATGCATGTGTGTAAATGTATATGTGAGTGTGTGTAGCCAGTGTGTGTTATACACATATACATGCATGTTCATGTCACTATGCCTGAAGACACATGTATACATTTGTGTGGGCCTATTTGGCCACTGGCCTTTAGAGGTGTTCAGTTCAAGAACAGGGGTACGTGCCAGAATCTTCAGGCCCATTGGATCAATGGGGGAGTAACCCAGAGCCAGCACTGTGTATATAGGTGTGTGGAATGCAGAGCACACACCAGCCTGCAGTAAGGAAGAGGTAACATCTGGCCCTCCCACCTTGCTCTGGTGGGAGGGGCAGAGGTAGAGGGCCGTTTTCCCAAAAGAAAGACTTTCATAATGCTAGGGACAGGATGGAAAGTTCATTTGCTTGTTTGTTTGCTTATTGTTTATCTTTCTTCTGTTTATTTGTGTGTTTGTTTGTTTGTTTGTTTTCAACACAGGGTTCCTCTGTGTAACAGCCCCAGCTGTCCTGGAACTTGTTTTGTAGACCAGGCTGGCCTCGAACTCACAGAGATCTACCTGCCTCTGCCTCTCAAGTGCTGGGATTAAAGGAGCATGCAGCCACACCTGGCTCAGAAAGTTTTACTCTTAAAAAATTGTTTGCATGTGCACATATATGGTGTCTGTGCACATATTTAAGCATGTTTGTGTATGTGTACACACAGGTTTGTGGGATGTGGAAGCCTGAGGTCTTCCCCCATCACTTTCCGTTGTACACATTGAGACTCTCAACTGATCCAGAACTTTAGCTAACTAGTCTGGCTAACCAGCTAGCTCTGGAATCTCCCTTCCACCTTTCAAGGATTAAACTACAGGCAGGCCACCACATCACTTGGCATTTCTGTTGGTTCTGGAGATAGATCTGAGCTGTCTCCAAAGTCCCTAGATAGCTTTTGTGAGGCAATGAGTTCCCTCATCATTGGAGGTAAGCAAGAGGAAAGTGTGGCTCCCTGGCAAGGTTGGGAAGATGAAATGTAACCTGAGGGAGATTGACTTGAGAGCTGATGCTAGCTCATAGGGTTCTACATAGATCTTATGTGGTTTTCATGGTTAGCTGTTTCTTGACTGTGGATGAAATAGCCCTTAGTGGGGACAAGAACATTAGCCACCAACGGGCCCTTGCTCCAGACAGACCCCACTGCACCCATTGGCTACCATCCCTGTGGCCCCTCTGCCAGGGCTACTGTCAGCCCTCTACAGCTCTGGGGGTGGGCACTGGAGAGGTAAGTCACTTGCCTGGTAGCCTTGCTGACAAGCATGGTACCGTTTCTGGAGCAGAGCTATTCTCTGAACACTTGCAGTGTTGCTGGGCCACAAGCTCTGGCCAGAGAAGACAAGCCAGGGATTACAGGTCTGGGACAATGCTGGGACTTGGGTAGCATGACAAATAGAGGAACAAGACAAGGGGTTAGAGTCAGGGACAAACAGACTTCCTCTGTCCACAGCAACTGCTTCCCTGCTCTCCCTGCCTGTCCCTCTCTCCTGTTCATACATCTTCAATGCTCCCTGTGACATTTGGGAAACCGGATCCAAGGCTGTCCTATCCTGCTTCAGAGACAGCCAGCTTTGAACACTGACTGTGTGCTCTTCTCACCTCACGTCGAGTCCTTCAGACCCTTGGCATTGACCCTCTCTGGTCCTATGCTTCGCAGGGGCTCTCTCCTCATCCATTCCCTGCTTCGTCCCAGCCCACAGCTCCCCACTCTGCCAACTCTTACACACAGTCTCTCTCCAGCTCCGAATAGGTCAGGGATCTGCCTTTCATTTTTTAATCTTTATTCAAAATGCACTGGGTGGACTTCAATGCCACCTCAGCGTGGATGTGGGAATCAAGCATTACGGGACAGCAGAGCAGAATCCAAGGTAGCTGTAGACACTATTGGAGGCCACCTCAGGATCACTGGCATGAGTGTGTGTGTGTGTGTGTGTGTGTGTGTGTGTACATGCATACATGGGGAGACAACATTGGCTTTGCTGTTAAAAGAGAAGTACATGTGTTCAGTCATGCATCTATACATGCATTAATTTTACATTTATTTCTTGCCTACTGTGTACCAGGCATCTGGGATATGGTAGTGCCAGCAACAGGCTCAAGTTTCAGATTTCACAGGGATGCACCTGTGTGAGCTGGAGGGAGTGATGTTGGGCTGAGGTCTCATTTTGAGCACAGTGGGGACCTCGGCTTTCCCAGTCCTCTGGCCAATGCCTAACAATGCTCAGCACAGAACAAAGGCAGAAAGCATCCCATCCCAGGATTCCCTAATCCCACTGCCAGCCCGGGACAAGTTACTCACATAGGCTCCTCTTCCTCCCTGTCCTCCTCCTCCTCCTCCTCCTCATCTTCTCTTTCCTCTAGAATCTGAGGCAACTCCCTAGATCAGGGCCAGAGGCAAGAGATGATCCCTCCGGGGCTTCTCCAGTCCCCCTCACCCCATCTCTGCTGTGTGTTCTGGGACTTACTACAATTCCACCTGAGACTCCTCGCCAGTAGTCCCAAGCTCTCTGTAGCCACAACTTGTCTACACTGTCCTGATGGCGACTTGAGGGCAGCTCTGAGCTTCAGTGAGCCTCAGTTTCCCCTTATGTATTTCTCAGCTTGAATTGCTCATCGTAACAGCCCCTTCTTTTTCAAATGCTTCCCTGACATGAAATCCATCATTTTTCCTTCCTACCATGCCTCAACATGGGATCAAACGTCATAGGACCACTGCCTTTCAAACTGAACTTCCGAAGCTATGAGCTAAAATGGGCCTTCTTTCTGTGTAAGTTGGTGACCTTGAGTATCTGGTTACAACAGTAACATGACTAACACACAACCTAAATGTCACCAGTGGAGTGTCAGGACACAGTCCAAGAATGGAGTCGTATGAGAGGAAATGCGGGTGCTTGTGAGAAAACCCCAAGAAAACAAGACAAGAGTCTTCTGATCTCAGTTTCTTGAAAAAGATAGAGTTGTTCTTGGGATGTGCTTCCATGACCCCCCCCAGGTGGGGGTGCACAGGAGCGAGTTCACTCTAGCTCATTGTCACTGCAGGCTTTGTCACCTGTTCAGGTCTCTATAGAAACCGTGTTTTTGCCGCATGCAGCTGACCCTTGTGATTGCACACTTTGCTCATGTGATTCTTCTTCATTCTCAGAGTATCAGTTGTTTGATGCGCTGAATAAAGTTGGCTATTGCGTGAGACTTTAGTCCGCCTTATTTCTAGGCTCTGCTCTCCTAGGTTCATGCCCCCGACTCGGTCACCAGTGGAAGGCATGTAAAAGCTGGGCTGGGGGCGGGGGATGGGCACACACCTTTAATCCCAGCACTTGGGAAGCAGAGGCAGACAGATCTCTGTGAATATGTAGACTGATCACCTGTTCTACATAGTGAGTTCCAGGCCAGCCAAGGCTACACAGTGAGACCTTGTCTAAAAACAAACAAACAAACAAATTAAGGTCTAGCCATAGAATGGAATACGATACAACTATGAAAACAAAGAGGACGATTTCCATCTGGTGAGTAATGGGAAGTGTCAAGTATATCATTGCCCAAACATAACAAGGGGCAGGTAAGTACACAATGATATGCCATTTTTGTTGGAAAAAAGAGAGAGGGGGGATTGTCCTGATGGTCTTAATTGTCCTCTTGACACAGCCTGGAGTCACCTGACAGGATGAATGAATTGGAGAACTCAACTGAAGAACTGCCTTGATCAGAGTGGTCTTTGGGTATGTCTGTGGGAGACTGTCTTATTATTGATCTATGTAGGCAGGTTCAGCCCACTGTGGGTAGTACCATTCCCTCAGCAAGTGGCCCTGAGCTATGTAAGAAGCTAGCTGAACATAAGCCCCGCAAACAACACTCCTCCGCGGCTTCTGCTTCAAGTTCCTGCCTGACTTCCCTCAATGATGGACTCTCTAACCTGAAAGCACAAGCAGAAATAAACCCTCTCCTCGCCTATGCTGCTTTTGAGCAGAGTGTTTCATCAGAGCAAGAACGTCAAACTAGAACAGGGGTTCCATGAGTATCTGTCCCCAATCTAGCTCTGAAATAGGGCCTGGTAGCCCTGTAGCCCTGTACCCAGGGACAGAGGGCAGGTGCTGAGAGTGGGGAGGTAGGTATGGTCCTGCACCAGGCCCCTTTATGCCTTTAGGATTCTACACTGTATGCCTGGTACCTTCTCAAGCATTGGGTGCTTTCCCAGGACTTCTGTTTTCCCACCTGGGCATCTCCACCATGGCCTCACTTTCTTGTTCATAAGCTGGAGCTTCCTCTGTCTCCTGCTGACTGACACTGTCTTCCTGTTGGCTGGCACTGTCCTCCTGCTGGCTGGCACTTTCCTCCTGCTCGCTGGCACTGTCTTCCTGGTGACAGGCACTGTCCTCCTGCTGGCTGGCACTGTCTTCCTGGTGATAGTCATTGTCCTCTTGCTGGCTGGCACTGTCCTCCTGCTGGATGTCCTCCCAGCAGGGATCCACCTCCTCCAGGATAAGATCATGCTCCACCTGTTTCACTGGGAGGATGCTGACTGCAGGGGATAAAGAGGAGCCATTTGTGGGCTAAGGAGGGTAGCTTGTGCCACTGAATCCTGGGGGTCCACCCTGGTAGCCCTACCCCAGGGGCCTTGGCTCCCTAGCTGGCTGTGTTATCAACAGGCTCATAAGCAGCCAGCTCAATGCCCCAGGGACAGCCTCAGACAACACAGTGACTCATCCATCCTCTTCCCATGACTCCCTGCCTTTCTCCTCTAGGGACCCAGCTCTGGGTACAGCTGACCAAGCTTTTTTCTTATCAGGACTTTCCTTCTTAGAGGGTTGACCAGAACAGAAAGAACGTTTTAGTCACAAAGTCACAGCTGATGTCAATGGAGCCAGACACTTCACCACCTGGAGGGGCAGGGTACTCTGGATTGCCACAAGGGATGCAGACAAAGCCTGCTCCTGGCCTAATTCCTGGGTGCCGTCTCTTGGTGACAGCATGTCTGTGAGCTCAGCACCTGCTTCTGGGAACCTTATCCCTCCATCTAGGCTTAGAATCACTACCCCCTGAGACAACGTGACATTTTCATGGAGACATGGAAAACAATTATGGATGCCTGTAACTTTAACACTTCTCCATGGATTCATATCCCTGACTTGAAAACGATGTGAGCCCGTTAGGCAGTAGGTTCAGACAGCTGGGTGTGGTGGTTCACACCTGTAATCCCAGCACTTGAGAGACAGAGGCAAGAGGATTTCTATAGGGAGGATTGAGGATGGTGAGTTCTAGGCCATCCTGGGCTACACAGGGAGACTCCATTCCACAAAACAAAGAAGTGGGCTCAGGACATCTCACAGGAAACCCAACTCATCCTAGTCGAGAGAAGGGGACACTTCCGGCACACCAGCTTTTTCTCAAAAGTTCTAGGGGTCGGTGGCCCTCAAGTCAAGTGTGAATTAGTAATGGTGACTGTCTTGGTTTTTGGACATAGGATCTTGCTATGCAATCCAGGCTGACCTCAAACTTTTGAGGGTTTACCACTCATCCCAGGCAGTAGAGGCCCCTGTGAGCACCTCCCCAGTAGTGGGTGCCCCACTGGGCACTGTCCCCAGTGTCAACATCCTTGTTTCCTTCCTTATGAACTCTTTTTAGATGCTGGGAGCATAGTCAGAGGGTGCTGGCCCCTCATGAGCATTTCCTCTCTTCATCTCCACAGCAGGCCTACAAGGGGCCTTAGAATGAGCCTGTTTACAGCCAAATATGCCACAGCCAACCAAGAAAGGCAAGGACGAGGTGTAGCCAGCACATATGGGGAGGGGGGAGGCTGGTAGGCCTCTGGGAGAAGCGGCTGCTTGCAGCGCTGTGGCTCCTCTCTGTATCAGGAAGTAGTTTGCCCTTTGCTCCCCACAGTCCACCCAGGAGCCCAGTGCTGGCCCAGCCCAGTTTAACTTTCACACACACCCCCCAGTCTCTCCTGGACAGGCTACCCTAGGGCCATTGCGTGAGATTTCGACCCCAGTCAGTGGCAGCCAGTTGCTCCACTGAGATAGGAGCTCCTGCTTCCTGGGAGTCTGGAGTCATAGGTTCACAGAAGGCCAGACACTCTGGCCTCAGGGCTCCCAAAAGCCGGGGCCTGTGCTTCAGTTTATCTTCTCTAGCAGGCGCAGCTCAGGATACCCCTTTCCTCTAGTCCAGGCTATCTCTCCTACCTACTCTGCTCTGAAGCATAAACCATCCCTCATCACACACATCTCTGAGGGTACGGTCCCAGGCATTGCCATCACCAAAGTCGCATGGGGAGGCAGGAGCCCCTTGAAAAGGCAGATTCCCAGGATGCCCCTCCCCCAACCATGAGGTCTGGAGTCAGGACAGCCTTCATAATTGAGCCTGGTCATGCGAGGTATAGTCCTGCTTTGAGTATATCTCCTGCCTGCAATATTTGTTCCGTCCCAGAGTAATCTTTGTGAGGTCAGTGCCTACTCAGCCACCTCCAGTGGCTCCGCATTGCCTAGAGCCTAGTCCGTGCAGGTTAGTTAAGCTTCTAGTTTGGAATTCATCATCAAGGGCTTGGGATCCCAGTTGGCTGACATGCCCAGAGTTCTCCAGCTCTTACCCTCGCCTCCAGGCATTTCCCACTTTACTCTCTTAGCAAGACTTCCCTTCCTCAATGCCACCCCAAGGCATTGGAGGTCTCAAATTCAAACTCAGATGTGGACATGAATGAAGGGACAAATGCCAGCTGCCTTCAGGTGACAGCCTTTGTTCAGACCTTTCTCATGAACACAGTGTAGGCCATCACAGCCAGACTGCCCCACTTCTGACAAAAGCCAGGCCCTGCTGTGGAAGCTGATTTTTAAATCTTTCTTATTTATTCATCTATCTATCTATCTATCTATCTATCTATCTATCTATCTATCTATCATCTATCTATCTATTTATCGAAGCAGGGTTTCTCTGTATAGCCCTAGGTGTTCTGGAACTCGCTTTGTAGACCAGGCTGGCCTCTAATTTAGAGATCTGCCTGCCTCTGCTTCCCAAGTGCTGGAATTAATGGCGTGTGCCACCATGAAAACTGATTTTTTGTTAAAGGTTGACAATTCTCTTTCAAAATAAATCTAAATAAAGACATCTAGGGGCCACTAGGACCTCAGAGTCCCTGGCCAGTTCCTCTATCTTATAACCCCAGGCAATGTCTATTCAACTTACCGCTCTGTGATACCAAAGTGCTATAGGGTTATGGGGTATATTTGCAGTTCCAAACATCAGAAAGCTGAGGCAGGAGGATAGAGAGTTGACGGCTAGCCTAGAATGTACAGCAAAAACCTGTCTAAAAAAATAAAACCTGGGGTTAGAGAGATGGCTCAGCAGTTAAGAGCACTAACTGCTATTCCAGAGGATCCGGGTTCAATTCCCAGCACTCACATGGCAGCTCACAACTATCTGTAACTTCAGTTACAGGAGACCTGGCATCTTCATGCATTAAAGAAATAAATACCCAAAGGCTTCTTTCAGACTTGTCCTAAGGATGTCATGCAGTCACAGATTTGAGGTGCAAAGTCACGCTCTTTAATGTCAATTACAACATCACAGTCAGGAGTGGTCCCTGAACTAGGGCAGACCTTAGGAGAACCACTTGTAGGGAAGCTAGGTCCTGCGGCAGCGTGCATGGTGCCAGGTGCCCTGGTGTGAGCATGTCTAGACATTGAACATTGAGACCTTGATAGGGCTCTGTATAGACTCCCACCAGGAAGTCCTCCTCGCCCTTGCTCTGATCAGGGTGCTGCCGCCTGGTCAAGAGTCCCCAAAAGAAAGCTCTGGGGTTTCACATAATGGCTCTGGTTTCCTCGGTCCTGCCTGGGGTTCATTAATCAAGAAGGGTGGAGATTAGCTGTCACTGCCCCCTAAAAGGTCTTCTCTTGAGGCATCCTTCTGTCCTTCATCCATCCATCCGTTTGTCCATGGGCTCCCCAGGTCCCCTTTTCCCTTGTTTCAGAGGCCTCCAGCTGCTGTCACCCCTGAAACAAAGGAGGTGACAGAAATATGGGCACCTGAGTGAACAGACAGAGCATGGATGGATGGATGGATGGATGGATGGGGATATGAGAGGCCAAGCAGAGAATGGATGGGTGGAAGGGTGGGTGGATGGATGGATGGGTGGATGGATGGGTGGGTGGATGGATGGATGGATG
>LOEQ01000013.1:841469-854526 GCA_001685075.1 Bramus lutescens
GAGGAGCGAGGAAGTTTCTATCGCGAGGGCGCGATTCTTTGGAAACCCTGATGGGATCCGAGCCTCGGGATACCCGGGAGGGTGGGTCGGTTCCCCGGGAAGGAAAAAACGGACGACGAGGGAAAGAAGAATTCAGAGCACACCCTGGACAAAGCCCCAAAATGGCACCACCACCTCCTTGGCTAAGGCAAAGTTGGGAGTGAGGTCATGGATTCCAGGCCAGCTCTAACCGGTGCATTTTTCTCCCTTGGTGTGCAAGCATGTTTCTTCCAAGATCTGTTTCTTCATTTGAACACAATACAACAATCAAAGCTTTTCACCCGTCTTGTTAATGCTCAGTGAACAGCCACTGGGAGCCACACTGGAGACGGGACTCTCCAGACTGATGCAAAAATCCACGGGAATCTTATACTTCAAGGACCTTAGGTCCTTAAATACCGGTCTTTGCTGAGCGCAGTATAACATCAGTTCATTGCACAAGCGCTCTAGCAAATAGAAATATGCTTTACACACGAGGAAATGAATGTACAAGATCACAGAGCTACTTCAGTTCAGGCCTGTATAGCTAGGTAATAAGGATCTCCAAGGCACACTGCTACCTGCTCTAGTGTTTCCCATGGGGACCTAGAGCCCCCCTGAGATCTGCCTCCCAGAGAAACAGGGAGGCTTCGGTAATTCTAGAGCGCTGTGGCTCTCTAGAAGCTCAAACACTTGCCTGGAGATCCACACTCAGCCGCTGTGGTTGAGGAAGGGGGATCAGATTTGATGCCAGCCTATGCTACATGACAAGACTGCTGTAGAATCACTGTGCATAAGGTCTCAGAACTTTTGTTGTGTATGCAAAGGGAGACCATGCTTGTTCTTTCTTCTTTTGCAGTGGCCAGAACCCCCTTCCCACACAGAGGTTCCCGGTACCTGACAGTGTGCTGAGCATGTTCTCTGGCGTGGAGGAGGGGCCTGAGGATGACAGTACAAAACATGGGGGGCGCATTCGCTCCTTTCCCCATGAGCGCGGCAACTGGGCCACCCACATCTACATACCGTGTGAGTCAGCAAATGGCCAGAAACAGGTACCTCTTAGCTGTGGCTAGGAGGATGAAACCAGGGCCTCTGTGTGCTGGACTCATCCCACCTCAGCCCTGAAGAGGTAACAGACTGATCAGACCTGGCCACACTGGGTGTTCTGGAAGTTACAGGCTTCTTAGGGTCTCTGTTTCCCTAAAGTGGGGTGATAATATCTATCTCTTCGGAAGGTTAAGTCGGATAATCTATGTCAGCTTCTTAGCACAGCATACAAGGTGGCAGCTCTAACCTAGTGTAGAGTCTCCCATTATCAGCTCCACCGTCAGAGTGCTGCATTTCTCATAACAGATGAACCCGCTTATTTTTGACTTTTTGAGAAAAGATCTCTGTATAGTCCTGTCTGCCCTAGGACTCCGAGATCTGCCTGCCTCTGTCTCCCCAGGGCTGGAGTTAAAGGTGTGTGCCACTACCACCCAGCTTGAGCCCATATTATAATCACCAGACTTCACAGTTTGTATAATGGGTAAATCTTGGTGTTGTACATTCTATGAGTTTAGACAAACCTAGAAAGATGTGCATCTACACTATTGTGGAGAGTAATGCCACTGTGATATGAATCTTCATGCTCAACTTAGCCATCCCTGCCCTCCAGCAACATGTTTCCAAAATTTGCCTTCTCCAAACTGTCACAGAATTGGGATCATTTAGTATATAGCCTTTCAGATCGGCTGCTTTGGCTCAGTAGTGTACATTTAAGGTTCCTCTGTGCCTTGGCACACTTGATAGTTCATTTCTTCTTAGTGCTAATATTCCACTGTCTGGCTGTATATTCACCTACTAAAGGGCATTTTGGTTGTTCCTTACTTTGAACAGATATGCATAAGGATGCTTTAAGCCGGCATGACTTTAATCTCAGCACTCAGGGGTAGAAACAAGTGGATCTCTTTGAGTTCTAGACCAGCCAGAGCTACATAGTAAGACCCTGTCTCAAAAAATAAAATAAAGTAAAATATATGTGCTGGATGGTGGTGGCTCACGCCTTTAATCTCAGCAGAGGCAGGCAGATCTCTGTGAGTTCAAGGCCAGCCTGGTCTACAGAGCTAACTCCAGGACACCCAGAGCTACACAGAGAAACGCTGTCTCAAAAAAAGTACATGTGTGCTATAGGCTTTTGTGTGGACATGTTTCAGTAGCTTCTTTGTGTAAATGATAAGGGATGTGACTGATGGATTTTATGATTGTATGGGAACAGTATGTTTAAATTTTCAAGAAACCACCAAATTGTCCCCCACAGTGGCCATCCCATTTTATATTTCCAACAGCAGTGAATAAGAGTATCCTTGTCAGCACTTGGCGCAGCTATTACTCTGCAGTGCAGGGTGGTCTTTCTCATTGTTGACCCATGTGAGGCATCCTTCATGTGCCTCTTGCTATTTGTCCATCTTCCTTGGCAAGTTGTATATTAAGATATTGTTCCTATATTTTAATGAACTTTTCTTTCTTTCTTTTTCTTTTTTTGAGACAGGGTCTCCCTGTGTATCCCTGGCTGGTGTGGAACTCATTAAAATCACCTGCCTGAGCTCCCAAGTGCTGGGACGTTGAAGACCTCTCATAATCTAGCTTTCTTACCTAGAGGTTCTGTGTTTTCTGTGCTTTTCATTAGGTATTTCTCAGTCTGCCCCANCCCCACCCCCCGCTTGGCAGTGTCTTTTCACAGCAGACATTTTTTTGTTGTTGTTTGTCTTTTGTTTTTCGAGACAGGGTTTCCCTGTGAAACAATCTTAGCTGTCCTGGAACTAGCTCTTGTAAACCAGGCTGGCCTCAAACTCACAGGGATTCACCTGCCTCTGCCTCCTGAGTGCTGGGATTAAAGGTGTGCACCACCACGGCCCAGCCAGAGCAGACATTTTTAAGTGTAATGAAGTTGATCTTATTGATCCTGATAGCTAATGAACAATACAGAGGTCTGAATGTGGCCCTTAGAGGGACTGGAAAGTACTATTGTGTGTGCCCATACATATCATACACACATACTACACATATCATAATGCATTTATTTTAAGACATTCTCATTAAAATATTGGCAGGTTGTCAGACATAGGCTCAACTGAAACTCAGCTAATAAAGGCTTCTATGCTCCCCGGGCTTTTTTTGTTTTTGTTTTTTTCGAGACAGGGTTTCTCTAGCTTTGGGGCCTGACCTGGAACTAGCTCTTGTAGACCAGGATGGCCGTGAACTCACAGAGATCCACCTGCCTCTGCCTCCCAAGTGCTGGGATTAAAGGCATGTGCCACCACTGCCCAGCTTCTCCAGGCTCCTTATTCCTCTGTGACAGCTTGGCTGAGGCCAATCTACTCTCCTCACTCTTCTCTAGATGAAGTGAAGGAAGAGTTCCTGGATCTGCTCGACATGCTGCTGCACCGAGCTCAGACGTTTGTGCCCCGACTGGTACGGATGGAGGAGTTCCACCTCAGCCTGTCTCAGAGCGTGGTTCTTCGGCACCACTGGATCCTTCCCTTTGTACAGGTGCTCAAAGATCACATGGCCTCTTTCCAAAGGTGAGCACTTTCCTCTTCTGTCTGTCGTGTCTGTTTTATGTGTGTGTGTCCCCCCGCTTGGAGATAGGAATGGTGCCAGGCAAGCAGACCAGACCTGAGGCTGCTGGGTCCCCTCCTGTGTAATGCAGGCACCTCACACGAACTCTCAACTGCACTCCCTCTGTTGTATGAGAAACCCTGCTGTCTGTCTCTGCTCGCACCTAGGATTTCCAGCATTTCTCTTCCCAAATATGAAAGAGCTTCTCATACCAACATGTCTGCAACTCTCCAGAGACTGACTGAGTATCCCACAGTTTAGTTCAGTTCTGACACCAGTGTCCCAGAGGGCAACCTCACAGCCCAAGGGCTTCATCCCACCAGCTGCCCTCTATAGTGGATGCCAGCTCACATTAGGTCCCTAGGTTAGCCAAGAATTCTGATTTTGTTATAGATCAGAGCTCTCTGCTCCATTGCAGTCAGTTGGTGAAAAAACCAGGACTCTAGCACCACTCAGTCTAGTCCACTGTGATTGCCACTACCAGATTTAGTAAGCCAGCTGTATACTGTCAGGTCTGTCCCAGGTGCCAGAACCCAACCTAAATTGACTTCACCCAACTGGAGTTACAGATGGGTTCAGAGACAGCCCTAGTTTCATGCATGAGGAGATGGAGGTAGCTGTGTTGTCTCAGCTCTGCCCCATGAGGTTGACTTCCTTCTCTCAGTGACAAGGGAACCCACCAGTATGTGTGTGTGTCTTCATGGGAATACAGGTACATTCATGTAGAAGTCAAGTGTGGGTCCTTACCTTCCACGTTGTTTGCGGTAGGATCTCTTTATTGTTTTTCTGCCGTGTGTCTCAGACTGCATAGCCCCTGAGCGTCCAGGATTCTTCCACCTCTGTCACATCTCTTGATGGGAGCACTGGAAGTGCAGATGCTCACACTACTGTGTCCAGCTTTTACACGGGCTCCAGAGTTTTGAGCTCACATCCTCACACTTGTCCAGCTACAACTTTTACCCATTGCATTATCTCCCCTACCCTGCAGGCTCCTTTTAAAATGTGTTTATTAGGCTTGAGGGATGGTGCTTCAGCTATAAGAGCACTGGCTGTTCTTGCAGAGGACCTAGATTCAGTTCCCAGCTCCAGTTGGCAGCTCAAACTGTCTGTAACTCTAGTTCCAGAGGCTCTGATGGCTTCTTCTGGCCGCCATAGGCACTCTGTACATGTGGTGCACAGACTACATGCAGACAAAACACTCACACACAAAAAAAAAAAGAAAAGAAAAGGAAGGAAGAAAGGAAGAAAGAAAGAGAAAATTTAAAGTGTTTGTGGGTGTGGGCATAGCATGCCCATGCATATGTGTGTGGGGTCTGTGCCTCTGTGCATGTGGAGGCCAAAAGCAGATATCAGCTGTCCTTGTCATTCTCTGCCTGTTCCTTTGAGACAGGGCCTTTCTCGAACCTGGAGCTTGTGTTTTCTTGGCTAGGCTTGGAAGCCTGCCAGCCCCAGCAATCCTCTCTGTCCAGCTTATAGCTGGGGTTACAGGTGTATACAGGATGCCCAGCTTGTTCGTTGGGTCCTGGTATCAGAATTCCAGTCTTTTCCATGTGATTTCAGCAGACATCATGGGAATGACTTTGGTTAGTCTGACTGTTCATATTCTCCCCTTAAGTAAAGAGTGGAAATGCCCTTTCCCTTATTCTAGAGGATGCTGCCCTTTTCTTACTGGAGCTCTGTTTCCTGGACAAACTAGCATTCAGGCTGGGTGATCAGCAACATTGTCATGGTAACAAGACTGACAGGTGCACTGCATGCTCCATAAAGGTGAGAAGCCAGTGCATGAGAATCCATGAACAAGGTCTGTTGGGAAGCCGCTCCCCCGGCATCCTAGTGGGCACTAGTTCTTTAACAGAGCAAGCTGGGACCTCTGGAGACGACCCAAGAGTCATTGGAGAATTATCATTCTCTGTGGGACGTGTGTCGCTTGTTGCCCTGCTCACCTGAGGACCAGGCCCCTGGAGCGCTGGTTTGTGTCTTTGAGGAAATGGACGTGATGTTGTCTTTGCTCCATTTGCTGCCCTGTGTCCTCAGTGAAGGTAGAGCAGCTGCAAACCCTCAGTGCATAGAGTTGAGATAACCAAACCTGGGCAGTTCAGCCCCAACGCTGGCCCCTGTGTAACCAATGCAGGTGCTGAGTGAGTGGGGTTTCTGCCCTCTTTCCACCGCCAGACCCGCTTCAACAGAGACTCACTTTTTAGGCTAGACCAAGGACTTTGCAATCAAATGGACTGAGCCTCATCTCCTGCCTCACCAAAGTCAGCCTCACCAGGTCCAGTTTTTTGTCTATAATTATAGGGCCTGCCTCACAGAGTCATATCAACTGTTTCCACCCACATAATGAATGATTTTCTTAGTACATAGGTGAAGCTAGCATCAATAAAGTCAGGGGCTTCAAGTTATCTCTTGGGATGAACTGTTCTTTGCAAAGCAAATGTTTTGCTTCTACAAGGGTAATTTAGGGTCTTGTCTAACTATAAGATATTTTTAGTTCAATATTGCTTGTAAAAATGAGTTAATTATATTTTAAATTGCTGTTTCGGGAAGGTATTTAGAGGTACTGATGTTGCTTGTTTGTTTGTTGAGATAGACTGCTACTGTAAATTGAGATATTCTGCCTTGGTCTCTTGAGCACAGATTGTAGACACCCATCACCGTGTTGAGGTAGACTCCTACTGTAAATTGAGATCTTCTGCCTTGGCCCCCAGAGCCCAGACTGTAGACACCCATCACCATCCCCTGCTGAAAAGGCTGGGGATTTTTTTGTTTTTGTTTTTAAACATGAACTATTGTTTACGTCTTTTTTTTTAAATATCTTTCTTCTTTTAAATTTCAGGTTCTTCTTTACTGCCAACCAAGTAAAGATTTATACCAACCAAGAGAAAACCAGGTGGGTCCCTGACTGTATTGCAAAGATAGAAGGGATACACTTAGTTTTCACATATATTATGGGGCATTTGTTCCCCAAAATAAATAATAAATTTATTTTATTAAATAAATATTAAAATTAAATAAAACTCAAGCTTATTCAGAAGCACTGAGGGAGTTTGGGGAGCAGTGCAGGTGCAGGAGAGCCATTTCAGTATAGAGCAGCCTGAGAAGGTGGAGCCGGTTCCTATCTAGCCCCCTCCCTGCCATTGTGATGAGCTCCCATTACCTTCCCTTCTGCACCATTTCTCACTTCCCCTTTCTCGTCCATTGCCAAAGGAGCCAATAAGGTTTGAGAACATAGAAGTCCTAAAGCATCAAGTGAACATAAGCAGGCATTTTTAGCCTGGCGGTCGTGGTGCACACCTTTAATTTGAGCACTTGGGAGGCAGAAGCAGGCAAATCTCTGTGGGTTCAAGGCCAGCCTGGTATAGAGCGAGTTCCAGGACAGCTAGGACTACACAGAGAAACCCTGTTGTTGAATTACCTCAGGTTGAGAAATAACCAGGCAAGCTAAGAGATAAAACAATTATATTTTTATTTATTATAGTGGGCAAACTCACGAAACAGGAACGAGAAGTCCAAGCTCAGCTGTGCTGCGAGGGAACCACACAGAGAGAGCACACAAGCCCTATTTTTCTCTGGCTCTCAGAAAGCCACACCCTAACTTGGTCCCACCTCTTAAAGATAATTGGTTGACAAAGATTCCCCATCACCCTGTCTCAAACTTTCCCCTCCCCCGTCCCAAAAAAAGAGGTCATTTTTATCTGCAGGGCCTCCTGTCCAGTTCATTCACTGAGCCGCCCCTCCCAGCCACTCTGAGAGGGCTCAGTTCTCCCTTCAGTCTAGGCTATAGAACTTTATAGTATAAGCTGAAAGGTTTCCAGGAGTGGGAAGCCAACTGTGTCAGATACCAAGCAAGTGAGGACAGAATCTGTGACTCTGATAGCATAGAGATCACTATACTCATTGGCCACTTTGAAAAGAGCATTTCTAAGGGAAGGTTAAAAGTGGGAGACCAGACAATACAGAGGAAGACAGCAGGCCACCATTTTGCTGTGGTTCTACAGCGTTTTGTTAAGAATGGGATGAGGGCTGGCTGGAGATGCAGGTTCAGGGGAGAATTTAATTGCTAAGGACAGCAGTTCTCAGCACCTGCAGGGGAAAGCGGGTACCAAAGAGCAGAGCCTGGAGAGGGTGATGAGCCCAGGAGTCTGCCCGAGAGTGGAGCGGGCAAGGGGGCGAGGTGTGCAGTGGTAGATGAAGGCTGCCCTGCAGGGCTCCTTAGACATAAGAAGAGGAGGCGTCCAGTGAGTGCAAGTTTCTAAGTGAGGGAGGAAGGGTGTGGAAGGTGGTCCACGGAGCAGCAGGGCATGCACTGGAAGATGGCTGAGCCACAGGCCAGATCCCTAGCTTCCCGTTGGATGCCTCCTGCTCCTGCTTGTGAGGTTGTGCTCGCTCAGGCTGCATTTGTGCCCCTGTTGACTCCACTGCCTCTTCCTAGGACCTTCATTGGACTTGAGGTCAGTTCAGGGCATGCCCAGTTCCTGAACCTGGTTTCAGAGGTAGACAGAGTCATGGAGGAATTTGACCTCACTACCTTCTACCAGGTAATGCACACGGTTGGGGAAAATGAAGAAATGACTACTGTCTGCCACGGGGCTGCTGCCCACTGGCCCGTCTAGAACAGAACATCCTCAGAGAAGCCCCATCAGAGGCAAACTGAAGAGGCCTCCAGAATCTCCCCATGTGGAGCCCTGAGCCAGTGCACAGGATTGGGATCTGGGGTGTCACAAGTTGTAGTCTGCCCAAAGCCCAAGATCAGAACACTGTGCATCTTGAGATTTGTGCTTTCAGCTCCGTGAGGTATCCGGCTTTGCTTGTTTGTAGGCATCGCCAGCACTTAGTAAAATGGCCCTTCTGGAAGAGCTGTAGCTTCACATCCTCACTGTCCCCTCCCTCTGTCCTGTGGGGACTCAGAGTCCAGCTTGAGTGGCACAGCTTCAAAAGGCCATTAGTTTTATTCTTTGTGTTTTCAAAACCATGCCAGGTGATCAGTTATTTTTAAATAGAATTATTGTTTCTCCAAAATTGTTGACATTTTTGAGTTTTGTTCTTTTAATTTGAAAAGTATGGCCTCTGCTGGAAGGTTCTGGACCAGAAAGTAGAGTCAGAGCCAGGTATGATAATGCATGCCTTTAACCCTGAAGCTGGAAGTCCAAGATTAAGGCACCTATATGATTGGTTTCTGATGAGGGCTGTAGCTTGTAAGAGGAATCCCTCACTGTGCCCTTCCCTCATGGAGGAAAAGGAGCATATAGCTCTCCCCCCCCCTTGGTTTTTAATTATTTTTGTCCTTTGGATGCTTTGCCTTCCTCTCCAGCTACGCACCATATGTGTGCAGTGCCCTTGGAGGCCATAAGAGGGTGTCGGATCCCCCTGGGACTTACAGACATTCCTTACAGAGTCTTGTTACCCATCAAGTGGGCACTGAGGATCAAACCTTTGTCCTCTGGAAAAGCTGCCAGTGTTCTTAACCGCTGAGCCGTTGCCCAAGCACATCTCTTGCTGAGGGCACCACCCTGTGCTCTCATCTAACCCTGATTACCTCCAGACACCATCACACTGGGGTAATGTTTGCAGTTGGGGAGGAGTACAGTTCAGTCTGTAGTGCGGACCAGCATAAGCCACTTTGTCTGTGTGGGCAGGGGCGGGACAGGACTTCAGCCCTCAGCACTGGCCAGGGATCCTACAGGGAGACCTGATGGGACTGTCATAGACTTGCTATGATAGGTGGGACTGCCATGGCGTCCAGTGGTAGCCTGAGTCCCTGCTTCTCTTCCCTAGGACCCTTCATTTCATGTCAGCCTGGCCTGGTGTGTGGGTGATGCGCGGCTCCAGCTGGAGGGACAGTGCCTGCGGGAACTACAGGTGAGTTTCCAGGGCAGGGGCACAGAGCTCTGAGCTCCAGAGTGATGATGATCCAATGACAGAAAGGGAGGACTGGACACTGGAACCTAAATCTGTAGGAAACCGAGTGGCATAGAAGAGACCCTCAACCCCTCCCTTCCTGCTCAGTGTGTCATCCCTGAGCCAGCAGCTGGGATCTAAGTGGCACTCAGGGAAACAGAACTGCACTGTAACAAAACCTAGGATTTGTGTGCCCCGTCTTACACCTGACACAGAATGAGGGTGACCCCCCCCNGCCATTTATCTGAGGTCAGAGGCTTAGGTCTGGCAGTTGTAAATAGAGGAAGAATGCCAGGTACCAGGAACCTCCAGCCCTCAGCGCCTGTTACATCACGGGTTTTACTCTTGAGTCAGGTCTCACAAGTCTCCTTGCTGGGCCTGGAGCTCACTGTAGAGCAGGCAAGCCTCAAACTTGTCGGGTTCCTCCTACCTCAGATTCTGAGATTGCAAGCCTGTGCCACCAGGTCTGGCTATATTTTGATAGCAGGTGAAACAGGTGACCTTCCCGTCAGCGCCCTGGAAGAACTAGCAGTGCCCGTGCACAGTGCCTGGCCAT
Source organism: Bramus lutescens (assembly GCA_001685075.1). Classification (NCBI taxonomy): domain Eukaryota; kingdom Metazoa; phylum Chordata; class Mammalia; order Rodentia; family Cricetidae; genus Bramus; species Bramus lutescens. Next base: position 851,542 of record LOEQ01000013.1, read on the forward strand.
GTGCGAGTCGGTAGCTCTTCTGTTTTCCTCAAGAAAAACCAGAAATCGAGATTTTATGTGCAATCTTATGATTTTCTTGTGTTGGAACTGATTTGGATCTAATTTTTTTTATTCTATTTTATTTTATTTGTGGTTTGTTTTTTCAAGACATGGTCTCTTTTTGTACACCAGACTGTCCCCGAATGCCTGATTTGGATTTTTAGAAAGTACTTTGCAAGTCAAAATCTGTACAGGTCTTGGGCCATGATCTCTGTTGGCACCTTCCCCTTGCCCTGGTCATGTGGAAGGCAGCAAAAGCTCCAGGAGAGCCCAGCCCCAAACTAAACCAGAGGGCAACGTGTGTCCTCACTGTCAGTGGAGGTGGAGGTGACAGGCCCTAGCTCATAAAATTGTAAGGTGATTGGTATTGCTCAGCCTATTGGACTGGCGTTGTTTGTGGGGCCTCGGGGTCCGATTCCTCTTAACGTGGCTGTCATCTTCCTGCTGCTGGCTGAAGGAAATCGTGGATGAGTTTGAAGACTGTGAGATGCTGCTGCGTGTGCTGGCTGAGCAGGTCCGCTGCAAGTCCGGGAACAAATTCTTCTCGATGCCTTTGAAGTGAGCTTTGCCCCGTGCCTCTGTCTAGGCCAGCTGAGATGGAGGAGCTTGCTGCCATCAGTGGTATACAGCAATAAGCCCTAATCACACACTTAGCGCTGTTGTCGTGGGCTCCTCTCTCTCCTGGTCCTTTAGGGTGATAGGTGGGTAGGTTGCTGCTGTGGTGCGGTCATTTCCAGAAATCACCAGAAGAGGGCAGCCCGGACCTCTAATTCTTCTGTTAGCCTAGAAAAAGAAAATGTGTCCTGCTGGAGAGCCCACCCCAGGGGAGTCCCCACTGATGTCTCTCCCCTGCAGTAATCTATATTGGCCAACACAGGGTTTTTAAACCCATTGTGCCCGGACTCACCTCTGTCAAACCGGGGGTTTCGGTGAATCTGTCATTCCCCCCTTTAATCTCCTTTATTTATCACTTTTTCTCTTCATCCCATCCTGTGCCAGGAGAGGTCATTTCAGGGCCAGGGCACGGGGTGCTAATTTGTGGTCAGCGGCAGTCTCTTCATTCCTTCCTCCCACTTACCCAGCCAGGTGCCTGGGGAGAGCCCAGCAGATGTTTCGTCTTGGCTGGCTATAGCGGCTGGCCAGGCCTCCAACACCTATGACCCCTGGACTCCCCCATCTGCTTTCCCAAAGAAGCACAGAGACACCTTCCCTCCAGGCAAAATCCTGCCCTTGGGGCTGAGCATTCTTCAGGGGTAGGGGTGGGGTGGGAGGTGGAGAGGGCCAGGGAGGCACAGGGGATTTTATTTTCCACCAAGCTTTTCTCGGGGTAAAGAACCAATCCTCTCCAGTTGTCATGGGGATTTCTAGTAATGGATGAAGAAATATTTTTTTACAGTTTTAAATTATGTTCAACAAATAAAATCTGCCTTTTTAATGTGGTGTCTTATTTTAAACTGCTCTACTTTAAAGGTGAGCAGTGCCGCTGCCACCCCTCCAGCTGTGCTTCACAGTCCACGGGGCTCTTGCGAGGTTCTGTTATGATTAGAGATTTTTATGTATTTATTTGTTTTAGTGTGTGTGTGTGCGCGCGCGCGCGCGTGTGTGAGTTCCATGAACAGCTTTCGGGAGTCAATTCTTTCCTGCCGCTTTGTAGGCTCCGTGGTTGTTCTGAAAATGTACTTCTAGCCAGTGAGCCATCTCACTGTCCCTCTGTGGTAACTGTGACTCAAGAAAAAAAAATGTTGGGCTTGGGGATACTGGAGAGGTAGCTGCTCTTTCAGAGGGCATAGATTTGATGCCACACCCATGTGGCAGCTCATAACCATTTGTGACTCCAGTCCTTCTGGCCCCTCAGGCACCAGGAATGTACATGATGCATATACATGCAGGCAAAACACCCATACCCATACAATTTTAATTAAGAAAAAGGAAAATGGGAGCTGGAGAGCTAGCTCAGTCAGTAATACTCTTGCTCTGCAGGCATAAGGACCCGAGTTCAGTCCTCAGAACCCCACCTTTAAAAAGCTGTTGCGGTGCTATAACCTCTGCACCGGGGAAGCAGAGACTAAAGGATCCCTGAGCTCACTCACCTGTCAGCCTCACCTAGTTGTCAAGTTCTAAGCCAACGAGAGACTGTCTCAGAAAACAAGTGGGTAGCTCCTGAGGAACAGTAAACACCCAGGATTGATCTCTGGTTTATGCCTGTGTGCACACCCATACACGCATGCTTGACTACCTCTGTGCACACATACACACACATCCCCCTGCATGTGAAAAAGAAAAGGAGCTGCTGTTACCCTGTCCTCCAGGACTTCATGAAGTGAAACAGCATGCAATACATGGAACCCAGGGATTGGCATATCCCAAGAAATTGCCATCCCTGTCCCTCAAACACAGAAGCTTTTCTATGGCCTTCTCAGCCATTTCTCCCTACAGCCAAGCTAAGGAATGTAAACTGGGTAGAGGAAGAACAGTTACATGACTTGCCTGGGGACGTGAGAACTTGTCAGGGCCTGACTCAACCCTGGCCTCAGCTTTTGCCATGACACAGCCTAGGCCATCCCTACACTTGCCCCCTGCTCAGACTCTGCATCCAACTTTGTGATTCATGCCCTCACAGCCCTGTCTTTCCCCAGCTTAGAGAACACAATCGTGCCTTGCTCCCCCAGTGCCACTGCGCCAGTCTCCTGGCTTCAGCTGACCTGCTGCTTGCTGTTAGTGGCATCCGAAGTCACAATGGAGAAGAAGCTAACCATATTTTCTGGCCTGCAGGCAACAGGGTAACCCTAGCTTCACAGGTCACATTCCCAACACCTGCTCCGTGTGATTGCACCCTTGGATGGACCAATCCAGGCCGGCCCTGTGGATGCCAAGGGAAAACTGGCAAGGTGTGTTGATTCGAATGTCCATCCCTAACCTTGTACTTGTCCAAAGCACTAAGGGCCT
>LOEQ01000013.1:860355-878072 GCA_001685075.1 Bramus lutescens
TTTTTTGGTTTCTTGAGACAAGGTTTCTCTGTATAGACTAAGCTGGCCTCAAATTCAGAGAACCGCCTGCCTCTGCCTCCCTAGTGCTGCGATTAAAGTCACTTACCACCACCACCAGGCCTTAGAATTCTCCTTTTGATCTTCAGGTCTGATTGGAGTCACTGTCTGTGAGATTATCTCCTCTTATATACCAATGATGGTCCCTCTAGCTCCCCCTCCCCATATTAACTATGGGCAGAAACTGTAGAGGCCCCATGTCTTCCTTAAAGAGAAAGGGGTTCGTGTTAGGCTCATAGTATGGGTGACTGGGAGACTGTCTCTACACATTCTCAAGCTGGGAGAACTGGTGTGATAAACTTGGATGTGAACCATCTTCAGCCCTTAGCATGTCACTGTTTAGGGGCTCGCCTGTCTTGTGTGTCTTCACTGGAATAGCGAATGTCTGGCCTGCTATGTAATCCCTGGATGGACACACTTTCCATTGCCCCACCCCAAGGAGGAAGGAGACCTCTAAAAGACACTCCTGAATGTGAACAGGAAACCTCACAGAAACATGCCCATACCCTCACCCCTAAAATTTTTCTCCAGAATTCCAGTAACTCGCCACCCAGATCACTAATGCCAGCTCAGAATGGCATGTTGTAGGCATGGAAAGCTCCATCCTACCTCCTGTTCAGTTCTGCTGTCCCTCTGTGCCCCTTTTGTAGCTGGGTGCAGATGGTCTTTGCCAATGTTACCCTGAGGGTGGCCATGATAATTACTGTTCCCTAGACTCCTAGTTCAAACGTGGCATCCTCAGTGTCACCCCAAAGCTTAGGTGGATGCTGAGGCAGGAAAAGAACCCCTTGGCCAGTTTTACTTTAGTACAATGTTCTATGAGTCAGCAGAAACAAAGAGGGGTTGGGGACACTCTGTTTGGACACTTCTTCATTGCAAAGAGGATCCTGGGAAATCCACAGATAAATAAATGTGAGGCCCTGAGACCCTGGGCATAGCTGAGCATCCCCAGACCTGAGCATAATGGCACATCCTGCTGGAAAAGCCCCTTTGGAGCGCTTGAGAATTAGGGCTCCTGAGCACTGCTCCCCAAAGGACATGTGTTCTGAGAATACCTGGAGACTAGCAATTACAAGGCTAGGCCCTCTGAGGGAAGTAATAGGTTATATAGCCCCAGGCAAGTGTGGCAGACATGGGTCTGCCCTGGGAAAGAAGGGGTACCTCCCCCTGAATTCTGTCATCTCTAAGGGGCAGGAGGAAATTAACGGAAGATCTGACTTGATCTCTGCTGTCAGGAGAGGGTGGGATAGACAGGTGAGGACCCAGGTCACAGCCATCAGCCAGCTCTAGGTGTCCCATGTTTCACAGCCACCGATGACTGAGCCCCCAAAGCTGTGCGGTCTGGAGCAACTCTCTAAGAAGTCTAGATGTCCCCTAGACTTGGGTACCCCTCAGAGAAGTGAGGACACCAAGCTCCATGTCTAGCGCTTTACAACATCACAACCTTTGGTAAAATTAATAGCTGAGAAGCAAGTGGCATTGGGTGTTGGCAAGTTATTGAACCTGCCTGAACTTCAGTTTTCCTGCCTGTAAAATGGGAAGCAGATACTCCCATAGTATCTGCTTGATGGAATTATGGGGAAAAATTATTCTGTTTATAGGCAACACTGTAAATGCTGTATGCACAGCCTGCCCAAGAGGTTCAGGAGTTATTCCAGTACCTTCATCATACTAATTCTGTCCTGGAACATTCTAGAAGCATTTTTGCATTTCATCTTTCTTTTAACCCTTTGTGTGTGGAGAGGAAATTAATACATTCAGGTGAGGGAAACTTCAGGTTACACAGCCAGGCACTGAAGAACTGTGGTTTGAACCCAGAACCTTCTCTTTTAGAGCCTCAGGTTGGGTTAAAGGTCAAATCCCAAGGTGGAACCCTGTGAGTTTCCACTTTCTGCTAGCAGAACTTGCTGAGACTGACCCAGACGGGAAGGCCTTTTCAGGGTTCTGCCAAAGCTGCCTAGTTCCCTACCCACTCCCATCCGGACCCTGCCCTGGGCAGCCCCATCTAAGAGCCATCCCTTGCAATGGAAGGTCCAGGTGATACTCAAGGCCTGGTCTCTAGCCAACCTCGAACACTACTGGCAAACAAAGGCCCCTTCCGCCCCACCCCTCCCTGCCCACAGTTTGTTTTTCCTTCAGGTTAAGGCTTGTGGGGGCGGGTTGGGCGGCTGCCTCCTTCCTGCTTCCCTGGCTGGAAGTCCCCCAGAGTTATCACCTACAGCTTTCTTTAAGACCCAGAGTAAAGTGGGGGCCTGGTGGTACTGGAAAACTGAAGCAGGAGGATTCCAAGTTTAAGGGCTTCCTGGGCTATAGAGTGAATCCAGGGCCAGCCTTGGCAACTTAAGGAGACCCTGTTTCAAAATAAAAAGTAAAAAGCGCCTGAGATAGGTAGAGCTCAGAGGTAGAGTACTTGTCTAGCATGTTCTAGGTGGTGCAGTTAATTAATCCCAAGTTCTGGGGGCAGGGAGACCCATGGGCCAGCAAAGGCAGAGATGAAGTCTCAGTGAGTGGATAAGTGTGCAAACGCAGAACACCCAGAGTCCAGTTCCCAACATCCACATCAGACTGCTCGCAATTACCTCTAAGGCCTCTGGCCTCCAAAAGCACCTGAACTCATGTTCACATGCACAGGAACACATACATGTGTGTGTATGTGTGTGTGTGTACTCTTTTTTTAAAGACTTGTGGTGGCCCAGGTATGATGGTACATGTTTGTAGTCCCAGGATTTGGGAGGCTGAAACAGAAGGATATCAAATTCATAGTGAGCAGTACATTAGGCTCCCTTAATGCACATGTCCTATTACTATTTAAATGGACCGTGGGAGAATCAAGCAACAAGAATTGGATAGTCTAGTCAGTCCCTTGTTTGTTTATGACAGAGTCTCTCTTAAAAGACCCCTGAAAGAACCTCGAAGTCAGCACAGGACCGCCCCCCCAAGACCAAGTTGTCAGCACAAGGATTTGTTTGCCCCAGAGGGACGAAGGGCAGGGAATAAGATACAGAGACAGGAAATGGAGGATGAAGGAGAAGGAAAAAGGAAGGAGGGGGGGGTATTTGCTCCAGAGCGACAAAGGGCTGCCTCTGGATAGAGGAGACAGATGCACCTACGTTAGGATATGTTGGTTAATTTTGATTGGGGCTTTTCACTGCTGGACTGAAACACTTTACTAGCTGGACCTTTGCAGTCAGCCTCAGGAGGAGGAAGTGGCCAAATAAGAGACTGGACCTTGGTGGTCAGCTTTAGGAATGCAATCTAGTGATTTAGCAATATAGAGGGACTGGGGGAGAAGGCAAAAAAAAAAGGCAAAACCTGTCAGGTGACTTGTTTGCCATGATCAGGCCTGGGAGAGCCCTTCACTCTCTGTGTAGGCCTGACTAGCTTAGAATTTATACTGTCACCCAGGCTGGTCTTAAACTTGGCCTCCCAAGTGCCAGAAGTAAAGGCATGTACCACCATGACCAGCTAGTTTTCTCTTTCTTTGCTGGCCTGGTATCTAGTCATTCACGCTCCTAGCCCTATTCTGCATTATGCAGAAGCAGGAACTGAGGTTCAGAGTTATGTTAGCCACAGTCAGGTTCTCACAGGCCTTTAGTATGGACAAGCAACCAAGTCCTGAGCAGAGATGCCGCCACAAGGCAAAGGCTAGTTTCTACTCAGCCTTGAAGGAGCTTTCTAAGGCTCCTTGCTAGCACAAATGGAATGAGTTCCCTGTCTGAAGGGGAGCCTGCTGGATCAGTCTGTGGCCTTGCCTGAGGGAGGTGGTTGAGCTTTTGGTGGCTTTGGGAACCACCCCCACCATCCCACCACTCCCAGTGAGCTAGTAGAGAGCACGCCCTAGCCTTTGCCGGTCTCCATCCCAGACCTAATTACTCAGTGCCTGTTCCTTCTGGTATGACAGAGACAGACAGAGCCCTGGCTTGTTCACAAGAATCCTCAGAGGCAGAGTGTGGAAGAGAGGGAACCTCACCAGCTCTTGGAAGGTCTGGGGGCTGAACTATTTTTGATGGTCCTGACAAGCTTCCCTTTGTACCTGGCTGGACGGAAACAGCCTGGGACTGCTCAGATTACAGAGGGGGCTGAGCTGAGAGTCAAAGCAGAACCCTTGAGATAGCCTTTATCACCTGGGGCCTGATAAGGGCCCTAGGGAGGGAGGGGCTGCTGCGCTCCCTGTCAGTCTGCTGGTGTAAGCCCCAGGAGCAGGCTATGGTGACAGCAATAGCTCTGGCCCCAGCCCTCTCTCCAATAGCCATTCTAGGCACTGTGTGGACCTGGAATCTGGGGGCTCCCTCTCAGACAAGCCCTCCCTGTAGGCTTGCGTCCCTCCATATTGCTTCAACCGGCCTGGGGGAGGGCAAGTGGCTCAGTGCCCAGACCCAGCTAGAGATGTTGGGTGTGAAGAGGATCAGGTGCTGTGCCCAGAGCTGTGCTGTGCTGTTCCTGAGAAGGGCCAGAGCTCAGCATAATAGGCTAAGGAACTGGGAATGCTACAGAAACCTCCTGTGCCCAGGCCTACCACCGATCAGCTGTGTCACCTTGAGCAGGTGACTCACAGGGCTCAATGATGATAGATATTTATCTTTCAGGAGTGGTCAGTGAGCATTAAATGGCCCACAGCAGGTTCTCAAGTGTTGTGTTTACCGTCTCTCCTGAGGATCAGGCATTCCCCTTATGACTGGTCCCTTGTCTTCTTGTCTGAGATCAAGTCACTCATCTGCCACATCAGTAAATACTTAGAGGATGGAGGCCAAAGCTCAAAACAAGGACAAGGACAGCTGAGACAGTGGGTTCCCAACCTCCCTTAATGCTCAGGGACACTCCACACACACACTCCGGTCTAAAGATGGGAGATGCTTCCTCTGGCCCAGTGGCCATCATTGGAGAGCCTTCATAGAAAGGGTAACAAGCCCTAGGTTAGGATCCTTCCTTTGCTGTACCCAGTACTGACTTCTGTGCCTCAGTTTTCCTATCAGAGAAGCACAGCTTCACCTGCTTGGTTCACTTATGAAACTTTAGATGACAAAGAAGATTAGGAGGTACCATGTACAGGGGACAGACACCATCAATAAGAACAGTGAGGGCTTGACCAGAGCCGTCTCTCACTTTGGGACCTTGGGCACTGTTTCTACCATTTGTCTGAAAGTGGCAAATCACCTTAGCTACTCAAGGCTCCGAAGCCTGAGCTGCCTGTCACTCTAAGGCAGGGGTGGCTGNTGCTGTCTTCCCACCCATGTGGCTAGAACTTGTCATAGTCACTACTGTGCTGGTGTGATGGTGCAGTACAGAGGACACAAGCCGCATGGCAGTGACTGCTGCTGCTTGGCAGATTTGTAGACACTTGGTGTTCAGCCACCCTGAGCATGCGCAGGCCGGCCATCAGCTTCACCTCCTGCTGGGAGGCTGCAGCTCTGCCCACCAGGTCCTGTCCAGGGGTGTCATCCGTTATCTTTACCCCAGCAGTGGCTGCTGAGGCACAATTGATAAAGAGATGTGAACTCTGCTGCCTAGGGACTTAAAGGCATTTAACTATGTGAAGGAGGGCAACCAGGCTCCCTTGGGACCTCCCTGGCAGCTCCTGAGCTGGCTCTGGGATGAAGCAGGTCTTCTGCCAGACCTCTGCAGCTCTCTGGAGCTCTTTGCTGCCAGCAGGCCGGCTCCCCTCCCCTCCAGGCTGAGGGCCCCTCCTGAGCCTCTGTCCCTAGCCTGTTCCTCTTCTAGCTCTGCAGACAGGCTAATCAGTCCCTCTGTGACTCTGATTGCTTGCATTGGAGATATTTTTACCTTATGCAAATAAGTGTTATGAAGGTGCCCTCACCTGTTAGCAGCCACCCCCGCCACACACAATAAACACACACACACACACACACACACACACACGCCAGCTCTGTGTCTTTGCCATTCATTAAACCTGGTGGCCTTGCCCTTTGGATCTTTCCATGAGGCTTCAGGAAAGCTGTGAAAAGGGGAAGCTTTGGGGGCAGTGTCCGTGCCTGGGAAGAGCTGAGCCATTGCTGCAGCCTTACTACCATGTGGCTCAGAATCCTGAAGAGTGTTAGTGGGGACACCATGGGTTTGCTCCCTCTTCCCCCAACTGCCCCGTGCCCTGGGCCTGCTGGCGCCAGGCCAGTCTCACCAGGAGCCTGGATTCCTTAGCCCTGTTGGCAGAAAAAAAAGATTTCCTGCCAGAGCCCCTGGTCTCTTCATCCACAACACTACAGGACACTTTACTGCTCAATCCTTGCAGACTCCCATCCAGTCCCTTTTTATTGAACATAAGCTTGGCCCTGCTCTGTCTATACAGAGCTGACACTTGTTTCTCTGCTCTGGTTTTCTGCTGACTGTTCTGCCACCCTCCAAGGCCCTGGGGCCTCTGAGTGGAGCTGCACATCCAGCTAGACTGGGGCTTTGCTCAGCAGCTCTCTGTCCATTCAACTTGGGTACTGCTGCCCTGGGCCGAGTGAGCCAGTATGTGGATGTCAGCCTAAAGCATCTACTATGTCCAGCTACTCTGTCTTGCCTTGAGGTCCCTCAGCACATAGCTTTCCCCTTCTAGAATAAGGTAGAAAGTGGGTCTTCCATGTGACCAAGAACATGGAAGGACAAGGAAGATGTCTGCTTCCTTCCTTCTCCCTAGGTCCCATCCCTTCACCACCTTGAGGGCATGAGGCAGTCTGATCGTTCCTAGCATTTCTCAGAATCATTCATCAGAGTTGTAACTTCAGGTTTCCAGTTCATTCATGGACTTGAGAGCCATGAAGCCCTCCTCTCCAAGTACGCAGTCTCCTGGGAGTCTATAAGCTCAAGATGGCCAGGTCTCCCACAGCCCCCAGCTAGCATGCTATCTGGCACCACCAGAGAGCACAGGAACATCTGGCAGAGTGGGTGATGGGTGAGTGACGGGTGGATAGATGGTCAGATGGATGGATGGATGGATGCGTGGATGGGATTTGCCTGGTTAGTTCTAGAAGGGAGCCAAACACGCTCATTGTGCACTGAGTGCTTTTCCTGGGTCTGTGCCCCTCAAATCTTACCATAGTTTATGTCAACTTAACACAAGCTATCGTTATCTGAAAGGAGGGAACCTCAATTGAGAAAATACCTCCGTAAGATGTGCCTGTAGGGTATTTTCTTAATTAATAATTAATGGGGAGGGGCCAACCCACTGTGGGTGGTGCCATCCTTTCTGTAAGAAAGCAGGCTGAGCAAGGGAGCAAGCCAATAAGCAGCACCTTCCATGGCCTCTGCATCAGGTCCTGCCTCTGGGTTCCTGCCCTGTTTGAGTTCCTGTCCTGATTTCCTTCAGGGATGAACTGGAAGCCAAGTAAACCCTTCTTTCCCCAAGTTGCTTAAGTCATCTCAGCCATAGTCAGTCATTGAATCAGCCCATAACAGCACATCGGGCTTCATTTTGCAGATGAAGAAACAGATCCAACCCAGAGATGTAGATCTGTTAGTAGAATGGTTGCCTACATGCGTGAAGCCCTGAGTTTGCCCCCGCCCCCAGCACTGCATGAAACCAGGCATGGTAGTGCACACCTGGAATCTGGGGAAGTGGAGGCAGGAAGATACGGAGTTCAGGGTTATCCTTGGTTACAGAGCCTGACTAGAGACTCTGTTTTAAAATAAACAAAACAGTCCACAGCCGAGCAGAGGAAAGTTTCATGACTGGGAAAATCATAGGCACGAGGGCTAAACCTACCGCTGCTATGTTAAACAGTCATGCTGCTGGGCTGCCTTCTAAATATTTATATTTAAACCCATAGATTTGTGTTGCTCTTAACTTGGGTCAGAGAAGTCTCTTTGCACAGTGGGCAGTGGTCAATGCAAAGACTCAGAACTGGTCAAAGAGCCAAGTGTAAGTAACTGTGGGTGTTCAGCTGTGGATGAATCATCTCTGTTAACAGATCAGGGATCAGTGGGAGAGTGTGCAGGAAGACTTAGGAGCTGGTGGATGGGGGAAAAGTTGTGAAAAGCTGGCTTTCAGACACGGTATGTCTGTTGACGATCAAGCCAGTCAAAATTCCAGCATGAATGGGGATATATCCAAAATGCATCGGATAAATGTAAGAATTTTTCAAAGAATAAATTTTTTAAAAAATCACTTTTTAAATGGTGCCAGGGAAATAGCTCGGCAGTTAAGAGCATGTACTACTCTTGCAGAGGACCCAAGTTCAGTTCCCAGCACCCATGTCAGGTGGCTCCAGCTCCAGGAGATCTGACATGACACCCTCTTCTGGATTCCATGGGTACCAGCATGCACACACACATTACTAACAAATTTTTAATTAAAAAGAGGGTCTGGAGAGATGACTCAGCAGTTAAGGGCTTTTGCTGCTTTTGCAGAGGACCAGAATTTGGTCCTCAGCACCTGTATCCAGTGGCTTGCAGCTGCCTGTAATTACAGTTCCCAGGGATCCAGTACCATCTTCTGGTATATCCAGGTACATATGTACACATGTGCAGACACACACACACACACACACACACACACACACAGAGCAAGGGAGAGAGAAAGAAATAAGAATAAAATCTTAACGAAGGGATTCTGAATACTTGAGTGTAGTTGGCATTTCCTTTGGATCATCAACCAGCTCCCAAATAAAGACACGGAGATTTATTATTATTAATGCTCGACCTTAGCTTAGGCTTGTCCCACTAGCTCTTTTAACTTAAATTAACTGTTTCTATTCATCAATGTTTTGCCATGTTTTTTTTTTTTTTACCCCTTTCGTTCTGTATGTCCTCCTTTTCTGCTTCCTCCACATCTGTCTGGTTGGCCCCCTGCATCTCTTTCTTTCTTCCTTCCCCAGCCTAAATTCCTCCTCCTACTTACTCTTCCTGCCCTAAAGTCACATTTATGCCTCCTCCCTTGTTAGCATTCAGCTTTTTATTAGATCAATCAGTTGCCTTAGGTGGGCGAAATAAAACAGCAACACATCTTTACATAATTAAACAAATGCAACACACCTTTACATAGTTAAACAAATGCAACACATCTTTGCATAGTTAACAAATGCACATCTTTACACAGTTAACAAATGCAACACATCTTTACATAATTAAACAAATGCAACACATCTTTGCATAGCTTAAAAAAAGTATTCTGCAGCACTTGAGAGTCCCCAGCAGTCTTCCTGGAACAGAAGGGTCCCACCCTGAGGGAGTAGGGAAGACTGTGCCAGGCAGCAGGCAGCAAGCCGAGCAAGAGCAATGACCCTGAGGCTAGTGGGTTGTAGGAGTGAGGCCTGAGGGCTTGGGCTTGGTGGTGAACGGTTTATGGGCCCTGGAAGAACTGGGTTTTCCTTTGAATTGGGAGATCCTGGAGGATTCTAAGCAGTGACTGAGGAGACCTTGTTTGGTTTTTTTTTGCAGAACTGGCTGCGGCTCTATGGCTACCTACCCCAGCCTAGTCGCCACATGTCCACCATGCGCTCTGCCCAGATCCTGGCTTCCGCCCTTGCGGAGATGCAGAATTTCTATGGGATCCCTGTCACGGGTGTTCTTGATGAAGAGACAAAGGCGTGAGTCCCTCCTTGTGACCCCTCCCAGACCCCACAGGCCTCCTGCCCTCCAACCTGCTCTGAGGAGTCTTTGGTAAATGGAGTTTCCAGGGGAGCATAGCCTGGATAAGGAATGATTCGACCTTCATGCTAATGCTTATTGTTTAGAATGACTGCCTGAAGCCCGTTGTTAGGAAAGATCAGACTGAAACTGGAGAGTTAAGATCACTGACTGCTCTCGCAGAAGACCCAGATTTGGCTCCCTGCGCCCACATCAGACAGGAGATATGAGAGGGCCTGGAGGCACACAGTGCACATAAATTCATTCAGGCATACATACATACACATAAAGAGAGATGAAGTAGATGTAACCCAGCTTTGGCAGGAAAGGCATAATGTTCGATTAGTGATGTCTGCTACAGGCATGGGAATGGAAAGATAACAGTACAGAAGCCCTGGATGGGACTACCTAGCTAGGCCTTATTCTGCTCTCTTAGAAGTGATAGGACCTACAGAGACATTGAGAAGCACAGAGCTTGGCATACCTGGGACCCTCAAGAGCACCCATCCCATGCTTGGGTTATACTCAGAGGGAGCACACCTCCTTAGTCACTGCTGAGTACTCAGTCTTCTTAAAACGGAATCTCTTTGCCCACTCTTCTGGGAGCCAAACAGAAAGTCTCTCACCCCCAGTACATCCCTGTGGGGGGAAAACTGGGAAGCAAGAGGGAGTTGGAAGGAGGTTGACTGCCTGGAAGAAATGACCCAAAGCTGACCCCTCTGTATATCTTTGGTCCAGGTGGATGAAGCGGCCCCGCTGTGGGGTGCCTGATCAGTTTGGGGTACGCGTGAAAGCCAACCTGCGTCGGAGGAAGCGTTATACTCTGACGGGGAAGACGTGGAACAGTCACCACCTAACCTTCAGGTATGGGTCCAGCTGGGAAGAGAGCTACCCTGCCCCTCTCCGGGAGACTCAGAATTCCTTTCCCAGAAGGGGTCTGGCTTGCTATGCTGATGGTCCCAGCTCACAATCTAGGAAGCCTCCCTCCTGGGAAAGCAAGGTCTCTTTCAAGCATCTCCTGCTGGGTCCTTTCCTGGCCCCAGCTAGCTGCAGGCTAGACTGGCTTAATATGGCCTTACGGACTTTTGGGTCAGTGTGGTTGGTCAGTAGGTGTGGGGGTGGGGTCAGGTGTTCAGCTTTCACTCCGGCCTCAGATCCTAGAGTGAATTTGATCCACCAGTCAAATCCCCCTTTGCAGTTGATGGTCATCTGTCTCCACCAGCAGCTTAGTCTAAGCTACCGGGAGGATGTGGATTTTGTGCTTCTTTATGTGCAGGCCCTGGGGCCAGCGGCTCTCAGCATGTGGGTCACAACCCCCTTGAGGATTGACTAACCCTTTCACAGGAGTTGCAGATCAGATATCCTACATCTCAGATATTTGCATCATGATTCATAACAGTAGCAAAGTTGGTACGGTTATGAAGTAGTAATGAAATAATTTTATGGTTGGGGGTCACCACACCATGAGGAACTGTATTGTCACAGAATTAGGAAGGTTGAGAACCACTGCCCAACGCTGTATATCCTTCGTATAGTGTTTTACTTAATCCTCTCAAGGACCCCAGAAAGGAAGTATTACTCCCTCCCCTTTTTCTGTCTTTCACAGGAAGAAACTGAAACTCTCTAGTCAAATGTCCAAGGTCACACAGCTAAATTTAGGGTCCGCCTGGCCCTGGGGTCAGCGTTCAGAGTGGCAGAGTAGCTTGGCCTGTTTTTCAGACCTCATCTACCCCCATCCCATGGCCACAAAGCACCTGTACTTTTACTTACTTACTATTTTTACTACCTTTTGGTTTGGGATTTGGAGTTAGGGGGTTATTTATTATGACAAGGTGAAGTTCTCATATTATACCCAAGATTACATTAAGCTTGCTGTGTAGCTGAAGCTAACCTTGAACTCCTAGTCCTCCTATCCCCACTTCCCAAGTGGTGTGATTGCAGACATGCTCCTAGATGGTGGGATTGTAGACATGCTACTACATGGTGGGATTGCAGACATGCTCCTAGATGGTGTGATTGCAGACATGTCCTAGATGGTGGGATTGCAGACATGCTCCTAGATGGTGGGATTGCAGACATGCTCCTAGATGGTGGGATTGTAGACATGCTGCTACATGGTGGGATTGCAGACATGCTCCTACATGGTGGGATTGCAGACATGCTACTACATGGTGGGATTGCAGACATGCTACTACATGGTGGGATTGCAGACATGCTCCTAGATGGTGGGATTGTNGGTGGGATTGCAGACATGCTACTACATGGTGGGATTGCAGACATGCTACTACATAGTGGGATTGTAGACATGCTACTACATGGTGGGATTGCAGACATGTCCTACATGGTGGGATTGCAGACATGCTACTACATGATGGGATTGTAGACATGCACCTACAATGGTGGGATTGTAGACATGCTACTACATGGTGGGATTGCAGACATGTCCTACATGGTGTGATTGCAGACATGCTCCTACATGGTGGGATTGTAGACATGCTCCTACATGGTGGGATTGCAGACATGTCCTACATGGTGGGATTGTAGACATGTCCTACATGGTGGGATTGTAGACATGCTGCTACATGGTGGGATTGCAGACATGTCCTACATGGTGGGATTGCAGACATGCTCCTACATGGTGGGATTGTAGACATGCTGCTACATGGTGTGATTGCAGACATGCTCCTACATGGTGGGATTGTAGACATGCTGCTACATGGTGGGATTGCAGACATGTCCTACATGGGATTGCAGATGTACACTACCATGCCACGTTCTTACTTTTTCTTTCCTCCTCTTTTTTCTTTTTGGCTTTTTGAGACAGGGTCTCACTATGTAACCCTGACTGTCCTGGAACTCACTCTGTAGACCAGACTGGCCTTAAACTCAGAGACTCACTTGCCCCTGTCTCCAATATGCTGGGATTAAAGGCGTGCACCACCACTGCCTCACTTTCTTCATTTAAATCTGTTTATCTTCTACCATGAAAACGTAGGGTCATATTTTATGAATTACTGGGTGTGACAAGTTCTAATTCATATCCAAATAAACTCAGTGAGTAGTATAACAGCTTCATGTGCTCTTGGGAAGGTGGCAGCAATGGACAGGATCCCACAGGGCCCCATCCATTCTGGTGCCTGACCCAGTCCTCCCTGCCCACCTGCAGCATCCAGAACTACACAGAGAAACTGGGCTGGTACAGCTCAATGGAAGCAGTGCGCAGGGCGTTCCATGTGTGGGAGCAGGTCACGCCCCTGGTCTTCCAGGAAGTATCCTACGACGACATTCGGCTACGAAGGTGTGAGGAGGCTGACATCATGGTACTCTTTGCCTCTGGCTTCCATGGCGACAGCTCACCGTTTGATGGCGTGGGTGGCTTTCTGGCCCATGCTTATTTCCCTGGCCCTGGTCTGGGTGGGGACACCCATTTCGACGCAGATGAGCCTTGGACCTTCTCCAGCACTGACCTGCATGGTGAGGACAGCTGGTCAGGGTGGGAACAGGCCAGGCAGTGCCCAAGCTAGGCTGCCTCTCCAGTCCAGTGGTTTCAGACTCGGGAGGGGAGACCATTCCCTATTCATATCTCTGGAGCCTTGCACTTAGTCCCAATCTATTGCCCCACCAAGGGAAGGCAGGAAGAGAAGGATACGTTGGGCCCATTTTTCAGATGGGGAAATTAGAGGCCAGAAGTTGAAGCAGCTCAGCCCCATCCGAAAGAGAAGCAAGAGTAGGGTCCATGGCGGCCAGAGGGCCTAGGATGAACCAGAGTGACCGTACGTACCCCCACTATAGGAATCAGCCTCTTTCTGGTGGCAGTGCATGAGCTGGGCCATGCACTAGGACTGGAGCACT
This sequence comes from Bramus lutescens, assembly GCA_001685075.1. NCBI lineage: Eukaryota > Metazoa > Chordata > Mammalia > Rodentia > Cricetidae > Bramus > Bramus lutescens. The sequence goes on from LOEQ01000013.1 coordinate 873,826, forward strand.
CAAGCAACCCCAATGCCATCATGGCACCTTTCTACCAATGGATGGACACTGACAACTTCCAGCTGCCCGAGGATGACCTTCGGGGCATCCAGCAGCTGTATGGTGAGTAGGCTATAACCAGTTGGCCCTGCACTCTGGCCCATTCTATGGACAAGAAAACTGAGGCCCGGTCACTTAGCCAGAGCCCACACTGTGTGGCTCCAGACCAGGGCTGCAAGGGGATGCAGATGGTCCACCCTATTTCCCTCCTGTCCTTGGCAGTATTCCTACTAGTCGAAGGGTGTTCCAGGGTCTCCAGGACCCATAGTCTGAATCTGTCCCCAGCACTCTCCAGACTTCCCAGGGGATTTGAGACAGCTGCCTACCCTGCCCAGACTCCACCCAGCAAATCTACAGTGGTCAGGTCTCCCCAAGGCCAGCTCTTCTGGTCAGTCCCTGTGCCTCATGTCCACACCAAACCCTCCTCTGGTGGCACCTGACCCCGTCCTCCATCCCCAGCAACTTCAGTAATAAGCTGTGCATCAGGTAGAGTTCAAGTTGCTACAGCCTGGGCCAGAGCCATGCTCCTGACTCTGCAGGCGCCTCCCTTCCTAGGGCCCCGCTGAGGAGGCTAGCACTGTAAGGGGAATGGCCTCAGGGAAAGCAGAGGCATGTAGCCTCTCACCCAGCACAGAGGTTAAAAAAAGGATCATGTGGAGGAGGCTGCCCTCACCCCACCACCACCACCACCACCACGTGCCAAGGATGGTGATGGGGTAGCAGAGGAAGGAGAGGAAGGGGTTTGCTGTGGGTAGACAGGACGTTGTACCTGGAGGGGATGGCACTCAGTACTTTAATACTGTGTGTAGGAGAACCTGGTATCCAGGTCTGCCCTCTCACTTCTTAATCCTTACCTCTCTGCAGGCTCCCCAGATGGTAAGCCACAGCCCACCCGGCCTCTCCNGACCAGTATGGCCCCAACATCTGCGATGGCAACTTCGACACAGTGGCCGTGCTTCGTGGAGAGATGTTTGTGTTTAAGGTCTGGTCCCATCCTTCCGGTGCTTCCTCCAGCAACCCAGAGCCCGGTCCTGCCCCACCCTTAGGTCACCTCTCTGAACCCACCAGAGCCTTGCCTAGCTCCTGCCTTGCTAACATCTTCTGGGTCCCTGCCAAACCCCAGACCAGGAAGAAACCAGTCCAAGAAAACAAGGAATTTGTCCAGGGTTACACGGCAGTCAGGTGCCTGCTCCTCAGCCCAGAGCTCTCTCCTTGGAGCTGCTTTTGGCCCTCCAGGTACTGCCTGGTTCCTCCGGGCCCAATGGCCCTGATAGGTTGTCCCTGATCTGTGAAGAGCAGTGTGAGCACAGCTCCTACCCTTAGCCAAAGCATCTTGCATGTGCTGCCCGTCAATACCCACCCTCTTTCACAGGGCCGTTGGTTCTGGCGAGTCCGGCACAACCGTGTTCTGGACAACTATCCTATGCCGATTGGCCACTTCTGGCGTGGTCTGCCGGGGAACATCAGTGCTGCCTACGAGCGCCAGGACGGACACTTCGTCTTTTTCAAAGGTAAGCCAGGATGGCGTGAGGGGCCCAGGCAGCCTTCATGCTCGAGTCTGGCAGCTCTAGTCCCTTTCGTGGGCTTGCTCAGCCCCTGGTGGCAGCAAGGTGGGAGTGGAGAGACAGACAGAGGCTGAGGGATTAGGCAGGCCTGGACCCTGGAGGCCAGAGCTCCCTGGATGAGAGATGTATCTCTGCCATCTTCTGCAGCCTAGGAGCCCCACCTCACTGTCCCACCCCTGCGAAGGGGTCCCCATAAGAACAGGCGCTCTTTAAGAACAGCTACCCATGGCTGATGACTCAAGATACAGCTCAGAGGTTAAGAACACAGGCTGCTCTTCCAGAGGACCCGCGCTCAGTACCCAGCACTATGGCTAAGTCATACCTGTCTAAAACTCCAGTTCCAGGAGATCCTGCACCCTCACACATGTAGGGAGAACACCAAATTATTATAAATTATTGCCAAGGGATGGTGGCACACACCTTTAATCCCAGCACTTGGGAAGCAGAGGCAATGGATCTCTGTGAGTTTGAGGCCAGCCTGGTCTACAGAGCAAGTTCTAGACAGCCAGAGTTGTCCCCACACCCATTTGGCCATGATCTCTGCAGTCTGTATGCAGAAGAAAGTTCTTGTGGGAGGCATTACCCCTTGATAGATCAGCTGTATCTCTGGCCCCACAGGCAAGAGCCCTCTGAATATAGGACTCATACTGAAGTGGGGAGTTCCAGGCCGGGCACCATCAGGGCCATTTGAATATCCAGGAGCATAGCTTCCAGGCCTAGTGGAGGTGTCCTGTGGAATGAAGAGCCATGTATAGTGTGTAGGTGGGCTGGGTGGGAGCAGCTAACTTGTACATAGAGAAGTGAGTTTATCACAGGTTTCCATGAGCATAGACACCTCTGTGAATACCATGCTGAGTGTGTATGGTTCTGTGTATATGTGTGTTGGATGGGCAGTGATGATCTGAATGGATTGTGGAACCGGAAAAGCGTGGCTTCTACCATCTCCATCCGCAACCCAGGCCCATCCTNCTCATACAACCCACCGCTCCCTCCCAGGTAACCGCTACTGGCTTTTCCGGGAGGCCAACCTGGAGCCTGGCTACCCACAACCACTGAGCAGCTATGGTACAGACATCCCCTATGACCGCATCGACACAGCCATCTGGTGGGAGCCCACAGGCCATACCTTCTTCTTCCAAGCAGACAGGCAAGCATTTCCTTATGCCCTTTTCCCTGAAGGAGGAGGCTCTAACCAGGCCCCCTCATCCTCAGATCTGCCCAAAGAGAGTCAGTGGGGAAAAGGACGGAAGCCCAAGTAGAGCTCCAGGTTCGTAGCCTGAAACTTCTGGTTGTTGTCACAGGTACTGGCGCTTCAACGAGGAGACGCAACATGGAGACCCTGGCTACCCCAAGCCCATCAGTGTCTGGCAGGGCATCCCCAACTCTCCCAAAGGGGCCTTCCTCAGCAACGATGCAGGTACTGGGCCCACCCCTCCCAGAGGACCCCGCACTTGCCCAAGGTCCCGTGGCGCTGTTATGACGTGGAAGGGGGACCCAGCTGTGCCATGCTGCAGCCCAGGTTCTTCTCCAACGTGACATCCTGCCTTCCCTGCTTCGGTCTGGACCTCCAGCCCCACACCTGGAGAGGCCACCATCTTGGTGCCTCCCGTGCCTGTCTGTGTCCAGAGCTGGAGCTCAGGAACTCGAAGCCTCAGGGCAGTGGACCTGGTTCAGTGTTGAGCAGGGATGGAAGGACCAAAAGGGATGGAAAATGCCCTCAGAAACAGATTACATAATGCTTTATTAACCTTGAATTTTCTTAATGCTAATGAGAAAGGAACAATAGCAGCAGAGAGACACTGGATAATAGAAAAGTCTTCTGAATTAAATCAACCGGGTGGTGCTTACAGATCTGCACCAGGAGCCTAGTATCTGTTACTGTAACTGAATGACAGGAGTTGTGAGTCTGTTTGTTCTCCAGCAGGGTCCCCATGTGTCTGATTCTTTATCTGGGACACTCATGTTCAGGGCAGACTTGCCGGCTCTACCAGTGCTCGGCCTGATCACCAGACCCTGTGTCCAGGCATGTCACTGCAGCTGTTCTGAGCTCACCGTGCTCAGTAAAGCCCAGATACACCCCTTACTTCAAGTCTGGCCCTTTCTGCTGTCAGTGGGATGCATTCAAGGTGCCTAAGGCCAGGAGCTAGTCTAGAGTAGTGCTGGGTTTCACCCAGGTCCATGAAGGTCCAGGGCCAACACGGTCCTGCTGGCTCCTGTAGCTGGGAATAAAGCCCATCCTGGGAATAATAGCAGGGTTCCTTGATTAGAACCTGGCAGGCTGTGGGGGTTCCTTCTTTGCCCTGTTACCCTGGCCAGGAAGCTGGGGACCCAACACTTCCTCCCCCCACCCCAGGCCACAGCAGGATAGCAGATTTGAGAAGACAAGCGAATGAGGGGAAAGTATTCTTCTGTTTGTTTTATGGTTTGGTTTTGGTGCTGGGAGACCACTTAGCATGCTCTACAAGTTACATACCATCCCCAGCCTGAAGCCATCCTGGCCTGTCTGTTCCTATAGCCTACACCTACTTCTATAAGGGCACCAAATACTGGAAATTCAACAATGAACGCCTGCGGATGGAACCCGGCCACCCCAAATCCATCCTGCGGGACTTCATGGGCTGCCAGGAGCACGTGGAGCCCCGA
>LOEQ01000013.1:884780-907172 GCA_001685075.1 Bramus lutescens
AAAGGCGTGTTTTAGGGGCTGGTAAAATGGCTCATCAGATACATGTACTTGCCACCAAGCCTGAAGATCCTAGTTTTAGTTTTGGAGCTTACCTGGACAAAGCTAAGGACCAACTTCTGCAGGTTGTCCTCTGGCTGCACTCTGCCACCTCGTGCAATAAATAGTGGTTTTTGAAAGGGGAGAGCATGCTTTCAAATGCTCTGAGGTCTTCTGGAAATGTTATGAGCCTTCCAGGCTTGCTGTGCCCATAGAAAGCTCGGCCTAGGGTTTGCCATATGTGGGTCCTTACAGTGAAAGAGGAAAGCCCTGAAGGAGACACCCCTGCCCCATGACTAGCTTTTCACTTTGGGACACCCCAACTGTAGGGAGGCAGGGAGAAGGAGTTTTCTTGTTTGGTCTGTTTCAGGGTTCTTTTGAGAGAAGATCTTACTGTGTAGCCCATGCTGGCTTCAAACACAGGATCCTCCTGCCTCGGCCTCCTGAGCGTGCCTGGCTCAGAAGTTGGGGTGGCTTTGGAGGGGACAGTGAAATACTCGGAGGAAATGATGCACACGTTTCTCAGGATGATCAATTTCTTTTCCATTTCTCTATTTCAAAGTTTTCCACTTTTAATTTGTTTTTAGAATAATAAATGTGTGTAGGTTTTTAAGTGTTTTGAATGATGTAGATAGTTTGCAAAGGAACTCCACTGTCCTCTCCTGTATGCCCCTCCCCCTTCTCACTTCTGACTATGGCAGGTTCAAATGTGTATTACAAGAAAGAGACATAGCCACCATATGGCATTCTGATCTGCCCCATCCCTGTTTGGGGATTTTTCTTTCTCCCTCTTCAGTCTGTATTCTCCTGCATAAGTTTGCCTTGTCTTATTTTTTCAAAAACATTTTATGTCTTTATTTAGATTTGTGTGTGTGATGAGTGTCTTGCTTGCATGTGCCCCTGGTGCCGGCAGAAGTCAGCAGACGGCAAGCAGAGCCTCTGGAACTGGAGTTATGGATTCTTGTAAATGATCATGTGCTGGGAACTGAACCCTGGTCCTCTATTAGAGCAAGCAGCCAGTGCTCTTTGCTACTGAGCCATCTCTCCAGCCCCGTGACTTGTTTTTTAGATGATTCTTCAGTCATCTATTAGATGGATGTGACCAAATTAGAGTATATAATTACAGCATTTGGTATTTGGGTGTTTCTAGTCTCTCTGCTCCCTCCCCCCATGCTGGAATATTAGGCAAGTGTTTATTCTTTTTCCTCTCCCAAGCAAGTCCTTGGAGAAGAGGGAGTCCCTGTCTGCCCAAGTTCTCATGTGAGCACTGCCTTTACCTGATGTTTCCTGGTTCCTTATTTTAAACAAGGAAATAACTATTTGAAGAAGGCACAATAGCCTGAAATGACCTCAGCAATTTCTAATTTGAGTGCTCATGGCAGTCACCCAGCAGAACTCCGTAGGGGGAAGAAAGGAGGTGAAGGTATGTAATTCAGATTTAGTCATTGTTCCCCAGGGCTGTGATTTATCAAGTGAGCAAACCTTCAAAGACTACTTTAGAAAGCACCTAGTGGTGATCACATCCACTCACCAGGGACACCTGCAACAAGGAAGGGCAAGGCTCCTGGAGAAAATGCTACTCTAGCAAAACCCTTATATCTACAAACATAATTCTGTAAAACAAACAAACAAAGACCCTTGGGAGAACATTCACAGATGACTTGGCAGTTACTTTACTTGAAAACAATAGCAACCAATAAAAAATGAAAACACATCCAACTTCAAAGACTAGCTATCAGACAAAGAGAAATTAAGACGACCAGTACCATAGCACCCAATCTGCCAGTTTGGCTAATGTGCAAATTATGACAGTAGTAAGTGTTGACATGGATGTAGGGCAACCTGAATACAGTGATGGTGAAAACCAAAACAGTATGACTTTGAAAAGCTGGGACCATCACTCGCTCAGTGGTAGAGCACTCACCTAACACATATAAGGCCCCTCTTTCTATCTTCAGCATGGAAACAGAGAAAAATAAACCAATATAAACCAAAAAAGAACTTTATAACATCAGAAAAACATTTGGTATCATTTGTCCAAACTAAATGTATGAGATACCACATGCCCAGCAGCTTTATTCAACAAAATACATGCATATGTCCGTGAAAAGCCATGTCCTGGATTCTCATAACAGTAGTGACTGGGAAAATTAATCATTGCAAACAAACCAACTGTCCATCAATTGGGGAACTAATACACAATGGCATTTATATATACAAAGGCATACTTTACAGTACTGAAAATGAACAAACTTGAGAGCCAGAGGACTCTCAAACACATGAGCAAAGAAAACGAGAGGGAAAGGGATCCAAAACTCCGCTACTCATAAAGCTACTCCAGTTGTTCCTCGGGCCACAGACGCAGCCCCTGAATGACTTCTAAGCATGGGGAACCAGAGGAAGAAGAATAGGACTCATGGCCCTAGATTAGAAGCCAGGGGCACCACTGAGTTGTGAGGCAGCCAGGGAACATCCACAACCCCAGACTGCACACTAGGCAAGATTGCTACCGGGCTCCAGGCTTCAGCCACGAAGCCCTCTGTGCTACTCTATTCTGGTGAAAATGTGTTCATGACAGGCAGCAAGCCACGAAAGAAGGGATGAAGGTGACCTCCTAAAGGTTCTACAGCCAGTTGCACCCCACACTGGGCTGAACTCTTCTGGCTGTAGCTAAGATTCAAAAGCACAGGCCAGAAGCAGCCAGATGATGGAGACCACCCATATGTCCGTCATCAAGCAAAGGGTTAAACACAATGGGATCTATCCTACCAGGGAACAATGTTAATATTTTGCCATAAAGGAGGGTAAATTCTCATCCATGCTCCAATACGACTGAACCTTGAAAACCTCATGCTAAATGAAATGAGTTGTAGGCAGCCTTTTCTTTGCCTCCCGCTAGTTCCCAAATAACCAACAGGGAGACTCAAAACTAATTATAAATGCTCAGCCAATAGCTCTGCTCAGATTAACCCATTTCTACTAAACTACATTCTGCCACCTGGCGTTACCTCTCTTTCATCTTGTAACTCCTGTTTCCTCCTCATGTCTCTCTGGTGACTCCTCTCACTCTGTCCTTCTTCCCAGTGTCCTTAGCCAGGTTTTCCTGCCTAGCTTTATCCTCTCCAGCTATTGGTCAATCAGCTTCTTTATTAGACCAATCACAGGATAATTTACACAATGAACATAAGGATTATTTCACAGTAGTGAGTCACATGTGGAAGGGCAGAGTTGCATGAATTCTTTAGAATAAGAAAATTCAAAGAGTGGATTTAAAGTTATTATGAAACTGGGCAGTGGTGGTACATACCTTTAGTCCTAGAACTCAGGAGACAGAGGCAGGTGGATCTCTGTGAGTTTGAGGCCAGCCTGGTCTCTAGAGAAAGTTCCAGGACTGCCAGGGCTACACAGAGAAAATTTTTCTCAAAATAAAACAAGAACAAAAGGAAGTTAATAAGAGCAGGATATGGTGACGCACATTTATAAGCCCAGTGTGTGGGAATCTGAGGCAGGAGGATTGCAAGTTCAAGGCCAGACTGGAATAATAATGAGACTTTATCTCAAAAAAAAAACCCAGAGAGAGATGGAAAAGGGAGAATTAAATCATAATAATTGTTCAGTAAAATATTATAGACGAAACTACATTTCCTTGTTTAGGAATCTATTTTATTTTTATTTATGTGTATGTGTATATCTGAACATGTGCACAGGTGTCCATGGAGGCCAGAAGAGGGTCTTAAATGTCCCAGATCTGGAGTTACAGGTGGTTATGAGCCACTCGATGTGCATACTGGGAACCCAATTTTGGTCCTCTGTAAGAGCAGCAATGTTCTTAACTGCTCAGCATCCCTCCAGCCCCCAAAAGTACATCTCTAAAGTCATGTTTTACTTAATGTGTGATGTTTTGCTTTGTTTTGAGATAGGATCTCTTGATGTAGCCCTAACTGTCCTGGAACTCAGTCTGTAGACCAGGCTGACCTTGAACTCAGAAATCCTCCTGCCTCTGCCTCCTGAGTGCTGGGATCAAAGGCATGTGCTACTGTACCCAGCTCGTGTGTGATATTTTAAACATGCATACAGACCTAATAGATGTCTCATTCTGACTGTGGAGATTGCCTTCGGGCCATGCACATGCTAAGGAACACTCTACTACTGAGCTGCAAACTTCCAACCACCATGCGCTGGCTCTCAACCTCCCTAACACTGAGACCTCATGTTGTGGTGACCCCCAACCATAAAACTATCTTGTTGCTCCTTTTTGTTGTCATTTTGCTGCTGTTATGAATTGTTATGTTATCATTTGTGGTCTAAGGCGCCCCCCGTGAAAGGGCCACGACCCACAGGTTGAGAACTGCTGATCTCAACTCTTTTGAGAATCCAGAGTGAGGCTAGGAACACAGCTCAGCAGTGGCAGAGCACTTGCTTAGCATCGCGAGACTACAACGTGAGTCCATTTGTGCTCACTATCCTCACAGTCATCATCTGTCTGCAAATGGAAGTTCGACCCTTGTGCCCCCCACTCCCCCTCATCCAACCCCTGGCAACTTCCAGCCATCCAACCACCATTCTCCATGAATATGATTATTCTGGGCATATCATATGAGCAGAATCATACAGTCTTTTTCTTTTGTGGCTGGATTATTTCACTTAACAGAATGCTCTCACATATGTGAGGGTTTCCCTCCTTCCCATGCTGAATAATAATACTCCATCGTGTGGATATACCACATTTTGTTTGGCCATTCATCAATGGACATATTTGCTTCCATCCTTTGGCTGTTGCAAGCACTGTTGCTTCTTAACATTGGTGTACCAGAGCCCTTGAACCCCAGCTTTCAGTTCTTGTGGGATATACCCAGAAAGGAAATTGCTGGATCATTTGGAATTCTGTGTTAAATTTCTAAGAAAACACCGTCCTGCCCGCCATCCTGGCTGCATTGTTTTGCTTCCAGTACCAACTGTAAAGGGTTCCAGTTTTCCGCCTCCTCTACGGCAACTGGTATTTTCTTTTCATCTGGATAGTGGTCATCCCATTGAACAGGATGCTTATCTTGAGATCTCTAAGAATAGGAGGATGTTGTATATTCTGAAAATACGGTACTTCCTGGCCTCCATGGACAACTCTATGGGATGAATACATACAGAGTGTGTGTGCTCCAACATGACCAGCTGTCCCCAGCACAGGAGGTCACTTCTCACTGCCACCTACTATGGGGCACAGATCCTGTTTCTATGCACGAGCAAATGCTGTCATAGGCTAACTAACCCTCCTGTTCTCCGTGAATCGGGAAAGAAAGGCAACCTCTGCTTAGTTCTGAGCCACGCCACCCCTCAGCAAAACCCTGATAAAGATGCCCCTGAGATCCTCCTTGCCACACATCTCCATCCTACCAACCCCCATGCAGGTCTGCAAAAGTTCCCTCAACTTTTCCTCAACAGCTGTCCCCAGGTTTGGAATGTTTCTGGCTCACACAGCTGTTCTGTATCTCAACATGGGTCACGCAATGAGTCACCTTTGGGGAATCCATAGAGCAGCTGCAGGTCCCTCCCACAGTGCAGTTTGGCCGTCCCCAGAGGGAAGCCTGAGGTGAGAATTCCAACGATGCTGCCATAGGTCATTGCTGATGATCCGAGACAGGAGTTGGGAGTGGGAAGACAAGAGTGGGCAGATGATGAATGGCCTATTACCTGGCTATTTACTACTGTCAGTAAAGGGAGATTCATGCCACTGATGCATCCTGGGAGATGACCTGACGGGGACCACCACTTCTAGTCATCCTACCTATTACCAAACTTGGTAGTCTCCGACTGAAGGCTGTTTCTTCTAGGGATTATGTCTGCTTCTCCTGGCTATGGCATGGACAGAGTCTCCCCTGAGGCTAAAGGAAACTGGACAGAATGTTTGACAGGCAGGTGAGAAGTCTGGACAGCTCTGCCACACCCAGTGACCCTGTCTTCCAGAGTGAATAAGATTGCTGAGGAGACTTCAGTCCCATTAGCTCACCTCACATTAGCCTCAGGACAGGTGGCTTGAGTGGTGGACTCTCGCTATGTCCTCTCACCTGGTTCTGTCTTTTCTCTCCTGGCCCTGATACCACAGGCTCTGCTGGACTCTCAGTATCTCCACTGACGTGTGGATGGCTCAGGGTCAGGGCTGGGGGACAGGACCAGTATGATTGGTTCACAGACCAGCGCTTGATCCAAGCTTGAATCTCAGAACACAGCTGCAGCTACTGGGTGAGCACGGGTCCCTTTCTGGTGGGCTTGCAGGTCTTGAGCTGACTGCTGTTTGCCATGTTGTCACTCTGGAAGTTGTCTTTCAGTGGGGACCCCATAAGAGCCATTGCGGGGAAAGACCAGCAGAGGCATAACCCAATTACTGATGTCTCCAAGTCCTGGTCGCACGCTTCATGAGACGGGATCTGACGGCCCAGAACAGCAACATGCCCTTCTAGTTTAAGCTAGTTTTGGCTGAACCTTTGGTGCTTGCAACCAATAGATCCAGGACCAGTCCACTAAGGCTCCTTGGCAGACATAGCCACTGAGAGTGAGTGGGGGACCCCCTTGCCCCACAGTTTTTGGAGCGAGTCATCAAACTGGATCCTAGTAGGAGAAGCTCAGACAGGATGTTTTCCTCCATATTATGGTGAGAGCAGAAGTGTCCCTGCACAAGCTGGGCAATGGCCCGCCCACAAGTTAAGGAAACGCTTGCCTCTCTGCTTCATACTCTCCCTTCTCCCTCCCCCCCTTCCAGTCTCTGTCCTTCCCAACAGCGGCCCCTCCCTTTCTGGGTTTGCTCTGGGAATCCCACACCTTGCCCAGCTCAAATAGTCACTTTGTGGAGGTTCCCAGGGACAAGGTCCTGAACAGAGCATCTCATCCCCTTCTTCTGGGCTCCTACACTGCCTACATACACAGCTTCCCGCAGAGTGTGGCATGCGGGACCACATGCTCCCTCATCTTTCTCTGCTGTAGAAGATCTCCTCAGGTCTCCTATGTATCTAGCACTGTTTTGTGCATGGGGACTCCAACAGGGTTTTTTTTTTTAAATCTCTCTTCATGCCAGGGATGATGGTACAAGCCTTTAATCCCAGCACTCAGTGGGGCAGAGATGGGCAGATCCCTGAGTTCAAGGCCATCCTGGTCTATAGAACAAGTTTCAGGACAGCTGGAGCTACATGGAGAAACCCTGTGCTAAAATAAAATAAAATAAAATAAAATAAAATGTAAAAAAATTAAAATAAAAAGTTGTCTTCATGAAGCTTATGTTCTGATAGAAAGACCAATAACTATCCATAAATCAGCCAACCACAGATGTGCACCTGAGAGTTCGGGCGTCTGTGTGCGTGGGTGCACTTTACAAGATGCGGCCAGGGAACACTTGAGGGAAGGCCTGAAGGACATTAGGGAGTACGGAGGATTGAATGATGTCCCCAGGAAAATGTATCCAATTCCTGATGCCCCAAACATTATTTGGAAAAGGGCTTGGCAGGCATAACATATCAGTGGGAAAGTGTCCTGGCTCGTGCAAGTTGCCCCAGATCTAGTGACAAGTGTTTTCATGAGAAACAACCAGAGTGATAAGATGCTGGGTTTTATTGATCTTTCTGGTCTCCTAGCTTACAGAAAGAGGCTGTGAATGAACAGATCTATGTTTGATGGTTGTTAAGGGGAAGCAAAACTTCCTCCATTGTTCAGAGAGAGGGATGTGTGCTGCTCGATGCAGGTGTGGGTCCTGGGTTGCTCTCAGGTTGCTAGGTGCTTTGTTCTGGGAAGAGTCTGTGTACAGTATGTACAGGCAAGGCTTCCGGTCACTAGTATTAGAAAAGGGGTGTGTCCACCCCAAAGCAACCAGATCTTAGGTTACCAAACTGTTCCGTATGCTTGCCCGCTTCACAGGGCTGCGTGGAAAGCACACTCAAGTGTGTGATGTACTTGAACGCTCATTGGAACAGTTCCCGGCACAGTGTGATCTGCCTGGCCCGACTCCCCTGGCTGCTTAGAGTAAAATGTGAGATGCAGAAAGTAAACGAGGAAGGGCCTGAGAAGTGAGTGGAGACCAGGGGAAAGTCGCAGCATGTCTGTCTTGCAGAGGAAGAAATCGCCAATTGGGAACCCCAGTGCTGAAGAGATTAGGATAGGACTCAAGTCTACTCAACCATGCCAAGGATGAAAGAGAGAAAGAGAGATAGACTTGATCAGGAGCCACCTGGGGCAGAGCCTTTGCTAATGGCACCGATCCCTTCCGCATAGGGAGACCCACAAGGTTTTGAGGTTGTTGTATCAGCAGAAGCACCGCCACTTGGGGCAGCAAGGGATGAAGGCTACTGGAATCTCATATGTTACAGGCAGGAACTCAGCTGACGGAGCTATTGCTACCCCAGGAGTATTATTAGCCTTGGGCCTAATGTAGCAACATTGCCCTGCTGGGCTTGGGTTCTAGCTGATAGTTACTTTTTCTTTTTTTAAAATTTATTTATTTATGTATGTATGTGTTTATTTATTTATGAGTGCTCTATCTTCATGTATGTCTTTATGCTAGAAGAAGGCATCAGATCCCACTATAGATGGTTGTGAGCCACCATGTGCTTGCTGGGAATTGAACTCAGGCCCTCTGGAAGAGCAGCCAGGTCTCTTAACCATTGAGCCATCTCTCTCCAGCCCCAATAGTTACTTTTCTTGTCACTCTGGAGCAACTTCATGGATGAAGGGCTGGTGATTGGCTCATAGTTTCAGAGGATCTTAGAACATCATGGAAGGAAAGTCATGGCAGTTGATCAGAAAGCAGAGAGAGCTGGCTAGAACTTTCAAAGACCCACACCGGGGACCATCTTCTGCCATGTGGGAGGGATGGCTCAGCCAGTAAAGGGCACTTGGTGTGCAAGCGTGAGTTTAACCACTGGAACTTAATGGTGGAAGGAGAGAACCGACTCCCATAAAGTATCTTCTAATCTCTACCTCAGCAGTTCTTAACCTGTGGGTTGTGACACTTTTGGGGTTCTAATGTCCCTTTCACAGGGTGTTGGGGACTTCTCTTTCTTACCTGCCAGTTTCCAAATAACCAATATGGATCTTAATTTTAATTATAAATGCTCTGCCAATAGCTCAGATTTATTACTGACTAGCTCTTACAACTTAACCCATTTATACTAATCTACGTTTTGCCACATGGCACTACCTCTCTTTCATCTCAAGCCTCCTGTTTGCTCTCCAGGCCTGACTGGTGACTCCTTTGATTCTGCCCTTCTTCCCAGCATTTTCTCTGCCCCGAAAATCCTGCCTGGTCATCAGCCGATCAGCTCTTTATTAACATATTTACAGTGTACAAAGATTGTTCTGTAGCAAGAGGGGTCACCTAAGACCATCAGGAAAACACAGATGTTTACGTTATGATTCATAACAGTAGCAAAACTACAGTTATGAAGCAGCAATGAAAATAATTTTATGGTTGGGGTTCACCACAGCATGAGGAAGTGTGTTAAAGGGTTGCAGCCTTAGGAAGATTGAGAACCACTGCTCTCTTTGCTTGCTGTGACACATAACCCCCTCAAAATAAATAAACATCATTTTTAAAATCCAATACAGGTCTCTGCCGTTATGAGGGCTTACTGCCTTTGCAGAAGATCCAAGTTTGGTTCCCAGCATCCATGTCCAGTGGCTTCCAATCACATGTAACTCTAGTTCCAGGAGATACAACACCCTCCTCTGACCTCCGCAGGCAACTACATGTATATACAGACACNNACACACACACACACACACACACACACACACACACACAGCATTGAGCACCATATGTGGACAGAGATTTCCTGTCCAGACTGCCTGCTCCCAAATAATGAACACAGAGGCTTAATATTGTTTAAAAATGTTTGGCCAATAGCTGAGGCTTATTAGTAACTAACTCTTACATTTAAACTAACCCATATTTCTTATCTATGCTTCACCACATGGCTCATGGCTTGTTACCTCATTTTCTACATGTCCTGCTTCCTCAACAGCTGGCTGGTGTCTCCCTTCTTCATCCCAATATCCTCAGTTTGCTTGTCCCACCTAACTTTATCCTGTCTTGCTATAGGTCAATCAGCTTCTTTATTAACCAGTGAGAGTAATACATATTCACGGTGTACAGAAGGATTATTCCACAGCATTTCCCCATTTTTGTCTAATTAAAAAGAAAGATTTTAGCCTTAATATAGTAAAACTATATATAACAAAACAGTTATCAAGTAAGACTTATAGTTACAATAGTCAGTCCATTCGTATTTGGCAAATTTAGAGAAACTATTCAATTATCTATCTTATCTTGGTGAGTCTAAAGTTTTATACCTAATTTTTATCATAACTAAGGAAAACTATAAGTTTAACTATCTATTCTTCAACTCCTTCAAAGGCCCCAGAAGTATGAAATGTGACCTAATGACAGGAACATAACTTTTGACTTAAATTTTGAAATCAAGATGTTTTTTAAATATGTAAGTTGGTTTAATCCATCAGTTCCCATAATCCATTGTCTTTTAGCAGCCAAAAAATTCAAAGAAAACACAATAACATTCAAAAATCCAGACTCTCTATGTATTTTCCATCTTTATGTGGATTAATATATTTTATTACTCTATTCCTTTTTAAGTACTTATTATTTAAAACTATATTTTCTAATCTAAGAATGTATATATTCTTTTTCTTCTCTCTCCCAAGCCTACACACAATTTTTAACATATTGTGACCCATTATGAGGTTCTTTTATTCTGAATCTGTCCTTACTGTGTATCTGTACCCTTTTTTGTCTATATGAGATTTTAAAAAACCCTGCTGTGTAACCTAGATCATGGCATGCTGGTGCTGGTTCCTCCTCCTTGGTTCAGTGAGAGTCTAGTCTCATGGCAGAAGCATGTTTACTGCTAGCTCTGAAAGCCATGTCTACTGCCCCAACTCTAGAAAGTTTCTGGGTCCATGCCGCCACTGAGTAGTGCTGCCTGCTGCTCATAAACACCATATAAGTGTTTGGTAGTAAGGCCTCTTAGAAGAACCACCCATTTTTGCCACTAACAACAAGCCAGGAAGCTGTCTCTTAAAGGAGTGGTACCCTGCTCACTGCCAGCAAACAGAGCCCACCAGAGAAAATGCAGCTACCAAGAAGTCATGTTTGACTCAATTCTTGTGTGTCTAGAATCTCTTTTTAAACTTTTGTCAGGTTTTCCACAGAAATTCTGGCCCTATGTTGGATGCTATATGTAGATAGAGTTTTTCTGGCTAACTGCATGCTTCCAAGTAACCAACACAGAGGCTTAATATTACTTATAAATGCTTAGCCAATAGCTCAGGCTTGTTACTAGCTAACTCATATTTAAATTAACCCATGTTTCTTATCTATGCCTCGCATGTGGCTTATGGCTTGTTACCTCATTTTCTACATGCCCTTCTTCCTTGGTAGCTGGCTGGCACCTCCCTGAGCCCACCCTTTTTTAATCCCAGTATCCTTAGTTTGGTTGTCCTGCCTAACTTTTTCCTGCCTTGCTATAGGTCAATCAGCTTCTTTACTAACCAATGAGAATAGTATATATCCACAGTGTGTTCCACATATTTGCAGGATTATTCCACAGCATGTGTACACATGTAATCACACACACACACACCCCATAAATAAAATTGAACATTTTTTAATATCCCAAAAGAATACCACAAGTTGGAGACTAAGTGCTCAAAACATGTGCTGCTGGGAGAAAGTCCATATTCAAATCTTATCAGGGTTCTTGTGTAGAGAGGAATTTGCCTCAAGATGAACTGTACCAAGACTCTCATTTATGTCTCGGGTGGATAATGACATTTGAACCTTTTCTGAAGGAACAATTTCTTCTATGGTTGGTTGTTTTTGTGGTTTTGATTTTTGAAGTGAAATCTCATCTGGTAGCTCAGGCTATCTTGGAGCTCACTGTGTAGCCTAGGCTGGCCTTGGACCAGTGATGGTCCTCTTCCCTCAGTCTTCTGAGTACTGGCTTTACAGACATGCATCATCATGCTTAGTTTTGAGAATATTTTTAAATGAAATTTTGAATTTGGTTTGATGCTGTAATGGATTAAGATTTGGGAGGAAAAATGCATGGGATGAGTGTATTTTATTCTGGTGGATTTTTTTGCTTGCTTGCTTGTTTGTTTTCTGAGACAGGATTTCTTTGTGTAGCTCTGGCTATCCTGGAATTCACTCTATAGACCAGGCTGGCCTTGAACTCAGGGATCCACCTGCCATTCTCCCTCTTGCATCTGCCCCTAGAACCTGTGAATGCAGTCTTAGGTGGGGAAAAGATTCTTGTAGATGTCATTAAATATCTTTGATGGGGTCATTCTTGATTATCCAGGTGGGTCCCAGATACAGCAAATGTCTTTATAAAAATACAAGGGAGAGCTGGGGATGTGACCCAGGGGCAGGTAGAGCACGTGCCTAGCACATTCAAGGAAAGAGAGGGATGGAGGCAAGTACAAAATGGGGAGAAAGTTATGTGAAAACAGAGGCAGCCATGAGACAAGAAATAACACCTGGAGCCACCAGACTGGAAAACAGAGCCTTTGGATGGTGGCCCCCTACATGCTGGACTTGGGACTTCTGGTCCTAGAACCATTGAGAGAACAGATGTCCTATGTATAAGACTCTTAGTGGTATTGTTTGTTACAGTAGCCTAGGAAACCAATGTAGGAAGGAAAATTGGGTGAATTCTGGGTAATGCTCCAGAAAAGGTGACTCATGCACGCCTTTAATCCCAGCACTTGGGAGGCAGAGGCAGGGGCAGGCAGATCTTTGGGAGTTCAAGGCCAGCCTGCTCTACAAGAGCTAGTTCCAGGACAAGAACCAAAAGCTACAGAGAAACCCTGTTTTGAAAAAAACGAAAAAACAAAACAAAACAACAAACAACAAAAAAAAAACAAAACAAAACAAACAACAAAACAGAAAAGGCGACTCTAAATAACAAAGACTCAGAGTGTAGATAGCAGGGGCTAGAGCAGCGGGAGCATGGTAGACAGGGAGAGAGTGAGACAGGGCAGGAGGGGGCTGGAGAGGAAAAATGTGCAGATCAGATGCTCAGCCCATCCTGTCCATCTTCTACCTCCCCTCCTAAACCAGCACTAGCGTGTGTGTGTGTGTGTCTGTCTGTCTGTCTGTCTGTCTGTCTGTTTATCTCTGTGTGTGTCTGTCTGTGTCTGTGTGTCCTAAACCAGCACCAATGTGTGTGTGTGTGTGTGTCTGTCTATCTCTGTGTGTGTCTGTCTGTGTCTGTGTGTCCTAAACCAGCACCAATGTGTGTGTGTGTGTGTGTCTGTCTATCTCTGTGTGTGTCTGTCTGTGTCTGTGTGTCCTAAACCAGCACCAATGTGTGTGTGTGTGTCTGTCTGTCTCTCTGTGTGTCTGTGTCTGTGTGTCTGTGTCTGTGTGTCCTAAACCAGCACCAACGTGTGTGTCTGTCTGTCTGTCTTTATCTGTGTATGTCTGTCTGTGTTTGTGTGTGTCCTAAACCAGCACCAATGTGTGTGTGTGTGTGTCTGTCTATCTCTGTGTGTGTCTGTCTGTGTCTGTCTGTCCTAAACCAGCACCAATGTGTGTGTGTGTGTGTCTGTCTGTCTGTCTCTGTGTGTGTATGTCTGTGTCTGTGTGTCTGTCTGTCTCTGTGTGTATGTCAGTCTGTGGGTGTGTCTGTCTGTTTGTCTCTGTGTGTGTATGTATGTGTGATAAGCATCCAACTTTAATAATCAAAGAGCTTCTACAAAATTAACAGGAAAAAGAAAAACAAATTAGGTGAGCCAAAAGAAACACAAGTGTTTAACAAATATGAAGAGAGCCTGGCTCCATTCTCAGGGAGACCTGTACTGAAGCTTCATGCTTAACAAAGTGGTAGGCAGCCCGGGTGCTCATCAACAAGGGGGCAGATGAACAGCCTGTGTATCAAGATACTAGGCAAATAGTCAACAATAGCAGACTAGGTGATGGTGGTGGTGCATGCCTTTAATCCCAGCACTTAGGAGGCAGAGACAGGAGGATCTCTGAGTTCAAGGCCAGCCTGGTCTACAAAATGAGTACCAGGTTAGCTTGGGCTACACAGAGGAACCCTGTCTGGAAAAACCAAATAAAAGAAAAGAAAGAAAGAAAGGAAGGAAGGAAGGAAGGAAGGAAGGAAGGAAGNAGAAAGAAAGAAAGAAAGAAAGAAAGAAAGAAAGAAAGAAAGAAAGAAAATCAGCAGGCCAGGCAACCACGTAATTAAATGGCACAGACACTGTGGCGAATGGATGAGCCAAGCACAGACATATGCACACTATAGGCTCTCCCTTGTAAGATGTCCCCACAAAGTCAAAGTGAATTCATGGTGCAGATGGAAGGGCGATTGCCTCTGGGACTGCTGTGGACAGAGACAGGCCAGGTGGGAGCCGGTGGGAGCTTTCTGAAGTCCCCCTCTCTGTGTCATAGTGACATTTGTTATAATCTATCAAGTGATACACTTAAGACCATAACATTGTCATAGGTAAACTTTACTTTAAAAAGCAGTATTGAACTCAGGTTAATGCTGTGCTAGGTTTAGAGGAGAAGTTTGCTGGTGGCTGTAACTCGCTTTGAAAGGAATGCGTTCCGAGCAGTAACAGATGCTCACACTAAAGGAAGTCTCGGGAAACCCATAAGCCTGATGGCGTTCACACCCATCAGATGGTGTTTGCACCCATCCTTTCTACATGATTGGGTGCTGCAAGAAGGCTCAGTCAGGGGTGCGGCAATGACAATAAAATTCTATCTGGTGTGCATGGAATTGCCAGAACTGCTGGGGCTGCCTGGTTTACCTGGAAGGTGGACTGTCCTGTAGGTGACAAGGCCTTTATGACATCAGCATTTCCTTCTGATCCCTGTCTCACAATCTCATCCTTCACATGCGATGTATACAGCCTTGTATCCTGTTTTTACAACAGCCTTCCATCCACATTTCCCCATTCATTTAAAAGCCCATGCTGGAGATAGAAAATATCCTCTATTATAGGACGTGGGTATTCAGGTGTTTGTTTTTTAATGACTGCAAGTTTACTGTAGAAAAAAATATAAGAAGCACAGACAAGTACAAAGAAAAGTTCCCATCGGCCCTGATGTCCTGATGTTTTGTGACCCCATCTGACTTTCTGTGCACGCGCTGACACACACAAATACCACAGCATGCAAATGGAGGTCAGTGGACAATTTGTGAGAATTGTTTCTCTCTTTTTTCTCTGTGTTTCCTAGATCTCAAACTCAGCTCATTGGGCTTGACCATAGACACTTTTATCCACTGAGCTATCTCACCTGCCCTGTGTGTGACACTGAGGTCCTATAGGATACTGAGTTTTCTGTCTGCTTTATGATTTTTCCAAAACATCCATTTCCAGAGTGCCTGATTCTCTAGTAAGGGGACACATCCTGTGTCCACTGTTGTGGGCCAGGGACAGCCTGACCTTCCTGCATCCTTTGGGAAACCTAGGATGATAACGTTGAAGGTGTACAGGTTAGTGTGGCTTGAGGGCCTGGCAGAAGTACCCAGGGATCATACAGAGGGCCATAGCCCTGCATGGCTGCCCCATTAGCCCCTACTGGCCTGGTGCCAGGGCTTAACTGGGAGGTGCCCACTTTCCCCTTGCTGTTCACTAGCTTCTCATGGCCTGTCCTGAGCTGCCCTCAGGGTGAGGTTGAGACTTGAGAGTCCCTGAAGGCTGTAGTAAGAGCATGTATATGTGACCAGCAAACAGGGAGTCTTAGTTTAGGGAGAGAGGCTCTTGGCCCCAGTTACATCCTTAGACCAGTCCTGTGCCTAGAGGAAGCCTCTGTGCACTGGGTTTCATTGTGTTTCAGGATTTCCCGTTTCCTGACCGCCTAACCTATTTATGGGCCACAATAGTTCCTTCCCTAGGGAACTCTACTGTACTGGGCCCAATTGATGGAGTCTCTGGACAGGTCCAGCCTGGGCTTGGCCGAGGGAAGGGACAATAAATGGGTATCATTTTACATGCTATATTATATAGCCAGCCAGGGTATAGGGTTGCCGACTCTGATATTCCGTCCAAATACAGCAGTCCATCAGAGACAATGTGTGCAAGACAGACTCAACTCATGGATGCCCAGCCCTTGGCTCAGGGCATCGTGACAGGCCCTCTGCTTTGACATCAACCTCTTTTCTCTTCTCATTTCCTACCTCCCTTACCCATCCCTGATCCCCAGCTGAAGGCCCATTCACTTCTTGGGATAGGCCTGTCTTTTCCTGCTCTAGGACGTAAGCTTGTGACATCCTAAGAACGTGTCCGTCTGCCACCCTCAGTAATTAAATCTAGCAAGACTTATTCAATGCGGAAACACAGCTGTAGTGGGACAATTCTTATATCATTTCTCCTGGGAGCTTTCCTGTGTCTGGATCCTGGTCCACACCCAACCCAGTTCTGATATCATCAAGAGAATATCAAGCCAATGATGTGGGTATTTTAGGTTAAATTCCCCAGAAGCAGAACCTGGAATGGGAACTCCTGGACTAGGTGAGAGTCTCGGGATGCCGGGAAGAAAGCAAAGGAGTCCGACGGAGCCAGAAAAGGGCTAAGCAAACCCACAGCTTCTGCGGAAATCTTGTCGGACCTGACCTTGGGCTCCAGAGCAGGAGCGGCACCAGTAAAGTTGTAGTATGCGGAGGCCAGGGAGCAGGGAAGCTGTCCAGTCCTCCACCTTGCCCCGGGATCTCCCAGACGTCACCAGGGAACAAGGCTTTACTGGGCCAGGGTATCCTCTGTCAACAACGGCAGCAGCTGAGGGAGGGGTGCTAGCCATCTTGGGGACTTGGGGAGACAGGAACAGAATTTGCCACGAGGAGTCCAAATCCTGCCAAAATATTTGGAACAGGAACAGCCACCCAGGCACCAGTTTGTGGTAGTCACACTAGCTCATTATGGATTACAGCAGGTAGCAGCAGGAAGGTTTCTCAGTCCCCTGGTACACTCTGCACAGTGTGGGTTGCTTGCTGGGGGTTGGAGGGGTAATGACTGGTGAGAAACTGCATGCAATTAGGCAAACTATGGGCCAAAGCATTGCTTCCTTGGCTCACTTGAAGTCAAGGGCTCTAAAGTTCAGAAATGTGAATAGCCACAAACAGGAACAAAATAACAGATCTGCTCTTTGTGAACTATGAAGAGGCCTGGGCATCTTTTCCAGGGTTTGGTGCTTAGTACAAATCAGTGGATGGATGATGGATAGGTAAATGGGTAGATGAATAGGGGATAAGTAGATGGTGGATAAGCAGTAAATAGGTAGATGGACATATCAAATCATGGATGGATAGATGGATGGATGGCGGCCGGACAAATGATAGGTGGATGGACGGATGATGAGTAGATGGATAGATCAGTGGGCAGGTGGATACATTAGTGACTGGATGGAAGGATAGATAGATGAATTGAAGATGGGTAAACAGGAAGGTGGAAGGGCTAGTAAGTAGCGACATGGATGAATGAATGGATGGCTGTAAGGAAATGCATAAAAATGCATGTTTTATTGTTTTATCATTTATTTTGAGACAAGGTTTCTCTGTGTAACCTTGGCTATACTAGAATTTACTCTATAGACCAGGCTGACTTTGAACTCACAGAGTTCCACCTGCCGCTGCCTCCCAAATGTGTAGATGTTAGCTTGATTCATGAAATAACCAGACTAGCTTAAAGATAAACAATTATATTTTTATTTGTTATAAGGGGAAAACTCACACCAAAGGAATAGAAGATCCAGGTCTCTGCTCGACTGCAGGGGAAGCCACCAAACCCAATACAAAACTATATACAATAGGAACAGATAATCAAGGATAAAATTACAAACAACATGAAAAATATTAAGCAAGGAACACATGACAAATGTTTTAATAAACATTCTATTCCAAAGAGTATAAATCTTGTATTGGAAACAAGCTTGGCTAAATCATAAGTGGAATGTAGCTACGATTATCTAATTTTCAACCCCATTAAAGGCCTGAGAGGGAGGTAACATTACTTTAGCAGGCAGGAAGTACAATCAAGCAGCTTCCAAAGCGAGCAATATATGACAGAGACCATTAGCTATCTGAGCAATCACCCAAAGTCTCATTTGCACCATTGAAGCAACCAACTTTGGCCAAGGCCTAGCATAACTGACAGACCATTTTCAGAGGCAGGTTCTTACCCTGTCTTGGCAAGATTTGACAGTCTTTTTCCTTGTGTCCTGAGTATCCATTTCTGAATACCACGTACCTTATCAGTGATTGAGGCACGAGCAGTTCCTTGCCTGAAGGCCAATTGTGGCAAGAAGAAAACAAACTCCAAGTGGAGTGTCTTAGGTGCTCAACATTCTCTTGGGAGTAGGTTGGTGCTGTCAGGAGCAATCATGTCTCATGTCAAGAGAACCTAAGTTATTTAAATGCCATGTTCTACAGATCCTTGAAGTGGTTGAAGATGACCTATCTAGGTAGAATACAATCTCTAAATGTATCTAAAGAACTTAATCAATCTGACTATATGTATAACAAACATGAACAACTATTTACCTATAATATTTAATACCTGTATAACTTTAAGGGCCAATCAGTTTATAACTAATGCAGACCCCTGTGAGATCTTTGGGACATAACAACTGTGGGAACCGAGCAGGACAGAAATCTCAGACAACACAAGTGCTTGGATTAAAGGTGTGTGCCACCATGCCAGGCTTTAAGTGCATTTTAAAATTTTGTTTATTTATTTATTTTTATTTTGGGGGCATTGGTGTTTTGCCTGCATGTATGGTATGTATGTCTATGTGAGAATGTCGGATCCCCTGACACTGGAGTTACAGACAGTTGTGAGCTGCCATATGGGTGCTAGGAAGAGATGGTGCATGTTTTATACATTAAAAAATTGGAGATACAAGAGGCAGAGGTCACAGGGAAGTGTGGCTTGTGATTGAAGTTAAAAAAAAATAACAGAACAATTTTTACCCCAGAGTTGAAAAATGAATAAACAAGAATCAATGGAGTGAGGCGGTACCTTGTTCCTATGATAAGGAATGTCCCTCAAAAGAAATCCTGAATGGGTGGATGGATGATAGGTAGGTGGGTAGGTAGGTTCCCGTAAGGAGAGGGGAGGGGAAATCCTCTGGAGATGGATTGTGGAGTGGAATGAGCTCAGAGAAAGGCTCACCTTGGAGAAGAGGCCCTGCTCTTGCTGCTTCACAGCCCCTGCTGATGGCCCTGGGGTAGTCTTCAGCTTGACCAACAAAGGCCTAGGCCATCCAGACACCAGGCAAGTGTTCATACAGGGGAAGAAGCAGGCAAAGAGTAGAAACTGGTTGGACAAGGGCCACATCCTTTTGATGAAACTTAGATGGAGCTGATTATGCCTAGAGATGGGGTAGGGAGTGGAGGAATGTTTACAAGTCACAGTGTCCCCATGCAGCTGAGCCTTGGTGAAAAAGAGAGAGGAAGGGAGGATGTCTGGCTAACGATACCTGGACCCACAGGCAGATGATGGAATCCCAGTCTTAAGGATATATATATANCTTAAACCATGTGCTTAAGGGCTTCCCCAAACAAACAAAGGTCTGGCCAGATGCCTATGGGGGATGCTTTGGATTGGCACAAACTGCAGAACATGGCCAATTAAGAAAGGATCATAGCTCTCATAGGTTCAGGGGCCTACTCCCCAAGGGCCAGGAGCTGAGCTCAGAGCCCTGGAAAGAGCAGGGTCTAAGGCTCTGTCTCCACGTTACCCTGTGTGACCTTGAATTGGAGAATATGCCTGAGGCTCTGTCATAAATCAATTAGACCTGGGGCCTAACCTCAGGTTGGCTACTGGCCAGATGTGGAGCAGCTGGCATTCTGGAGCCTCTGTCACGTTCTGGGACAGAAGATTGCAGCAGGTCTCCAGGGACCCAGAGACATGTGCCAGCCCTTTCTTCTCTGTGACATTAACATCAGTCTTCAGGAAGCAGGCAAGTGCTGTCCTCATAGTACAGATGAAAACCCAGGCTCTAATCTTATGCGGTGGTGCAGAGTTACTGTCCCAGCTACTCAGGAGCTCGAGGAAGGAAGGCGGCTGAAGCCTGGGAGCTGAAAAGCTGCCTGAACAATGTGACGTGACCCTCTCTCAAAAAACCCAATAACTCTAAAAAAATAACCATGCCTAAGGTGGGTGGTGGTGGTGCACACCTTTAATCCCAGCACTCGGGGAGGAAGAGGCAGGAGGATCTTTGTGAGTTCAAGGCCAGCCTGGTCTACAGAGCGTATTCCAGGACAGGTTCCAAAGCTACAGATAAACCCTGTCTTGAAAAACAAAAACATTCCTGGCCCCAAATAACAAACCCAGAGCTTCAAGTAGTCAATTTAGTCCTGTCCCCACCTCCACCCCCCAAAAACCTGCTTCTGTCTCAACCATGGCATTGATGACCACAGCCAGGCCGTCTCCATTTCTCACAGCTATGGCAGTATGTGTGTGTGTGTGTGTGTGCGCGCGCGTGTGTGTGTACATGAGTCCGTGAGTTCACAAGCACACTCACGCCAGCATTCACTTGTGCACACACATACCTGTGCTTGCACATATCTCTATCACATCTGTATGTGACGTGCTCATATACATGCAAATGTATACACAGTTTTACGTTCGAATACGCGCGATACTTCTGCATACTCCTGAACACACTTGCAAGCCTGCCCCACCTGCTGGCATCCAGGGCCCAGCGCTGGGGCAGTTGCTGCAGAGACCAGGGTTTGTCCTGAGGCAGGCAGGGGAGAGAAGAAGAAAAGGAAGCAGAGGTGGAGATGAGGCGGTGATGAGGCGGTGAGGAGGGGGGAGGGACTGGGAGGGTCAGCAGCTGCCTGTTCCATGAAAGGATCAGATTTTCCCTGGAAACACCCAGGCAGCTCCTGCCCTCCACCCCTCTTCTCCAGTGGCCTTTTCCTGATGTTCCTGGAACAAAGGACTGGTAAAGGGTCCACCTAGGCACACACTGGCCTCACCGTTCAGCTTGGGCCAAACAGCCCTACCCTGCCTGCCACGCTCACAACGCACAACCGCAAACCGTACAGCTCTGACTTGAAGCGAGAACCTGAGTTTGCCGAGCTGTGTGCTACCAACCCAGGGAAGCGCCCTTCAGAGGGCCATGGAGGCTAGTCTCCTGCCTAGAGAAGGGATAGGCTGTTCCCCTGGGAGGAGGGGACCTTCCCTGTAGGCCTTCTAGTAAGAAGCTCCGGTGTCTAACTGATCCCCCTTGTGTGGTTCCTACCCTTGTCCTCCAGAGCCTTACTTTGTGTCTGCTCTGGCCAACAGAGCTGGGTCACAACAGAATGGCTGGGAAGTGACCCCTGCACAGGCCCCATTTCCATCTGTGGCTTCTGCTCAGGACTTCCTGCCCCCACCCCCCACTTTGTGTCCTCATTTCCTCCCTCTCCTCTCCCTCTCCATTCCTCCATTCCCATCCCCCACCCTCCCTCTACCCCCTCCACCAGACCTCTTGGGCTTTCTCCTTCCTTTCCTGTCCCTGTTGCTTTCAGTCTCTCTCTCCTCCTTCCTCCCAAGCTCCCAAGCCATCCGCTCAGCCACCCTTTTCCCCCAGCGATGGCTCCCCAGCTCCCACCAGGGGCTGTGTCCTGAGGTGGTCCCCATTGCTCCCACCACCCTACTCCTTCAGCCCCTCCTGGCTCCCAGTTACTGTCCCTCCACTTGGGGAGGGCTATTGGCTCCAGATGTAGTCCCTGCTGGGGGACACCTTCGCAACCCTCCCCGCTGGCCTTTTAAAGGCTCAGCTGCAGGTTCCTCCCTCCACTCCACCCCAACCCCAGCCTTTGCTGGTACTGCTCCCCCTACCTAGGAGACTATCAGTCGGCCCCACTCCGTATACACTCTCTCTAAAGGTTACAGCCTCACAGCCCTTCTTTATCATCATCATCACTGCTGTTATTATTTGACAATTTCCACATATGTATGCAATGAATTTTGGCCACTTTTACCCATTACCCTGGCTCACCTTTCTCCCTCTCCTACTGAACCATTCTTCCCAGTCCCCT
This sequence comes from Bramus lutescens, assembly GCA_001685075.1. NCBI lineage: Eukaryota > Metazoa > Chordata > Mammalia > Rodentia > Cricetidae > Bramus > Bramus lutescens. The sequence goes on from LOEQ01000013.1 coordinate 906,854, forward strand.
CCTACTTTGATGTCTATTTGTGTGTGTTGACAGCCACTGGATTTAACTGGAGTTGCCTGCATGTGGGTATTTACTGGAGAATAGGCTACTTATCAGTGGCTACATCACTAAAGAAAAATGACACCCCTCCCCAGTCACCACTAACTGCCAATAGGTCCTCAGGAAGGGGTGGGACCTCGTGAGCCCCTCCCTCACCTTTGATGAAATGTTTCCAGGGCCAGTTAGCAGGAAGAGTCTCACATTCAGTCATCACGCTACCTTGCCCGCTGGGCCTTCCCAAAAAGGGATGTGAAAACATCCCTTCACGACCGGATTCCCC
>LOEQ01000013.1:914123-924253 GCA_001685075.1 Bramus lutescens
ACCATCTGTAATGAGGTCTGGTGCCCTCTTCTGGCCTGCAGGGATACACACAGAAAGAATATTGTATACATAATATATCAATAAATATTTTAAAAGAGAGAGAGAGAGAGAGAGCGCAGAGACCACTCAGAAAGCAGAGGAGTGTAAAGCGCCTGCTCTGGGGACCTACCCCATAGGTTTCCTTCACATCTAGTTTACTTCCCTATGCCTCTTCTATGACCTGGAGGCACAGGGCATTGGGAAGCAGCCAGTTTGTGCCTCTGAGCTGCGATGGAGGTTCAAAATTATTAGTGCATGAGGCATTTACATCTGGATGGAGTATGAGCCTTGGAAAAACCGTGCCTGTTGGTATCCATGGTGTCTGAAGCTAAGCAAAACAGTGCAAGGCGTAGGATATGGAACAGACACCAATCCCTTATGTCATACTGTTTCACTGCATGGGAGTACGTATGTTAGCAAATGCCTTCATGGACTCCCCCACTCTTGCTTCCACAAAGAGAAGCTGTAGAATCACCCCAAGAGGGTGTGAGCCCAGTGCTCAAGAAGAGGGGGATTGTGAGTTGGGCTATAGGAATAGCCTGAGCTACATAGCAAGACCTGGTCTCAAGAGACCAAAGACAGGCCATAAACACAATAGCTCTCAGGTCCCAAGGCTTGCTCCACAGCCTCCTCTTGTCCTCTAAAGCTGCCCTATGTTCACTTGAACCCAAAGCATTCTTTGAGTCGGGGACGTTTCTTCTTACAGTTAGAAGCCTCCCTGAGCCTCTGGCCCTGAGCATGGGGGAGTTGGAGTGCTTTCTCGGAAACTGACAGGTGCCAGGCTACACCGGAAGCAAAGCTGAGACCATAGTAGAAATTCCCTGGTGGATGTGCAGAACAGCTCTATCACCAAAGTCCCTAACAGGTCCCCTTGGCTTACTCCTGTGGTGCTTCTGTGCTTTATAGTAACTCTAGGCTATGGGTGCCCAGGATCCCATGGAGAAAGCAGGTTGTGTGGAAATCTGATGGGGTGGGCTTTAGGTCCTACAGCCTGAGATATCCCAAATTAGCTAGACTCACCAGATTCCTATTCCTTTCTTAGCTTGACTATGTGGCTACTAACAAAGACTTGGAAAGTTTACAAGACCTAGGAAGTTCAGAAAGTTCACAAGGCTCCTCCCATACAGGAATGGAGATTGTTCATCCTTGCTAGTGCCTTTCAACAGCCAGATGTGCCCAGTGAAAAGACCATAATGCTAGCCCAGAGCCTGTCAGACCTGGGGACCTGAGATGGGAGTCTCCCTTAGCTCAGGGCTAGGCTGGGCAATGCCAACTGACCCCAGAGAGCTTACTGGGAACAAAAGAGAATGACAGTGGCCCAGGATGAGAAAGGAAGCTGGATGGGTTATGGAGAATGACTGTGGATTCCGTGGGCCAGTGTCCCCAGCCACGCTGCCGTATCTAATACCGTTCTTCTGACAAACAATTGCTACAGCAATGGAATCTTTCCCTGCCAAACTGGACCCTGCTGATATCTTTATTTATTATTTGTTTACTTTTGAGATAGAATCTCACTGTGTAGCCCTGACTGGGACTGGCCTGAATTCACTATAAAGACCAGACTAACCTTGAACTCGAAGACATTCACCTGACTCTACTTCCCAAGTGCTGGGATTTAAAGGTGTGAGGCACCAGATTTTCCCCTGCTACAGTTTTCTTATCCTCTTCTCTGCTGAACCTGAAGAAAACTGGCATGTGCTTGAATTGGTCAGTGGGGCCTTCAGAGGTCCTGCTCACTTTCCACGGAAAGATTCCATTACATGGATAGTATAACAACAAACCTTGGATGTCACACAGATTAAAAGAAAAAACAGAAAGAACAGAAAAAAATGGTGAAAATATTTAAAAGATTGTATACTGGAGGCTAGATGTAGCAGCACACTCCTTTAATCCCAACACTCAGGAGGCAGAGGCAGGTGGATCTCTGTGAGTTTGAGGCCAGCCTGGTCTAGAGTGAGTTCTAGTTCTAGGACAGCCAAGGCTCTGTTATACGAACCTTGTTTCAGAAAAAGATAAAAAGGAAGAGGGGAGGGGTGGGGGGAAGGATGTATAATGGGACTAGGAGGACATTTTGGTGAAATGTTTGCCTTGCAGACACAGGGGCCTGAGTTTGAGGCCCAGAATTCAGATATAAAAGGTCGGGTGTGGTGGCATGCACTTGTAATCCCAGTACGAGGAGAGAGGTGGAGACAGGCACATCCCTATCTCTCTGGCCAGCCTAGCCTACTCGGCAAGTTCCAGATCAGTGAGAGATGGCACCTTTCTTATAAAAAAAAAAAAAGGTAAGTGATACTTAAGGAACAACACTGAAGACTGTGCTCTATCCTCCACATGCATGCACTCAACATACATGTGCATACACACATATGAACATGTACACATATACACATATATATTCAAGGAAAGTGCCCCGCACACATGGAAAAAAGTACTCCTGGGTCCCATAAGGCTGTGAGGTGGAAGTCCCAGGGCTAGAGGTGGCCAGGGAGACACCCACACCTAGAAGTCATAAAGACTAGCGGTGCCGCTGTTGGGTGCATCCCAGAACTAGATGGTGAGACATCAAACACTTTGGCGGAAGAACATGGAGAAATAAGGCTGGATTGAGCCAAAGCTTCTCCCCTATTGGCTAGCTTTCACGGCACTGGAAGTGTTACTTAGGTTGTTCATGTGAAATAGAATCTTCATACTACATTACCAACATGATGGGCAACATGTGACTCTGGGGCAATAATGGTACAACCAACTGCTCTTTAATTGGCTCTTAAGACCTGCTCCACAGACGAGAACTCACATCTGGTACTATAAGTCAGGACAAAAACCTGGGGAGATCATAGGCCCCCGTGAAGAAGCAACTACTGCTGCTTTGTTAAATGGATGTGACATGCCTATCAGATTGCCTTAAGAACATCTGTGTCTTCATCCATAGACTTGCTGTTACTGGCTTCTGTCCTGGAAGGAAACTTCCTATGTTTGCAATGCGGTGATATCTGCAGAGAGCAACAACATTCCCAGTTAAGCTGTTAAGACAAAAATTATCCTTGTTATGGGATAGTGAACCAATGTTGATTCATAAATAGGAAAACAAAAACATCAGCATCATCCCCTCCAAGGCCCAGGGAACACTGTGGAAGATGGGGCGTAAAGAACAGAGGAGCCAGAGATGGGGGGCAAGTATTGTATGGCTACTACTGTAGTACAGAAACACAACTCTTGGAGGCTTGTAAGACTCAGGAAGTTAACAAAACTTAGCGGGTACAGGAAGCCCACCCAAGTCAGAAAGTTCCAATGACCCTTTGCCAAGATTATATAAATAACAAACAGACACCAGTGGAGTGGGGCCTTCGTGGAGTGAAGGCAACTCCAGGGCAGCTTCTGTGGGGTGTCATCAAGCTGGGTGAGTCTGGCAGTGCTGCAGGCTGCCTTTGAGCCATCTCTGCTCCTGCACAGCCTCACCCCTCTAAGGAACCCCAGGAAACCCAGTGGCTTGCCAAGACAGACTTCAGGGAATCATTTCTTCTGGCTCTTGTCAGTAGCTCATGCCACACAGCAATACACGCTACTAAGTGGTCGGGGCATGGAATGTGATGAGGATCTATAGTCCATTCTTGTTACTCGAGGAAAAACAACAGGCACTTTCCTCTGTGGTCCCCTGTGTCTATTCCCGATGCTCTGTGAACAGGCGGCCCATTAGCTCATGCTTCTTATTAATTAACTCTTACATCTCAAATTAACCCATTTCTATTAATCTATATATCACCATGAGGCTGTGACCTACTGGTAAGGTTCTGGCATCTGTCTCCTTTGGCAGCTACATGGCCTCTCCCTGATTCTACCTACTCTCTTTTATATATCTCTTCCAGGCTGGCTATATTCTGCCCTGTTATATGCTGAAGCAGCTTCTTTATTAACCAATGGTAATAAAACATATTCATAGCACCAAGAGGGGAATCCCACATCCCTCCTGCCCTGGCCAGGAGAGCCACACAGTCTTAGTGAGCCTTTTGACTTCTATATAGGTCTGTGGACTGGGGTAGCCCCAACCTTTGTCCATTCAGACACACCCCTGAAGGTGCCTCACAAAGAGCTGTAAAAACATGATACAGGAGGCTGGAGAGATAGCTACATAACTTTTTTTTTTTTTAAGTATGTTGGGGTAGAAGGCTGTACCCAATGTACTGTGCTGTATGTGCTACTTTGGGGTGGGGGTTTATCCTAACAGCTGAGTGTGACCTGGGGTGTCTCGTCCTTGGGCTTCCACCTCTAGAGGGCTGGGTTTATTAGGCATTCACTTGTGGCTGGGTTTTATGTGGTGCTGTAGGTCACACTCAAGGCTTCATGCGAGCTAGCCAGATTCTACCAACTGAACTATATATTCCCAACGCCTGTTCTTAGAAATTCCCCAGCTCCAGGGAGAAGGAAAGGCAATGGGAATCTGAGCAGGCCGTGGCTGCTGTCAGGCCATGGCTGCTGTCAGGCCAGGGGTCGAGTGGGCGTTTACCTCATGTGTCTGGATACAAGAATAGGGACCATACTATTCTTGTGCCTCATACTTCTCGTTTGAGTTGTCATGGCAGACACTCCCTTTATGAACCATCTGTGGAGCACAGACCTCTACGCCTCAGCTGTCTGCCTTCAGTCTTAGAGAGTTCAGGTAACAATGTGGCCATAGGGTAACTGACCAACAGCCTTTACCGCCAAGGCTGAACCAAGCCTAGTCCTTGAGGCAGGGGGATGCCAAGACAAGACCGACCGTGGCATAGGACTTCTACTAGGTGAACTGGGTCCCCACACCTCACTGTCACTATCAGAGTGGCTTCAGTATTTTCATCAGTAAAATAGGTGTAGAGCTTTTTTTCTGTGATGCCGAGAGTTTCTGGCTAAAGCCACTCATATCGAGGGATATTGTTTGACTTCCTCAGGAAGTCTGGGCTGGTGCCTGCCAGCTCGTAGGGTGGCTACAAATGAAGCAGTCATTGAACTAGTGGCTAATGCGGGCCATGATAGATCTCCAGTGCCCAGGATGGGCCACTGGGACAGTTGCATGCCAATAAACCAACTGCTGTTTAGAAGGCAGCTTCTATTAAAATACGACTTCCTAGGAAGTGCACGATGCAGCCCTGCCTGCCCCGGTGACCCCAGACCAGGCCTCCACCCCCAAGGTCTGCCCTTCCCCCAGCTTCTCCACTAGTAATTGCCTGTCTGTCATCTTCCTTCTGCATTTGAAAACCAAAGCCAAGGGCCACTTTGTGGCTGAAGCCACTGTCCCACTGGCCTGGCTCCAGCCTAGATAATGTCTTCCTCGGCACCCCCTCACTTCCTCTCAGATGGGTATGGACAGCATCAGAGAAGTCAGCAGCTGCTGCCAGCCACCCTTTAGAGGCTGGTGAGGTAATCCCAGAGGCCGGCTGACGAGAGCCTCAGGGTGAAAGGGCTAAGTGTGGAGGAGAGAGTCTTACTGTGTCTCTCAGTCTCCAGGAGCGCTTCACTGGTGTCCTGGCACCAAGAGTAGAAGAAAAGCTACCCCGGATGTCCATGCCTCCACAAAGGCGTCATTCTCCACAGCAGACACAGACTGCAGCGAAGACCTCAGCACAGGGGCGGCAGGAAGCCCTGTTGAGGTCACTGACCACTCCACTCCCATCTTATTTCAGTGATTCCTTTTGTGGAGGGGGCAGGCACATAGCAACCCAAAGGGGAAAAAAATCCAAAAAAAAAAAAAAAGTGAACTCTGGCTAACTCAGCTGTCACCAGGGCTGAGGGTTGCTCAAGATGCTGAATTGCTGGGGATTCTCAGGACAGGGTGACAGTTGCGGAAGGTGGCGCTGGTTGGCTTGGTGACCCAAAAAGGGTTGTGGGAAATCAGGTGAGTGTACCTGTAGTGCCTGACAGCTGTGAGGAGAAAAGGGAACGTAATGATCATGGGAGGCAGCAGAGATGTGGCAGTGCTCACTCAGAGCATGTTGGAGGCCAAGGATGTTGGAGAAAGGCGCTCCCTGCCCTTTAAATTCTCAGAAAGTAGAAACTGTAATATCTCCGAATCTGTGTTCATCTTCAACCAAAATCAGAACAACTCGAGATAAAACCAAGTCCACAGGGCTCTAGAGCAGTGTCTGGGGTGGCTTTCTGTTCTTCTGAGAGGCAGGTGACTCTGCCTCATCCTCCAGGAGGTCACCGACACATCTGCACATGCTGATGTCACACACACCACATAGAGTGGAGCAAGTCAGGAGCCAGTGAGATGGCTCAGCAGCTGGCAGCTTTAACAAGCCTGACCACCTGAGTTCCAGTCCCAGAGCTCACGGTGGGAGAACCATCCAGTGGTCTGTGAGGTCCACACACATGCTATGCCACACACATAGCACATGCAATTTTTTTTTTAAAGTTCAGCACTAGACACTTGCTGCCAGGTCTGACTACTTGAATTAAATCCCCAAGATCCACACGGAGGAAGGAGAGAACTGAAGCCTGAAAGTTGTCCTCTGGCCTCCACATGTCCACCCCTCTCATAAATAATAAAAGTAATTTTTTAAAAAGTTATTTTTCAGGGAGTCACTACTCCCTCTAATCGCAGCACTGGGAAGGCAGATTCAGGAGAATCTCTGAGAGTTTCATGGCAAGCAGGGCTATGTAAGGAGATCTTTTCTTAAAAAAAAAAAATCTTTTGCAAACAAAGATGTGATCTCAGGGCCACCTCCAATGGTTATAGAAATGCTACAGGGATGTGGCAAGTCCTTATCTGGGGACCTGGTCCAGTGCAGGAGTACCCAACTGAGAATCATGAAGGGTTGGTTCTAAGGGAGCCTTCAAGGGTGTGTAAGAGCAACTTACGTTAGATGCCATTTTGTATTAAACTCAATTTACAATCCACCCTGCCTCCCCTACTAAGATGACTCTCATGGCGGGCATCCTGGCTGTAGTCTCTGTTATTAGCTCATCTAGAGTTATTGCTTCAGTCAGTGCATACAGGCCTGTCTTACACTGCATGCAAATGGCTGTCCTGTCATAGCAAAAAAGAAAACATAACCACCAAGAAGTAAAGTAGAAACAAACTTACAAACCAAGAATATAGCATTTTATTCATTTCCAGATTATGCGCATTACACGACATATACATATATTTAGATAATATATAAAAGAAAGAATAAACTGTAGGAAGAAATATTGGTCTGAGTCTGCCTTTAGGACGTCTTTAACTCCGTGCATTTGTTGTGAGTGTGTCTCTCCCATGCCAGGGCAGGCAGCACAGGAAACCCCAGCAGTGGTGTGTCACTCAAAGCTCTGCCTTCCCCCACTGAACTTAGAATACAAGTAACAGAACTGTGGCGTGGTCACTGGTGTCCATGACAAAGACGTGAAGTCGTAAATGAGCCAAGCACAGTGGATTATTGAAATGTTTCTGTACTGTCTCCATGTAGTTTTTTCTTAACTAAGAGTCACGTCCAGAGTCTGTCCCCCTTAGTTGCTGTTCCATTATTGCTAAAGGAGAAAAGCAGAAAAGAGCAATCAGTGTCAGCTACTAGAAAACTGAAGCGCAATACCAGCAGGCCCCTGTTTCTGATGCCTGAGTGGACACTGGGCCGTGGGGATACAAGCGTGGCTGAAGAGGCATGCATGCGAAGTGTCCACAATTGTACATTGCCTGCTTGTTAGCCTTTGAGGCTGACAAAGAATCAGATGGAGGGCATTCTTCCAAGAAGACCTGTGAGCAGGAAACAGGAAGGCCTGAGGGGGAGGGGAGACACACAGCAGCAGCCACAGAACAGGCCTCAGTTCATCCTAGCTTGGTGCTGCTATGCTGGAGGGAGAACGAAGCCTCCAGTGCCAGCTCAGCCAAGGGGATCTCCCAGGTCATGGCTCCCCAACCCTGGCTTCCTTAAGGAAGGTTGTCTTACTTTGGCCTTGTTCTGAACTGGGAGATACAGTTTGAATTCTGCCGGCAGCTCATCTTCTGAGTAGAGTCTGTCTGAGAAGTAAACCCTTCGGATACGACAGTTGGCATGGATCTGTGGAGGCAAGACTCATTTTGACAGGCTAAATACAACTGTTTTTCCTCTTTGCCTGATTCTCCCAAAAGCCCTCTCATGGCACTCCCAAAACTACATCTTTGTTAGGAAATTGGCTTTGCTTTGGGGTAGATGCTAATAAGAGAGGGATTCAGGGCCTAGAGAGATGATTCATTGGCTAAGATAACTTACTGTTCTTGCAGAGAGAAGACCTGGGTTCAATTCCCAGTACCCACACCATGGCTCACATCTATCTGTAACTCCAGTTCTAGGGGATCTGATGACCTCATCGGATACCAGGTATATATGAGGAGCACATATATACATGCAGGACAAATATTCATATACACAAAATAATCTAAAAATATTCAAGGGGGCTGGAGAGTTGGCTCAGTGGTAAGAACACTTGTTGCTCTTGCAAAGAACCCAGGTTCAGTTCCTAGTAGCCCCATACAATAGGTAGCTCACAACCATCCTAACTCCAATTTCTGGAATCCAAGAGCCTTTTCTGGCCTTCTAGGGCACCAAGCATGAACATGGTACACAGATGTAACTTACAGACAAAATATGCATACACATAAAATAAATCTAAAAACCTTGGGGAAAAAAAAGAGGATTGATTGCTGAATTTACCTTGTTTGAGTAGACCTCAAAATGTTTTTTGGCCCTTCTGAAGGCCAAAACCCTCTCAACAGGAACTTTGGTTAGAAGCCCCATGACTCTGCCACATGTGCCATCAGCCAGCCAGCCAGAGTGTGTCCTAAAGCCCCTAGTGTGGAACTCCATGTGTGCAAGGCCAAGTACCTGCACTCTCAGGGTCTCAATGTAGTTTGTGCCATACGCCCGCCGGGTGAAATCAGACAAATTGAACTGAATCTGGTTCCAGCCGTCATCCAGCCGCATGGGCATGGTACAGATGAAAGGCTTGACGCGGGTGGTGCTCTGGTAGTTACTCGCTCGAAACCGCCGACGAACGTTTTTGTCGTCTAGTACCTGCAGCACACAGAGGAGGGCCACACTGTCTCCATGTACTCAGGCTCAGGAAAGTCCTTAAGACAAGAATCTGAGCCTCCACAGCCTGGTTCCCAAGGCCAAAACCCAAGGAACAATAAACAAGCCAGAGACAGGTCAGAGCTGTTCACAGAGGGCCCAGAAGTAGTAAGTTTATCTTATCTGTTGTCAAGACAACAGCAGCTGCAATGTCATATGACACAGTCAGCAGGCTCTCAGACCATGGAATGATTTCATATTTCTTCCCTCTAAAAGCTCAAAAATACTAAAACAGAAGCAATAACTCAATATTAAATAGTTACCCCCCGAATGTGCATGTGAATCTTTAAGCTTTGAACTCTTGTAGCCATTGATTAGATTTTCTGGGTGCTGTTTCTTTAAATTCTCACATTAAATCTTTGGTTTTAACACCAAATTTACACCCTCGTGAGAGAGAGCTGCACTGAGCTTTAGCAGAGGCAGGAAAGAGCACACACCAAAGGTTAACGCACATTCTTACTGCCTGGTTCTCCAACACACTCACCTGGACTTCAAATGTAAAATACTTCTTCAGGTTTTTGATGATCATGACGAGGAAAGGCAGTTTAATCCCCAGTGTCTTCTTGGGGTCTGCAGGGCATGTGATGTATGTGGTGCTGTCAGCAGAAACACCAGGGATGGTCACTTGTCTTTCTTCCTTTGCAGTGTGTACAATACCACATGATCCAACAGTAAAAACTCAAAAGCAACCTAAAAGTCTCAGCTCTGTCACCCAGTGATCCCCTCAAAAGTTCTGTTAATGAACGCTTTAAAAAATGCCAGGGCTGGCAAGACAGATCAGTGAGTAAAGGTACTTGCTGTCAAACCCACATGACCTCCAAATGCACACCATAGCATGAGCACGATCCCTCCTTCCCCACATACACATACAAAATAAAAAGTTATGTCAAGTGTAGTAATCCGCCAGATTGTTAAGCTGCCAGGAGAGCAAGGCCAGCTTGGGCAACATAAAAAGATCATGTCTTTAAGAAAAACAAATCCAGGGGGCTGGAGAGATGGCTCAGTGGCTAAGAGCATTGCCTGCTCTTCCAAAGG
>LOEQ01000013.1:937248-955296 GCA_001685075.1 Bramus lutescens
GCCACCATATGGTTGCTGGGAATTGAACTCAGGACCTTTGGAAGAGCAGGCAGTGCTCTTAACCACTGAGCAATCTCTCCAGCCCACGTGGTACAGTCTTTATACTGAATTTTACAGCCTCAATGGCATTTCCATCATGGAGTCAGTTGTGTTGAGATCTAGGGTCCTGTTACAATGCCTCCTAATTCTTAAACAGTTCATGAACTGGGAATCGAACATCCAAATATACAAGTCTACAGGGGCCATTCTTATTCAAACCACCACAACCACATACATAAACCCTCCTCTTTGCAATCAGGTTATATTCTGAAGTTCCAGACAGACAAGAATTTTGGGTGAATGCTGTTCAATTTATTACTCTTTTTTCAAGGTGATTGGTTTGATGTACCCCTCTGAAACCCCATCCTTTATACCCTGACAGCTCTTACCTCCTTCCTTGACGTATCTGTTCATCACCCCTTGACAGACTAAACAGTAATTCACTTCCCACTCATTTTGAACTTCTCAGAGAATGAATTTGGTCTGTTGCTCACAGATGTATTCCCAGGGTCAAACCAAATGCCCACAGTTGGAAGTAGTTATACCCTAAGCATGTGTTGAGTCAGTGACTCAGTCTTGGACTTGGGACTCCAGGTCACGGTGGGGCCAGTACTGTCTCTCCACTCTGCAGGTCCAAACTCATTCAGCTGTAGACATGCTCATAACTGGAGGTGACCTGTGCCATCCACCAGCCCAGAAAAGCTCTGTAAAGTGTCTCTTTTTCCTTCTCTGTTTGGGTATGGGCTCCATAACCCATGTGTGCATAGGTCCTCATGCGGGAAGACAGACAGGGATGTTAGATAGCTTGCCCTGTTACTCTTTCATTCCCTTAAAATAGGGTCTGTTACTAAAGCCGGAACTAGGCTAGCAGCCAGCAAAACCCAGCAATCCTCCTGTCTCCGCTCTCCACAGTTCTGCTTACAGGTGCCCTCAGCCATGTCAAGCCTTTATAAGGGCTCTGGAGATATGAACACAGATCCCATGTTGATGCAGCAAGTACTCTCACCCACTGAGCTATCTCCCTAACCCTTTGAAGTCCCCTATGGTAGCAGGTTTGTTAGCTCACCGTGCAATTTTCTTAGTTAAAATGAAAACACCATTGGTACATGTGATTTTAAGAGCTTTCACAACCAGTAACACTGGGACAGAGGAAAGGGTTGCTTCTCCAAGCTACTCGTCTTCAGTAAATAGCTATGTGAACTGTGCTTGGTCTTCCTTATATTGGGGTCGAAGGTTAATATGTGTACTGGATAGTTTTATGTCAACTTGACACCGGCTAGAATCATCAGAGAGGAGGGAGCCTCAATTGATAAATTACTGCCATATGATCCAGCTGTAGGCAAGCCTGTAGTGCATTTTCTTAATTAATGACTTATGGGGAGGGCTCAGCCTATTTTTGGTGGTGCCATCCCTGGGTTGGTGGCCCTGGGTTCTATAAGAAAGCAGCTGAGTGGAGCAAGCCAGTAAGCAGCACTCCCCATGGCCTCTGCATGAGCTCCTGCCTCCAGGTTCCTGCCTTGCTTGAGTTCCCGCCCTCAATGCTTTTGATAAAGAACTGTTATACGGAAGTGTGAGCAAATAAACCCTTTCCTCTCCAACTTGCTTTGGTTATGGTTTGGTTATGGTGTTTCATTACAGCAATGGTAACCCTAAGACACTATGATCCCAGATATGGCTACAGTAAAGACTATATGATCAGAGGCAAGGACAATATAGGTAATTGGGCTTGGTTTTAGCATAATCCTCCCAGGAATGTGCAACAAGTCTTTTTCTGTCTCATCAGCCAGGTCCCTGTGTGAATATGTATCACTATGATTGGTTTAATAAAGAAGCTGCCTGACCTGTAGGTAGGCAGGAAAAGGTTAGGTGGGAGAACCTGACTAAAAGGATGCTGGGAAAAAGAAGGACAGTTTTGAGGAGTAGCCAGAAGATGCAGAGGAAGCAGGAGATGAACTTGCCATACTCAGAAAAGGTACTGAGATATGACAGAGCATAGATAAGAAATATGGGCTAATTTAAAATGTAAGAGCTAGTTAGTGACAAGCTTAAGCTATGACTGAGAATGTATAATTAACAATAAGCCTTCATGTCGTGTGGTTATTTGGCAGGACAGAAAAGTCCACCTATACAACAATAGTAATCCTAAGATACTATGATCCCAGCTTTGGGTACAGTAAAGAATATATGATCAGAAGCAAGGTGAATTTAGGTAAATGGGCCTGGTTTTAACATATTCCCCCCAGGGATGTGCAATGGTCTTTTTCTGTCCCTCCAGCCATCTCCCAAATAATGATATGGAGTTTTCTTATTAATTATGAAAGCTCAGCCTATAGCTTAAGTTCATTCCTAACTAGCTCTTATAACTTAAATTAACCCATTTGTATTAATCTATACTCTATCATATGGCATTACCTCTCTTCCATCTTATACCTCCTGTTTCCTCTCCATGTCTCTGTGCACCTAGATTCTTCCTCCTCTTCCATTCTCTTCCCATAAATCCTGCCTATACCTCCTAACTATTGATCATTCAGATTTTTATTATACCAATCATAGCAATACCTCTTCACACAGTGTACAAATATTCCACAAGATTTCCTTCTTTTTGTCTAAATAAAAGGAAAGGTTTTAGCAGTAACATAGTAAAACTATATACAATAAGAACAATTATCAGGAAAGAATTACACTCACAATGTTCAAACCATTAATATTTGGAAAGTTAAAGAAAATACTCCATTGCCTATCCTATCTTGGTGAGCCCAAAGTTTTGTATCTGATTGACTTTCTATCAAAACTGAGGAAAACTATAAGTATCTAATCTTCAGACCCATCAGAGGACCTGGAAAGTATATAATATTACCTGAGTAAACAGGAAGTGCAGAGCAAGCACTTTCCAAAACTAAGAAATAACAGAGACATCTATCTGCCTGGACAGTCACACAAGGTTGCTCTGCAATATTGGGGCATTCATATTTGGCCCACAGGGCTAGAGTATCTGACAGATTTTTTTGTGAAGCAAGAATTTTGAAGGACTGTCATATTTTGTGTGGCAAAGTTTGGCAGTTGCTTTCTTTTGTGTCCTGCTTGTTCAGTTTGGACAGCATACTGTCAGAAGTCAATGCAAGGGTAGTTTCTTGCCCAGTGGATAACTTTGCTACACTGAAAGCAAATTCCATATGGAGGTTCTTCGATGGCCCTCATCCTTTTTGGAAGTACATTGGTGCTGCCAGGAGCAGACATGTCTCATTGTCATGAAAAGCCTTACGTTATTAAACATCTTAAATGCCATATTCTGTAGATCTCTGAAGTGTTTAAAGACCATTAATCTAAAATATTATTTGACCTTGAAAAGATACCTAACAAGAATATAAGTTTGATTGTTATAGATGACTAACTACTAACCTGTATTTTTTATTATCCTAACTTGCTTTCAAGGACTAAAACTTACATTACATTTTTAAATGAGCTGCATAGATACCATACCTCAAACAAGAGTAGAAATATATACAGTATAACAAAAATAATTTAAAATTTGTATCAATATACAAAAATCCATGCCAATGCAAAATATTTGAGACTAGTTTCTGTTCAAAAGTAGACGTAACAATCCACCCTTTTATATTATCATTTCTATACTATATAGAAAATTTTCCTTCAGGAGAGATCCCTAAATCTAATCTCCTTTATTCAACTTTTTTCCCCGACCATAACCAATTACAATATGCAACCAATCTCTCTAAATGATGACAAACATCTATAACCCACTGAATGACCAAAACCCACCCACCCCACCTCTTGGGAAGTATGGCATCATGTTCTCTAGGTGGCTTCCTGTTGTTTGGGGATAATAACATCTGTAGGGGACCCTGAGAAAATTGGATAATGGTCAAGACCTGGGGGAGCAAGCTGTATTATTTGTTGTTTACTCTCTGTATGATGGGAAAGTACAACACTTATCTGAAGTCTTGGCTGGATTGTCTGTGAGGCTGGACCACCTCAGCTAGCAGCTTTGAAGTTGTTCTAGATGCAGAATTTTGAGGAAACTGCAAGAGAAGCATTCTGAGAGGCTGGATCACCTGGGCTACCTGTCTTTATTAGTGTCTGGTTCTTGCTTTCTAAAAACAGATAAACTTTTAAAGGTAACATACATATCTGCATTAATACAGTATGGAATTGTGGTATGCACAAGTCAACTAATGATGATTTTTGTTTTATGTTTGAGCAAGTAAAAGGCATCTGTCAATTTATAAGTCCATTTGAATTGCATAACAAAACTGTAATATAAACCTCTATTTATCCACATGAAAGGATGGCATGTAATAAGAAGTCCTGAGGACTCTGTAGCCAACAAGATTTATTATGCTTCATCCAGTCTCAGAGCTATTCCTGTAGGAGGAGGATTAGCAGGTAGTTCTTAGTCGTTCTTGGTTTCTTTCTTCATGTCTGTAACCAAGATTTTGAGGCGGTCTCCCCAAATCAAATTTGATATTCCTTTTTTTAAATTTATTTAGTTTTATTTTATGCACACTGGTATTTTGCCATAGGTATTAGGTCCCCTGGAACTGGAATTAAAGACAGTTGTGAACTGCCATGTGTGTGCTGGGAATTGAACTCAGGTCCTCTGGAAGAACAACCAGTACTCTTAACCACTGAGCCATCTCTCCAGCCTCCAGATATTCCTTAATTTTGAAGAGAACAGTAGCCTTTTGTTTCCAGTTCCAGGGAATCTGACACCTTTATACCAAATGCACATAAAATAAAGTTAAATAAAAAGGGCAATCAGTGAGGAGACTGTAGAACAGAAGTAGAGGGGCTGCAGTCCAGGCAGCAGTCACAAACGCTCCCATGTGCCTGCCAATCAGGACACTAAGACTAGTTCGGGAGGTGTATCCCAGGGCATACCTGGGAATGTCATCGATGATACAGGCTTGGCTTGTTAACCCAGTTCTATCTGGCCTGGAAGCTCCAACCATTAGCCTACTGTGGACCAGAACTGAGGCAGAGTATATTATGTTGGTGGAATATCAAAACAGATGAACATTAGTTTTTTGAGTTTTGGGGAGGGAGGTTGAGACAGGGTTTCTCTGTGTAACAGCCCTGGTTGTCCTGGAACTCGCTTTGTAGACCAGGCTAGCCTTGAACTGACAGAGCTCCACCTGGCTCTGCCTCTGCCTCCTGAGTGCTGGGATTAAAGACATGCACCACCATGGCTCAACTTGGACATTAATTTTTAATGATTGATTTTATTTTTAAAGATTTATTTATTGTATGTATATGAGTACTGTATCTGCATGTATGACTTCATGCCAGAAGAGGGCATCAGATCCCCCTACAGATAGTTGTGAGCTACCATGTGGTTGCTGAGACTTGAGCTCAGGATCTCTGGAAGAGCAACTAGTGCTCTCAGCCACTGAGCCATCTCTCCAACCCCTTAATGATCTCTCTCTCTCTCTCTGTCTCTCTTTCTCTGTCTGTCTGTCTGTCTGTCTCTCTCTCTCTCTCTCTCTCTCTCACACACACACACACACACACACACTTGTGCATGCTTATGGAGGCTAAAGAGGCATTTGATCCCCAGGAACTGCTATTATAGATAATTGTGAGTCACCTGATGTGGGTGCTGGAAATTGAACCCTGGTCCTCCGGGAGATATAATTTTTTTGTTTTTGTTTTTCAGGACAGGGATTGAAATGAATAAAGTCCTGAGTGAATGCGTGCTGTGGACACAGGCACAGCCATCAAGGATCCTGGAGCCTGAGATCCGTGAAGGAATGGTGAAGCCTTCCTCTGGTCCCAAAGCGGATGCTGAGAGTGTGTGTGAAAATGTCCATCATAGCTTCCTACCTCTGGATATTTACACCCTGAAGACTGCTCCCTCCCAGAGACCATTTCTACCAACCTAAGCTAAGCCCGCATCGTTGATGCAGCTGTATATGTAAACCCTACCTATCTGTAGTAACTCCTAGTCCCCTTGTCAGTTGTAGGCAACAACCCTACCTCCCTATCCAATCGCATATAGATATGCTGGGCTTCCGGTTGCTCTGGTTTCTTCAGCAGAGAGCCTAGTCCACCCATCTCGACTTTCTGTCTGTGTCTGTCATTTCTTCATTCCCTCAACACCCTAGTCAGGCCCAAGTTCCCGAAGCCATGCATGGACATGGCAGTTGATTAGCCCACTAAAGGCTTACTAAAGGTGTTGTTTGTTTCTTAGAACAGGGTCTCACTATACCCCAGGCTGGCCTCAAACTCTCAATCTTCCTGCATCAAATCAGCTTTCTGAGTGCCAGAACTATAACTGCACACTACCATGCCCTACATTATCCAGTAAGCTTTTTTAAAGACAGTGTCTCTCAGGTTGGTCACACACCTTTCATCCCAGCACTCATGAGGCAGAGGCAGGCAGATCTCTGTGAGTTCAGGACAGCCTGGTCTATAGAGTGAGTTTCAGGACAGCCAGGGCTACACAGAGAAACCCTGTCTTGAAAAACCAATAATAATAACAACAATAATAATGATAAAAGACAGGGTCTCTCTGCATAGCCCTGGCTGCCTGAAACCTGTCCTGGAGCTCGCTATGTAGATTAGGCTGGCCTCAAATTCACTCAGATCCACCTGCCTCTGGCCCAAGTGCTGGGATTAAAGATGTGTGCCACCACATCTGACATCCATTAAGTTTTTAATGTATTGACCCATGGAAGTTTAAACAAGGTGTCAGTTTCAGCTTGTTTGTCGCTATGAAGCAAGAATGACAAGCGGTTGTAAGTACACAATTCAGAGGGCTGGGGAGGTGACTCAGTTGGTAAAGTGCTTTCCATGTATGCATAAGGGCCGAGTCTGATCCTCCAGAGCCTACATTTAAATCACACATGTAATTCCAGCAGGGTGGTGGAGACAGGAGAGTGAGTCCCTGGGGCTTGCTGNTCTCTCTCTCTCTCTCTCTCTCTCTCACACACACACACACACACACACACTTGTGCATGCTTATGGAGGCTAAAGAGGCATTTGATCCCCAGGAACTGCTATTATAGATAATTGTGAGTCACCTGATGTGGGTGCTGGAAATTGAACCCTGGTCCTCCGGGAGATATAATTTTTTTGTTTTTGTTTTTCAGGACAGGGATTGAAATGAATAAAGTCCTGAGTGAATGCGTGCTGTGGACACAGGCACAGCCATCAAGGATCCTGGAGCCTGAGATCCGTGAAGGAATGGTGAAGCCTTCCTCTGGTCCCAAAGCGGATGCTGAGAGTGTGTGTGAAAATGTCCATCATAGCTTCCTACCTCTGGATATTTACACCCTGAAGACTGCTCCCTCCCAGAGACCATTTCTACCAACCTAAGCTAAGCCCGCATCGTTGATGCAGCTGTATATGTAAACCCTACCTATCTGTAGTAACTCCTAGTCCCCTTGTCAGTTGTAGGCAACAACCCTACCTCCCTATCCAATCGCATATAGATATGCTGGGCTTCCGGTTGCTCTGGTTTCTTCAGCAGAGAGCCTAGTCCACCCATCTCGACTTTCTGTCTGTGTCTGTCATTTCTTCATTCCCTCAACACCCTAGTCAGGCCCAAGTTCCCGAAGCCATGCATGGACATGGCAGTTGATTAGCCCACTAAAGGCTTACTAAAGGTGTTGTTTGTTTCTTAGAACAGGGTCTCACTATACCCCAGGCTGGCCTCAAACTCTCAATCTTCCTGCATCAAATCAGCTTTCTGAGTGCCAGAACTATAACTGCACACTACCATGCCCTACATTATCCAGTAAGCTTTTTTAAAGACAGTGTCTCTCAGGTTGGTCACACACCTTTCATCCCAGCACTCATGAGGCAGAGGCAGGCAGATCTCTGTGAGTTCAGGACAGCCTGGTCTATAGAGTGAGTTTCAGGACAGCCAGGGCTACACAGAGAAACCCTGTCTTGAAAAACCAATAATAATAACAACAATAATAATGATAAAAGACAGGGTCTCTCTGCATAGCCCTGGCTGCCTGAAACCTGTCCTGGAGCTCGCTATGTAGATTAGGCTGGCCTCAAATTCACTCAGATCCACCTGCCTCTGGCCCAAGTGCTGGGATTAAAGATGTGTGCCACCACATCTGACATCCATTAAGTTTTTAATGTATTGACCCATGGAAGTTTAAACAAGGTGTCAGTTTCAGCTTGTTTGTCGCTATGAAGCAAGAATGACAAGCGGTTGTAAGTACACAATTCAGAGGGCTGGGGAGGTGACTCAGTTGGTAAAGTGCTTTCCATGTATGCATAAGGGCCGAGTCTGATCCTCCAGAGCCTACATTTAAATCACACATGTAATTCCAGCAGGGTGGTGGAGACAGGAGAGTGAGTCCCTGGGGCTTGCTGGCTAGCCAATCTAACCAAATAAGAGAGCTCTAGCTTCAGTGAGAGAACCTGTGCCAAAAAATAAGATGGAGAGTGCCCGAGGAAGACACTATCTTGATCTACAAACATGCGTGCGCACAGACACACACACACACACACCTCTACTTGTGTGTGCATACCTATACACACACGACACAAACTGGATTTTAAATGTACAGATTTAATAACCAAGGTATCATTTCAACCATCAGTGGCTGTACACATACCTTTCAGTGCACAAGGTTCTGGTCAGCAGCGAACACTCAGAGGGCAGCAGGAATCCAGGTCAGCCTTGGTCTAGAAATTCTCCCAGAGCACCTGTCCCTGGGACACACGGGGAGGCACTACAGTGGTATGCAGAGCTTCCTCTCCACTTCTCTCTGCCGCTGGGTTGATGGTCTGGCTCAGTAGTGATATGAGCAGCTGCGCACTTTAGTCAGAGCGGAAGCCGGGAAGCACCCTGAACTCTGAGAGCCTAAGGGGGCAGATGAAGGACAGGGACCTGGGCTATTGCTGAAGTTCCTGCTAACCTGAGCGGGAAGACCATGTGGGACTCTGTTGGGCCCCTGTGTGTGACGATTTTTAAAAATACTTCCAAGTTTATCAGCAGAAGGATGAACCCTTTATGGTGGGTAGCTTTAGACAAAGGTGGCTTGGGTAATATCACATCTATGCTACAGCACCCCAAAAGGAAATGATGCTAACCCCCAGAGGCCACACTTCACTCTGACAACTGTGATCTCCTCTCCATCCCTCCTTAAATGGTATCATTTGGAATCAAATAGAATCATTTTGAGTCTGGCCTCTCAGCACAGTGCATCTGAGAAGAACCCTGTGTTAAGAGCTCGAAAAAAAGAAACTTTATTCTGGGAAGGATAGTCCATCTTCTCCACCTCCTGGCCCTCTGGCCACTGCCCCCTGCTCTGCCATGCCCCACCCCCATCCCACCATGCACACACAGACACACAATAAAATTTTTGGAAGGAAAAGTTGAACTATACCCCTTTAAAAAGTAATTTTTATCCTATGTATGGCCCATCTACAAATGTGGAGCAGATTTGCCTACTCAGCAATTCTGAAAATCTAGAAACAGTCCCTAGTTCCTGAAGGAATTGTTTTAAATGTGGCATATCACACAGTGGAACGCCCTGAAGCCGTGGAGAGAGGTGAGGCAGATGTATACATGCTGACTCAGAGTCTTGCTCTCAACTGGAAATGTTTTAGAAAAAGAATATAACATTTTCTTACATTTGCATCATTGAAAGTCACTGTAAGTTTTAGAAGATAGCAAGGGTGTATAGGAACATGAAAAAAACAGATCAAACTGAATAATGGTTAATATGGTTTAAAGGGGCTTTAAGTATTAACTTTGATGACATTTGAATTGTTTACTACAAGCATGCTAACCTGTCAGGACTACTGATGATGTAAGGTCCTCTGACGGCCTGTGCGTGCGGTGGAGGGGCTCCATGGGTTCTCAGGTTAGCAGGCTCCATGTCCTTTTCTCAAAGGCAAAACCAAAGTGAAGACTCCTCCTTCACTTTCCTCTCAAGCCACCCCCAAAACCCAAGAGTATCTGATAGGCCAGGCCTTTCTGAAAAGCAAGACTTCTATGCTGGGAAGGGAAGGAGAGCTGGGGCTAAAAAGGAAGAGAAACCAAGCTAGCTTTCCCAGCTATTCATGAGCATTAAGGGATCTCCACGTCCCTACCTGTGAACCCGTCCAGCAGAGACCCTCCACTCTGCACAGAGCCTTAACTGCAGACAGGGCTGTGGGGACAGCGCATACTCACTGTGAACACTGCAAGAGCAAGTGAGTGTCTCATTGATGCTGGAATACCAATGGGATTCTTGAGTGTCACTGATGCTGGGATACAATGGGATTCGTGAGTGTGTCACTGATGCTGGGATAACAATGGGATTCATGAGTGTGTCACTGATGCTGGAATACCAATGGGATTCGTGAGTGTCACTGATGCTGGGATACAATGGGATTCGTGAGTGTGTCACTGATTCTGGGATAACAATGGGATTCATGAGTGTGTCACTGATGCTGGAATACAATGGGATTTGTGAGTGTGTCACTGATGCTGGGATAACAATGGGATTCGTGTGTCACTGATGCTGGGATACAATGGGATTCGTGTCACTGATGGTGGAATACAATGGGATTCGTGAGTGTGTCACTGATGCTGGGATAACAATGGGATTTGTTTCATTGATGCTGGGATACCAATGGGATTCATGAGCGTGGAACTTCTGGAGCCTTGATTGATAAGCACTCTAGGAGACAGTGGTGGGAGGAGAAACCATGGCAAGGTGCTTGAGTTCACTGGTCAGTGGTGTCCAGTGGTGGGGTGGGGTGGGATGGGGAGTGTCAAGCTCTTACACCCGGAGAACTGGCCGGATCTTACATAAGTAGGTCCATGGTGGCCCTGTAGGGGCTGGCATATTCTTTCCGCACAACCACTTGAATACCATGACTGTTCACACTTGAATTGACATGGCCACTCAAAACAAGAGGCAGAAGGGTGCAGAGAAAGTGGCCCTTGTGAAGAGCAAGCCTACACCCCAACCCACTGCCTGCTCCAAACCTGCCCATGTCTCTGAGCTCTACAGGCAGTGTGAGAACTAGTGGCCAGAGGTTGGCCACAAACCCCAGCTGTGTTCACTTGTGTTTACTTCCCCTACACAGCTGTTCTAGGATCAGTGGAGAGGAAACAGCACTCTAAACTGGCATTGTTTCCTGTTAATGGCTGCTTCCACTGAAGCCCCGGTGTGTGTGTGTGTGTGTGTGTGTGTGCGTGTGCGCGCGCGCGAAGCCTGTGTGTACGCATGCACACATGCTTTCCCTACCTTTTGGGGGGTATCCTAGGACAGGATGAAAAGCATCTTTGGCCTTGATCCCCTCCCTCCCACTGGATAGCAGATTCAAACTGCCTCTGACTTGAAGCATTTCTTCAGAAGGGAGTGGCCATGACTGAGTGACAGAATAAAATGCTGAGGCATAGCAGTGGTGGTGCACGCCTTTAATCCCAGCACTCGGGAGGCAGAGGCAGGCGGATCTCTGAGTTTGAGGCCAGCCTGGCCTACAAGAGCTAGTTCCAGGACAGCCAGGGCTATTACACAGAGGAATCCTGTCTCAGAAAAAAAAAAATGTTGAGGCATGAGCTCTAAAGAAACAGCGGCAAAGGGTGACTTACAGCCTCTTCCTGAAGTCACCATGGGGGCCATGCTGAGCCACTCTTGTGGAAGAGGTGAGGGTGAACAAAAGATGGGAAATGCATCAAGGCAAGGCCCAGTTCTCCCCACTCAGGCTGTTCACGCCACTCTGCCTGACACAGGCCCTCCCTGCCTGCCCTGCTTCCCTCTAGTTAGAGCCTGGTCATTGTCCTCTCTGGTCTTGGTCAATGGCCCCTTCCATACTAAAAACTCTACATCCACTCCTTTTAAAACATTTTATTCAATAATATATACTTTTAAAATAATAATATGTAACTGCCCATCATGCCATACACACTGCCCCCATCCCATCTGTGGAGTCTGTGGTCAGCTAATCCTTCCTTGGGATCTGCTGGAGCAACAGGCAGCCATGGGACGGGCCAAGGGCACAGGAAGCAACAGTAACCAACAACCATTTTTGCATACCCTTCACATTTCCCATGCTTTCTGGGTCGGGAGGAAGTCAACAGGAAGCCAAAGGCATGTGAACCTTTTACATTCGGAAGTGAGGTCTGATTTACGGTGGTGGGCTGCCCTTCAGGTGGTCTAGTTCGTGCTCGCCAAGCCTGCCACCATTGTGTGTCTGCTCTCGGGATGTGATCTCGCTACACGCGTTAAGACGTTTGATTTTGCTCTTGTTCTGCTTATGGAAAAGTATGAGGAACCGCAACAGACCTGGGGAGAGATGGGAGGAGGGGAAAGAGGGCATTAATCAATCAGAGCCAGAGTGAGAGGCAGGCCACCTGGGACAGGGTACAAGCTTGTCTTCTCCACTCGATGGGACACTGGCTGCACAAGCACAGGCTTTGGAGTATCTTCTTCCTGCTCTTTGACACTCTAGAGGCAGTCAGTGACCTGCCTTCTGGAGAGGAACTCTGGCCACATTATATTATGGTCATTTCTCTTGCCCCATCCTTCAAGTTCAGGTACAGATGCAAATGCCTAGTGACCGTCCCACAAGCCAGACAGGAGGTTCAGCTCCAGGGTCTCAGACCTGACACACTGAGGGTACCGGGTCTAAGAAGCTGAGGACTTGGTATTTATTCCAGGAAAGGGCTGAATCCACTAATTGAAGGGCAGCGGGCGGGCTCAAATGATTGTCAACCTGCCTCTGCAAGCAGCTAGCTGTCTGGGATGGCCTTTCATACCCATCATGGTAAAGCCGCGGTGACTACATTCTAGAGACCACAATGAAGCATCCAGTAAGCTCTGTCACTCTGTGGAAACTTCCCTAAGGGGAAAGTTTCTTTCTCCTGCTCAATAGGTGAGAAAAGCTGCCCGTGCATGTTAAGAAATTACATTCCACCCAAGCTCTTCAGCTTTTGTCCAAGGTTCCAATCCAGAGCGATCAGTCAGGGGTAAAAGCACGACCATGCAAGACCCCTACCACCAGCCAAATGATGGTACATGCCCACAATCACGTGTATGCTGCAAGGAGTGGTAGGGAGAGATTTTCATAAATACTCAAGCCTGGGTACCAAGGTTAAAATCATATAACAAAACCAGTCAGTCCTGAGAAGCAGGGGCATTGAATGATGCCACTGAGAAACTAGAGAACAAATCTACCACAACACTCCAGTCCCACTCCCAAAGTGTTCACAGCAAAATGATGGCCTCAGCCACCACGTATTCCTTCGAAGCTCCAAATGTATGCTGATGCTTCCCCTCCCCCAAGACAGGGAAGGCAAGCTAAGGTCCCAGCAACTGTTTGTCTCCTAGTTGGGAAGATCAGGCATTGTTGACATGGCAGCCCACGTCGAACTGGGGCTGCAGTGTTCACGTGGAAGGATCACCAACAACACAGGCAGCGCTGTCTTCCTGCAAACAGAAGGCTCCTTGGTTCTTCAAGATCATCCAAGCTTGCCTCTGGATAGCAAGATTTCTGCCCCAAACTCTTAGTCACCATTTACAGCAAGAAGAGCCAGCAAGTGAAAAACTTAAATTTATTGATTCAAAGTTCGGTTTTTTTTGTTTGTTTTTCTTTTTAAAATCCCCAATACATGCAGTTCAGGGTTAAGTGTCACATTTGTAGCACATTGTTGAGTATTGACACAAAAGTATGCATCAGTTGCATAATCCAATCTTGCCAGCTTCTATGACAAAGATCGCCACCCCCCAAGCACAAAAGCAAGCGCTCCTAGCCTCCTCCCTTCCCATCATCCATACATTGGAATTTGTGTTTTAAAGGCAGGATACACCAGTTTTAATTTTTTAAACTCCCCAGCAAACTCACAAGATCTGCTTGCTTTTGCTTTCAGAAGGGATGGCATTCTGCAAGCACCTCTCCCCGCAGCTCTCATCCAATCACTCATGCGCAAGAGGGAGACAGCCCTTCCTTCTGAGTGTCTGGGAATCTGAAGTGACATTAAAGGAAACACTTAACTGGCTCCTACACTGACCCCAATACATAGAAATTCTTCCTATTGTTCCTGTCCTGAAGCTGTGCTGACAGAGCAGCCATGATCCTGGAGAACCTAGGTTGTTTCCCTGAGTAGGTACAGACCAAGGCCCTTGGCAACTACCTCTCAAGGGCCACTGGACCCAAGCAAGGGGCAGTATCCTCTCCCCGCACATTTGTGACAGGAGCTTGGTGACCCCTAGTTTCATTCTCAGGAAGTATGAGCTGTTCAAAGCCTACCTTTCTATTTTTCTTACTGGATCCTTTTCTTTCACCTGCACCCCACCACCCAGCCACCTCCCTAAGCCTCCGGGACCCCCAGCTCCTTTCTCTCAGCAGTCAGCCTGAGATTGCTTTCCTTTCCGTGAGAGGACCCATGTGCCCCAAGCCAGGTGGGCATGGGCATGTTAAGGGAAGGTTCACGAGAAAGCCTGGCAGGGCACTCTGCTCCATACCAGGCCTCAGTAACACATGCTATTTACACAGGCAATGGCTTCTACCCAGCCACCCACAACAGGGACAGGAGCCAGGTTCAACTGAGTGGCGGCCGAAAAGAACACTGCTACCAACACACTTCTTAGTAGCATTCTCAGCATGGCTTTCTCAGCCTAGGCAACCTTGAGGTCACGCTCCTTGTGGATAGATACCAAGGAGACAGTGAGCTGGAGTCAGCCCTGGGGCCGGAGCCTCTTCTCAGCGCACCAGGTGCTGGTCTTGAACACAGGCAGTACCTGAGATGACAGTGCAACACTACCCTGCTCCCCACGGTTTGTTGTGTTTTTGCTTTTCATTAGGAAATAATTAAGTCCTTGTCATAGGCACTTTTAACTTGTTATAAGATAATGAAACAAAAGAAAATTACTGAGATGAGTTTAAGATGTACGTATGTATTCATATGAAGGATACTGAGTGGGTAAATTTACCAGTTTAGTCTGAATGTAACTCTCTCTCTCTCTCTCTCACACACACACACACACACACACACTTTAAAACTCTCCAAACTCTAGGGGCTGAACCCAAGTACACCTGGATCAAGATAGGTTTGGAGACAGATGAGAGGGCTACTAGATTCACTGCAACTTGGGAAAGATCAGCCTAGGCAGAGTGCCGATCCAGAGGGAGCAAGCATTAAGCCCAAGGATGTTCCACAGTAAGGGACACGCCCCACTGAGCTGTCACTCAAGGACCTTTCTCCTAGAGCATGCCAAAGAGGAGGGTCAGGGGAACATGGCCAACTCTCTTCTCACAGAAATTTTCACTGCCTCTGGAGGACCCAGGACAAAGAGGTGGGGTTACTGCTCAATTGAGACCCCCCCCCCAAAGGCTCTTGAACAACTTAAAGAGAGAAGAGAAGCATGGGTAATCAAGGCAATGAAGTTAGAAAACAGGAGAAACACACGGTAACACATTCCCTAGACAACCAAAGGGCACACGAGAAAGCCCATAGTATCCCCAACACTCGAGGTTTGCCACTTGACATGTTAACCCAGGTTCAGTGGCGTCCATGTCATGTTTCTGAGTCAGGAAGAACAAATGTGTAACACATAGGTACACAGAAGCTGATGCAAGGAGGCAGATCTGCACGAAAGCCTTAACTGCACGGCAATGCTTTGGCTTCATAAAGGGTCTTATAGAAGATTTTATAACTTTATTTATTGTGTGTGTTTACATGCCACAGCGCAAGTGTGGGAAGAAGACAGCTTGTGGGAGTAGGCTCTCCTCTTCACCATGTAGATTTTGGGGACTGAACTCTGGGCATTAGTCTTTGCAGCAAATGCCTTTACCTGCCATGTCACTGGCCCAGAATCTTACTTTTAACCTATAAACTCAACTCCATACTACCAAGAAAAGTGTTAATTTGCCTTTTAAGTTCCCACAG
The DNA here is from genome assembly GCA_001685075.1 of Bramus lutescens. NCBI lineage: Eukaryota > Metazoa > Chordata > Mammalia > Rodentia > Cricetidae > Bramus > Bramus lutescens. The sequence continues at coordinate 953,156 of LOEQ01000013.1, forward strand.
ACCAAACAACAAAATAGAATCTGCATTTAGAGATGGACCTGCTATCAATACCAATACAAGTTTATTGGAATTTGGAATGTAAACAGATGTTTCAAACAAACAATCTAACTTTATAAAAATGTATGGCATTATTAAATAGTTAATGAAGAAACCCTAAGTGTGATGTGGTTTATACCCAAAACATGTTAGGTCTCCAGAGCTGACGCATGGCGCCGCAGCCAAGGAGAGGGAACTAGGTGACAAACCGTGTCAGTGACCAGTCCCTCAAATGAAATCAGCCCTATAAAAGACAAAAACAAAACAAAAAACAAAATCTATCTCTTTCTGCTAACATGAAGTTAGCACAGTGGATCTATAAAGCTTTGACACTTGCTCCAGGAGCCCCACTTCCTCCCCCTAAACCTGGTGCAGGAGTCACGGGACAACCTTGCCTACACAAGCAAGCGCCTGCATGCCAGACTTCTTTGCCATCACATTCATGTATGACCTATCAGAGCTGTAAATGCCATCACCCCGATTGCAGCCAGACCTGTTTGTCACAGGATTAAAAAGAGGGAAGGTGGCGGGTATGCCTTTTGTACATGTGATGTCTTTCCTGAATGAATCCTAATAGAAAATTTCCCTCCCTCTTTGACCTGCCTGAAGACTAACTTTGCAGCTGCAGCTACGGTTGTGAACAAAAGTAGTCTTTGTTTTAGAGTGGTACATTAAAGGAGGTGCCCACACAAAGCTGTGCCGAGAAATGGTGAGGTTTTCCTTACAAGGCGGGGAGGGGGGGACGACTCAAAAAAGAAACAAGATTCAACAGTTAGGCAAATCAATAAAGGTGAGCCCCAAGTTATGCACACAGCATGGAACTTCTAACACCTGGGACCTGTTCATGGCATCTCAAGATTTATAGTGCCACCTTCTGACACTATAGAGGACGTGGTGAGTGACTGCAGTTTGCCTCCAAACGGATATACTTAGAAGAAAACTGCAGGAATGAGGTACATTTCCTGGAGAGCTCATGTCATAAAAAAATACATAACACATGAATTTGTAAAAGAGCTTAAAAAAAATACTGTCACTGTTTTAATCTTTTTTTTCTTTTTCTTTTCTTTCTTTTTTTTTCTTTTGTAAATGAGGCTGGTGTGTCAGAACAGACTGCTGACTTTTGCTAAAACTTGAGCCTGAATTCTCACAAAAGAAAACCAGACCACAATGGAATAGATAGGAAGTCAGATATTCAGAGCTTGTTGACCGAACGGGTTAATTCAACTCAACAGTGGTATCCTGTTAAACGCAGGTACGTGCACAACAACTCCGAGCGTCTCATCTCCCATGCATTCCAAAGGGAGAGTCCCTCAGATCCTGCACTATGCGCTGCCACACTGCACAACGCAGCTCCCTGCAGACTAGTACTGGGGAGTTTCTTGCTTTTGACAGGCTTTAGGTCTTTACTCTTCTTTGCCTTTAGAAGGAATGGTTAGAATTTCTTTTTATCACACTGTAGTTTCCTTCAAGTTTTTGTTTGGTTGTTGGTTTTATTGGCAAGCATCAGTGCTGCATTACCATCGATTCTCCAGGCTTCATCGTGCTGCGGTGAGGCCACTGGAAAGCACAGCGTTCTCTGGGCAAGGTTGGGACTGCTCCTTCACCACAGGGTCTGCAAGAGAGGAGCACAGGTCCACACGTCAGCACCCGCCTTTCCTCTTCTATATGCACCAAGACGGACATTTATGAGGAACTCAGGTCACACAAGAACTAGGCACCAGGATCAGGAATGGACTCCTTTTCTTTTTGTCCTCAAGGCAAAGAATCACCCAGTCTCATGCATGCTAGGCAATCAATCTTCTTCTAAGTCATAGCCTCAACTACTTCTGAAAATTTTATTTGTTGCTCAAACTAACACTGAACTCAACCTTAGGCTGCAGCTCAGTCAGGGTAGTGGTCATGCCCAGTGGGGAATTATTTGGAGCTAATTCTACTTCCTTAGAATACAGACCTGGCTGCTGAAAGGCACAGCAGCCCTAACTTAACCACCAATTTCTTGTGAATTCTTCTTTACATACCAACATAATACCTAGCCTCTAAATTCTTTAAAGAGGGCTGGAGAGATGGCTCAGAGGTTAAGAGCACCGACTGCTCTTCCAGAGGTC
>LOEQ01000013.1:964573-987792 GCA_001685075.1 Bramus lutescens
CTCTGGAAGAACAATCAGTGCTCTTAACCTCTGAGCCATCTCTCCAGCCCCTCAAAAACTTCTTAAAGGAATATGCCTGATTTTTTTTTAAAAAGTACTGTCTACAAATGCTACTTACTTTAAGTAGTTCATACATATAAAACCGGATATCAAAGTCAGTCAGGATCTGGTAGAGTTGCTGAAACAGATTTCAGAAAACAGAAAGTTAATTTAGTCTGATTGTATTTGTTATTCTAAACATTGGCCTTCCTCCACAAATTTAGTTACAATGGCCACCCACAACTTCACTGCCTGACCTGTAATGGCATAGATGAGGGAGCTCAACATTCCACCTTCAGCAGAGAAGGGGAAAAGGAAGGAGTTCTGGGAGAGGGAATCACTATAGCCAATTTGATCTTTGCTACTTAACGTTCTAGAATTCTAATAACTACAGACATACTGTTGTGAAGTCAAAGTTGTCTAGCTGTCCACATCAAGCTGAGCCCACCCAGCGCATAGCACACATGGAGCAGACCTTCCCCAGCTGCTGCCGACTAGTGTTAGGGGAATGAAATGACTTGTAAAAGAAACGGAAAGTGGTAGACATTTGAAAGATGCCATAAGTCTTCTCAAAAATCTATGCCCTCTGATCCCCACCAAACAATTCCGGGATAAAAAAGATTTCACAGGCAGTAACTGATACATTTTTTTAAAAAGAATAATGCAATAAGGCATTAAAAATAAAAAGGCAGCAGTGTCAAACATGACCACAAGACAAGCTAACACACGCAAGGAAATTTTTATTACTGATAATCCAAGATCTGCCTCATGGAGTTTGAAATAAATTTGCATTTCTTGGAGCAGAGTACCAGGATCATTAAAGTACCACATGTGCAGTAGACACTATGCATTGCCTTTGGTAATCAATCAATTCCAAGCAAATCTCTTTCCCTGACAATGTAGGCAGTGTTTCCTATAAATAAAGTTAATTGAAACTTTAAACTTTTCCTCTATTAGAGAAAAGAATCACATATCACAGGGGTCTTCCAAGGAGCACAGAATGGCTACACTGTGATTTTATAAAGAGGAAAATGAATCTTATCTGCAAATATGACAAAGAAACTAAACTAATAAAAAGCACAGTTGTAGAGAAGAGGCTACATCTCTCCTCCCCCATTAGGGAAGAGTAACTTGCCTTTCCAGCTTAGTAAGAATACGTAGCTCTCTCAGCCCCAGATAACTGCCGGCTTGGGCCCATAAGATACTGTGCTGGTAGGGGCTCACCCGTGGGCTGAGCTGTACACTCAAGCGTACTTACTCACCAACTTGTTTCAGCCTCCTAAGGACCAAACCTCAGGTCTCTGTCTTCCCAACCCTGTGCTTCAAGGCAGGTTTCTTAGCTAGTACTTGGTCACAACTGGCAACCAGAATATAAAGGTCTAAGATACCAACTTGGGTGTGAGATCAGTCGCAGAGGCTGTGCTAAGCTGAACCATGAGGTCAAGAAATAGCCCAGAAAAGAGAAAAGATCAAATCCTAAAACCCCCAGAGTGCTAATATTTTATATTTCTAAAAAACCAATATGGGATATCTTATTTGAACCTTTAGCTCTAAAAGGCTTTTTCCTCTTGGATCACATACTATCTATATAAATCATCATGTAAAGGACCTAAGGTATAAAAACAAATGTCCTTAGGCTGTCAGCAAAGTATTTCTGACTATTCCAACCAGTACCAATTTTACTAAATATGAAAGACATTACCCATACAACAGTGCCTGGACCTATTCCATTACAAAGCCCCAACTGGCTGGCCATCAGTCAGTCTGACCTTTTTTCATGGTTCTTGGTGGGATTAAGATTAAACTACATCTGGACCAAGTATCCATCTGTGTTTATGATTAAGACCTTTCCAAGGGCCAACCTGGTTTCCTCTAATTGTTGCTCCAATCTCCATCGCAGCCCTCAGGAATCACCTTCTCTGAAGACACCAACAAGTATCTGCTCCTCCATTGCCCCCTTTCAGAGATCCTCTCCAAACCACCACCTCAGCTTTCTACACAGAAACGGGTCTCATCCTTCTTTAAACCCTAGGTCATATTTTCCCTCTAGGGCAGTGATTCTCAACCATCCTAATGCTAAAATCCTTTCATATACATTTTTTCATGTTGCGGTGACTCTCAATCATAAAATTATTTCTTTACTACTTCATAATTTAATTTTGCTACTGTTATCATGATTGGTAATGTAAATACCTAATATGGGACCCCACAGAGGTTGAGAACCACTGCTCTAAGGTGTTTGTTCACAGCATAGTGAGACTCTCAGGGTCCCTAGAATTAGCACCAGGTATAGGCAGGGGGCTGAGTTCTGAAGGTAAATCCTCACTGTAGTAAACGCGAACCTGCTACCTGCCTAGAGTCCTATGCCAATGTTGCCCGAATAACTAGCTATGTACATATAAGGAAAGCAGATGCTGCAAGCTGATGCTCACTACTGTGGTGATTCAGGATCTTTGAAGTCTCCTCACCTTCCCAAGTGTCATGAATGCACTGCAAAGCTGTATCCTACACCCACTGTCTCCACCAAACTCTCAAGCCAAGCCCTTACAGCAGGACAGCATGTCGAGCTCCTCCACTCACTCTTATAATGTTCACCAGTTAGTCACTAAAACAGACCTAGCTTTCTTTTATTTTTTTTAAAGATTTATTTATTATGTATACAACATTCTGCCTCCACGTATGCCGGCACGCCAGATGAGGGCACCAGATCTCAGTACAGCTGGTTGTGAGCCACCATGTGGTTTCTGGGAATTGAACTCAGGACCTCTGAAAGAGCAGCCAGTGCTCTTAACCTCTGAGCCATCTCTCCAGCCCCCAGACCTATCTTCCAAGAACTAGCAGAGTTCATGTGAAATTACAAATGGAAACTTCCTAAGAAGCACTTTCCCTCCAGGTATGTAGAGAATATTATTAACCAAGCAACTGCAGACTGTTGGCAGGGAAAAAGCTTTGCTTACATTTGCATAAGAGACTTACCAAAAACAACCAAATTGTTTCCCCAGAAGATTGTGGGCTCACAAGTAAAGGCACTTGCTACCACACCCAACAACCTGAGTTACATCCCTAGGACCCACATGGTACAAAAAAGAACTGATTCCCACAAGTCTGATTTACACTCACTCACTCACTCATTCACTCACTCACTCACAAATAAAGTTTATAAAGGTAGTAAGGAAGAAACCACTTACCTATTCAGGTCAGCTGCAAAGCCTCAAACACACTGGTGATTCCCTAAAAATCAGTTCTACTACAGGAGTAATCTAAGGAGCCTGGTTGAATATGTCTTTGACTTTTAAAATAAACCCTGCAACATGTGAAGAGGAGAATGGCAGACAATGCAACTTGATAACCAGGCTTGATGTCTCCTATACACAAGTACAAACATCCAAGGAATCACCTCAGTGGGTCTCACTTACTCCTACTGCATGCATGAATGCGTAACTTCAAAGACGCTGGGGAACCGTCACAGTCAGTCATACTGTGTTCTTGCCTAATGGCTACAATTCAAGAGGACTTTATTTTCTATGGACTCTGACCCAGTACACAAGAGCACAGGTATGAGAGTGCAGAGTGAGCATACACAGCTCAGTATACACCAAGAAATCTCAGGGTTCAAATGGAGAAAGTTCAAAAAGGAGGGGATATATAAAGCCAAAGACAAGCATTATTTCATGTTGTAGCCACAATTTAGATACTGCTAACATGTAACCTTCAAGACCGAAAAAACAAAACAGTATTGTTTGGAAATTTATGGAACTAGAACAAATTTTAATTTATAACATTCTTAATGCACAGATAACTGGCATCTCAACTGATACCTTTTCCTTTAGACTTGTTCTAAGACATGGTCTTCCTATGCAGCTCAAGCTGACCAGGAACTCACTACTCATATTCTAAATTCAAGGTTGGCCTTGAATTTAGAATTCTCCTATCTCAGTCTCCCAAGCACTGGAACTGCATACAAGTGTGTGCCACCACACCGACTCTCACTTGACACTTTCAAGTTGAGGAGTGTGCTGTTAAGTAGTTACTCTAACTCTTAGAGACGCCCCCCCCCTTTTTAAAGTTCATCTTTTAAAGGGATGAACAGTTTCTTTTACTGTTTAACTTTGACATACAGAAAACTGGTGGTTTTTAAAGGGGAACACCAAACTAGTACCTCTATCATGAAATGAAACACTAGCGAAAAATGAGTAAGGAAGCATCATGGTTTAAACATGACCCACATTAGAATCACAAAGCAAACATCAACAGGCTCCAATTAGTCAGCACTATACAGGCTGGCTATCTGTGGTGTTTGTGACCAAAAGCTGTTTGTTTTTCAAGACAGGATTTCTTTATGTATCCCTGTCTGTCATGGAACTTGCTCTGTAAATCAAGCACGCCTTGAACTCAGAGATCTCCCTGCTTCTGCCTCCTGAGTGCTGGGATTAGAGGCATGCACAACCACCACCCTGTTTCTAATGTTGGGTATTTTTTACTTCTTAGAATATTTACATAAAAATAATTAAGTATTTTGGTGACAAGACCAATATAAAATTCATTTATGGTTTGTTTTGGGGGTATTTTATTTTTTGAAATAGGGTATCACGTAGCCCAGGTCAACCTCAAATTTCCAATCCTTTTGGTTTCTGCCTTCTGAGGGATAGGATTAGATGCCCCAGCCCCATCTGAACAAAACCAAAATCCATTTGTGTTTCATATATTCATATACTATTCATATACACATAACAAAGGTAAGTTCAAACCCTTTTTTCTTTTTGGAGACAGTGTCTTATTATGTAGCCCTGGATGGCCTCAAACTCAGAGATCCATTTGTCTCTACCTCCCAAGTGCTGACATTAAAGGCATGTACCACCACATCCAGTTCACTCAATATTTTAAATAGTTCTGGTCATGAAACAAAGCTTTCCCTTCTCTACTTTGTGGGGTGATAAGACTTGTAGACTAGGGATGCAAAACCTGGATAGAACATGTTTTCTGTACACAAATACAATCAAATTAAGAGTCAACAATATAAGAATTTTTGAAAAGCCCAATTGATCTTGAACCATATACTCACAAACATATAGCTCTAAAGACATTATGGGGACAACAGGAACTGAGAAAGTTCTAAAAAAGGCCATGATAGTAGATGGATTACAGTATAACTAACTAAACTTCTTGGATACTGTGAGGAACACAGGAACACACTCAGAATCTATTAACAGCACATTCAAGAACCAAGTATGGTAATGTCCAACTAACTCTAAGATGACTTAGAGAGAGAGAAAAAAAAAGAACCTAGCAATGAGAGGGAAAGACAGATTTAACAACAGCAAGGGCATCAAAAACACTGTGTGGCCAAGAACAGGCTGATAGGTGGCCACTGCGCAGGAAGCCTGGGAGGAAACCCTAACCGGCTAGTCTAAAATCTGCATTTCTAGCTCAAAACCTATCACCTAACATTAACAAATAAGTTAGGCAGGAAGACAGCTGCCTAGATTTACACACTGTATATACGCTTTCAGAGACTACAATGAGGAAAAGCTGTCTAAAAGGGTTTCTCTGTAGCTCTGGAGCCTGCTTGGAACTCACTCTGTAGACCAGGCTGGCCTCGAACTCACAGACATCCGCCTACCTCTGCTTCCCAAGTGCTGGGATTAAAGGCGTGTGCCACCACCACCCGGCTCCTAAACTCATTTTACAAACGTAATATAACCTAGATACCAAAATAAGATGTCTGCATAATGAAAGGAAATTTCCAGATTAAAACTAATTGTCAACTGATCCCCCCACCCCCAAAAAAGGCCCCAAACCAACCAAGTGTGTCCACTGCATTGCTGCTTTTGTTTTGTTGTGTAGTAATGGTGATGGAACCTAAGGCCGTTTGCATGTGAGGGACATCAGTGCTAGGTGTCATCACCAAGCCACAACATAAGCCACATCACCCTGACATTCATGAGGACAAACACTCTTTGGATAGTACTTTAAAGTCAGCTATTAATGCACTTCACACTAAAAGAGAAAAAGATGAAAAGGAAAACTGAACCTTCCCATTTAGGCACAGAATAAAATATAAAAAATTCTTAAGGACAAAAAAACCTAACAGATTGCCTCTAAGCGCCATCATTCATCCTACCAAAACACACATGCTACCTGATATTTAGTGTTGTTTTAGGATGACCAAATAGCATGGCTCAGTATTCAAAGGGACTCTCACCCCTCTGCTTCACCTGAAGGTCCTTAAGCTAAAGCAGTCACAGGCCTGGGAGGGATGAACTCCAGAACTGCAGTGAGAGGGACAACAGTTTGAAGCCAGAAAATGTGTTCATGGACTTAACAGACTAAAAAGCTGGAAATGTGGCCAACAGTGAGACGCCCAGAAGCACAGAACTTCAAACTAAGAAGAACAGAAAAACCCCAAAATGAACAGAGCCACTATCTCTGAAAGAGAGCAAACAGCAAGCTGGAAACAGGGCAGCTGTGAGGCAATGTACCAACAACAGTCTACTGGAGACCCCAATTGCCAAGTATGTCCTCAAGACAGCGATGCCCTTCAGAACATCACTCCAAAACAGGAACGGTAATTTAACAGAGCCAAACAACAAAACTGTGAAGAAAAAGATGAAAGGCATGGGAGAAAATGCAATCATCTCTATGAGAAAACAGATATTACATAAAGCATAAGAGAAGAGGACACTATTTTTAAAAATTCAGGGACTGAAATGGCCTTCTAAAATACAAAGCCTAACATTTGAATTATATCCTAGACAGCGAGAACGAGAGGTGAGAAATCAAAGAACACTGACACTATGGAAGGCTTTCAGATGGAAAAGGCCCAGCAAGATGCAGAACAAAGGATGAAAAGAGCCCACAGGAAGGCACATGTCTGAACATTCAGAAGACTGAGAATGGAGAGAAATTCCTCAACACTTCCAGAAAAAGAAAAGAAAAACCTGGAAGAGCTAACAGGAGGGGCTCTATGCTACCACAGGAACAAACGTTTCAAAACTGAGGAAATCATGAATCTCAATGTAGAATTATACTCCAATGAAGACATAAGTGGGGATAAAAGATGTTCTCAAATATCTAAGTTTCAAAACCACCGAGCTCCACAATTCCTTTAAAAGCATCCTTTAGAGCATGTCTTCAGAACACCTCCTTTAAGGACTCAGATCCCAGAGAAACAGGTTTCCTATGATGTTAGATTTCCTGTCAACTCCCAAAGAACACTGATAAAACACCTGGCAGACACCACCTCTGAGAAACACAAAATGCTAAAGCCACACTGATTTTACCTGTAAGGGAGTTATAATAAAAAAGTATTTGTTACGTACAAGAAAGGCTGCATTAGGTATAATTAAAACTTAGTACTAATTTTAAGTAAATGCATCTTCTCCCTTTACTTTTCATTAGATACCGTTAGAGATAGTACCTAAGAAAATTACATGTGCAAATAAGGTTATTTCATTTTGCCTGCAGCAGGGATACTGGAAACCTGCAACTTCAAGTGACAAGATGGTTTTACTTCTACTTCTAGCTCAACAAACTCACAAGTGTCTGACTCTTTGCCAGAGAGCTGTAACCACCCTCAAGTCCTCTCATACCCCTGGAAATCAACATCACTATTTTGTTTTTTATATCAAACTGTGTTCTAAAAAAGGTTTTCTCTTTGCATATCTCAACACCAGAAACCTCATTAGTAGGTTCATGCTTGTTTTTTTTTATTACAATTAAACAAATCCATGAACCAAGTTAAAGCTGCACATGGCTGCTTATTTCAGTAATTCCAGCACTCAGCAGATTAAGGCAGAAAGGCTATAAGAAATTCAAGGCAAACCTGGGATAGGACGGTTTAAAACTCAGTGTTTAGAACATTCTTTTAAAAGAATATTTCAGCTGGGAACCCTGGAAGACAGCTGTAATCTCAGTACTCAGGAGCCTAAGGTAGAAGGATAAAGTCTGAGGCCAACCTCAGTTAAATCAAACCTACCTTTAAAAACTTCAGTATATAGCTAGGCAGTGGCGGTGCATGCCTTTAATCTCAGCACTTGGGAGGCAGAGGCAGCCTGAGTTTGAGGCCAGCCTGATTTACAGAGTGAGTTCCAGGACAGCCAGGGCTACACAAAGAAAACCTGTCACTAAAAACCATACCAAGGGTAAATACCCCAAAACAGGGTTCTTTGACAACAGCGACTGAAGCAGGTTTTTGTATCAACTGCTTTGGACATTGTGTATGAACACATGTTTAGCAGCTTCAATCTAAAGATTCCTTCCACAGAAGCTCTGTATCCATTATCTTTCCCTATCAGCAAGGGTAGATCTCATGAAAATCAAAGTTATTGTACACTAAAACTGTGCTGTATAAAACAGATGTGTAACAGATGAGGCATTACATCTCTTATTACAGATGAGAGGATCCCATAGTGCAGCTATCTCCTTGAGAAAGCAAGTCAAAAGGCAATGAGTAACTCCTCCAAATTCAAGAACCCCAAAGATCTGCAACATTTGGGATCCAAGCTGCCATCCGGCTCACCAACATCATCCCTGACTGCTTTGAGTTCAAGCAGTACCCACCCTACCCCCACAACCCCCTGTGAACCCCATGCCAAAAAGAAGCATACACACCTTAAAATCTGTATTATTGATATATTCAAATACCAAAGCTGGTGTCTTTGACTGAAAGAGAGAACAGTGATTCTTTTTAGATACTCAGACAGTAATAAATGCAATTTGTATTGGCCCACCCTCAAACCTCACAGACAAAAAGGATTCTCTCACTAGGGACTGCCTGCGTTTTTTGTTTTTTTAGAGTTGTTATTTATTTTTGTGCTTGTGTGCGTCCATCTCTAAAGAGACCAGAAGAGGGTATTAGACACCTTGGAGCTAGAGTACTAGGAGGTCGTGAGGATCTGAAATGAGTGCATGCACCCTCATCAGTGCTGAGCAATTTCTCCAGCCCTAAAAATCTGTTTGTTGTTATTGTTGTTTGATTTTGAAGTATTTATGATGTCTGTGTTGCTGCAAAGTAACTGGGGAAAGTGGGAGGTAGGAGGGGTAGGGTTATAGGCTGGCATGAAACGAAGGTAAACGCTGCTCAGTCATGCACAGGAAGCTCAGTATGTACTGTTTACATCTGTGTCTATGTAAACTTTTAAAGAGTAAGATATTCCCAGAATGACCCAGCAGCAACCCTGAGAAACCCATTAGTGATTTTATTAAGACTTACAGTCAGCAATATCCCAAGTTGCCATCTGTATCAGGTGCTGCACACTTTCATCTTGGTTTAGCAAACAAGTTGCATCTGACACAGTTTTCATACTCTATTAAGTCTTTGTAGGCTCCTAAAAGATCACCTGGGCTGGGTTCAGAGGTGAATGTCTATAATCCAACTTTTTCTTTTCTTTCTTTTTTTCTTAATAATCCAACTTTTAAAAGCACTATAGTTGGAGAGACTTCTCAGTGGGTAAGAGCACTTGCTGTGAAGGCAAAGAGGCCTTGAGTCCAAATCCTCAGCATCCATGTCAAAGCTGGATACTATAATCCCCAGGAGACGGAGACAAGAAGATTCTAGAAGCTTGACGAGCAGCCAAACTGAGAAGACTCTGGCCTCCAAATACATGCGCTCCAGTTAGTAAATGTTTAGTTCAGTAACTTCCTTATAAAATCTAGAGCTTCAAATGTCAGGTTAACTCAGGAGAAATAAAATCATGCTAATAAGCAGAAATGATGTTTCAGAATTGGGAGAAAAGCATGGGTTTTAAGGGTCATAGAAATAAAAATTCATCTCAAAAATCTTTACTGCTAGAACTTTAGCTCAAGGACAAATCATAGGTTCTTACGAAGTGGGCCACAGTGAGAATATGTGCGAAAACTCGTACACGTACACACAAAACACACACTCGTCTTTACCTGAGCAATAGAGTCCAAGTAGCACCAAGAACAAATTTGTCTAACACCGTCCTCAAGAATTTGACCTTTCTACAGATTTAAGTAAGACTGACCTCTCAAATTCAGGGGCTAAGGTTCCCTTTCTACTTCCACCTATACTACTCAAAAACAGACATATTAGGCAAATATGTATGTGTCTGTTCTGTGCATGTGAGCGCAGTCGTTCAGAGGCCAAGTGTCTGATCCCTCTGGAACTGGAGTTACAGGTGGTTGGTTCTTAGTCACTTGACATGGGTGATGGGAATAAAACTCAGGTTGTCTGGAAAATAACATGTACTCTTAACCACTGAGACAGCTCTCAAGCTCTGCATTTTTTTTTCTTAACTCATGTATAATACAAACATGTTAACAAATTACAAACATTAAGTCAGGTATCAGTAAATTCAGCTAACAGAGAGGGCGAGATGAAGAGGTGAAGCGAGGGGGAGACAAAAAGGGGGGACACACATATACAATTTGTCTACCATGTGCAAGTCCCTTAGGTTTAGTCCCTAGCACAGCTTCTGAAATCTTGGTTGCACCACCAGGGGTCTCTAGCTCAGGTTGGCCTTAAATTCCCTATGTAGTTGAGAATGACCTTGAACTTCTGATCAAGCTGATTCTAGGCAAACATCACCTTGCCTAATTTATGCATTTCTAGGGAACAAACCCAGGGCTCATTCAGGCTAACAGGCACATAACAACTCAGCTATACCCCCCAATTCACATTTTCTCTGTGTTCTTTAAATGGATAATACCCATTTTTACCTCAAACACTAAGACTATATATACAGTGTGTGTGTGTATTTTTTTTTCTCTTAAGTGGACAATACTCATTCTAACCTCAAACATTATGTAGTTCAGGATAATTAATCTGAATTAAATAGAGTGGGATATATTATTTATGAAATCAATTGTAAATTAGTATATAATCACCCCTTCTCAATCTTGATCAGGGCCCAAAAGGAAAATCTTTTCTCATCCTATATTACTATGCAGCAGGGCAAATTACTTAGCCTTTGTAGACTTTTGTTTTCTTACAGTATAATGTCCCCCTGAATCACTGTGGGGATTGAAAGGTGTGATACAGCTAAATACTCGGCACAGTGCCTAGCCTACAGCTGTCACTCAGTCTAGCAATTAAATGATGAGGACATCCTCAGCATACAGAAGCAAAGCCCTGCTTCTTAAATAAGCTTATGTATAACTGCCACAGAGAACAGGGAAATAATTTCACATAAAGCAGGTAGACAACAGAAACACAATATAAGTGGCACCAAAGTGGGTTCTGCAAGGATGGAAGCTTAGTCAATCAAAAATACTGTCACTTTTCCCTAGGGTAAGGAAACAAAAGTTAAACAGCACCCTGAGAATAGGTCAAAATTAAGCAAGTTATTTTGTTTCTTAATTTTTTATTATTGTGAATGTTATGTGCATGTGTGTATGTAGGCACATGTGCCACAGCACACACATGGAAGTCAGAGGTCAACTCTGTGGAGTAGGTTCTATCTACCCTAATGTGGTTTCTAGGGATCAAACGCTAGTCACCAGGCCTGTGAAGCAAGTGCCTGTACCCATTGAGCCATCCTGTCCAAAATTAAGCATTTTAGTTATAAAAGTATGTATATATTCTAGTTGTACATATATACCGTGAGACTCCTTGAAGTGGACGCAGAACTAAAGACAAGATATGAAACAGCAAGGCTTCTCTCTCAAAGGACTGGTGGTCTAGGACCTGTTTAGTTTTCTACACTACAATCAGCAAAGACATCCCCAATACCAGGCTTACTAGAGTGAGGTAAGATAATACAAACTGGCAGTGAGATGCTTCAGGGGCTAAATCAAAGAAACAGGCAATAACAGGTAACAAATTGGGGCAAGGTTTTTCTCTGTACATAGACTATATTTAGTGGTGGTAGCTAGCTCATCACTGGGCCATGACAGTTGTATGGTTTTTAAGGCCATTTACCAATAAATACCAGTGTCATCAGTCCATTTATCAGTCCAATATGCAGTACCACACAAGGCCCTGGGTGTTAAACAACACCCCACCCCAATCCACTAGCACACTCCCCAGCCGCCAGGCACCTACCACAGGGTCCTTTACAGTGTCAATCAGCTTAATGATATTTGTTCCACCACGAAGGTTCTCCAGAATCTTAACCTCTCGTTTTATCTTCTTTTTCTTCACTGGCTTAAATACACAAGAGTAATCAGAAGTGAGACTTCTTTTTAAGTTAACATAATAAAAACAACTTTAAACAATGTTAAGGCAACAGCATGGATTATTTGCTGTGTACTATGTTTATATTGTGATAAGGAATATGCTTAAATTAGAAGAGAAAAAGAAGGCTTACCCACTGTAATCTTTTAGGTTAAACAATTTATAGTTCATAGTTTATGTGGCAGGATCTTTAAGCAGTATTTACATCTAGGGTATTTAGCAAATTTGAACATCCATGTAGTATTTTAAAAATAAATGCATGCTTATTGGATTACTGCCAAATGTGTTATAGCTCTGAACAGCTGTAGATCATGGACAAATGGAAAAAATGAAANAAAAAAGGCCAGACACTTGCTCTTCCAATGAGTTACATGTAACTGTGTCTTCAGGGGCAAGAGCCAGTTCACTGACATCAAGTTACAAACTAGTTTCCAAGCTGTTGGTTCCCATTTCCTGTTGCCACTCCCACTTCCTTAATATTTAGAATCAAATCAGCTCAGTCAGTACCTCTCCCAACAGATCCCATTCCTAGAGAGAAAAAGTTGTTGGAGCAGCAAAGGAGAAAGCTGATCTCATCAGCAGTGACTAACTGTAAAGCCATCAACCTACACGATGGGAAATTAAAGGTCTTTTTAGAAATACTCCCATTATATGTATCATTTCCTGACTGAAATAGGATCTGAAGTCAATAAATAAAAGCAGTTCTGAAAAGGCAAGTGTGTCATAATCAATCTTTTGCAGTCACTCAGGACAGCGACAGACACACGTTAACTCTCTGACCTAAGTCCATTCACCCTCACGTAGGGTCTAAGCAGGAAGATTAGCGGCAGAGGAGTTCACACAGTTCACAGCTAACAGGAGCAGAAGCAAGAGTCCAGTCTGGCAATTGGACTGCCTGGAAGCACCCTCTTCACCTCTGGGCTTTACAAGGGAGAGACTGTACTAAGAAAAAAGACTACTTTATTGTTAAAACACTGTACATAGTACAAGTAAAGAGAGGCCCATGGACTTTCCATGAAATGATAAACAAGATCTAAAAAGTCTTGGCCTGGGAGATGGTTCAGTGAGTAAGAGTGCTTGCTGTCAAGCCTGATGACCTGAATTCAATCCCTGGAACCCACAAGGTTGGCAAGACCCACTCTCACAATCTGTCCTCTGACCATCACATGGTGTGTGTGAGAATCCAACACGTAGTATATATATGTAAAATTTTAAAGCTCAGAGATGTAACCCCTTGTTTACTGAAACATACCCCTGAACAAGAGCACGGGAGATGGACTGGCTGGAGAAATGGCTCAGCGGACAAGAGCTGGACAAGCATGAGGACCTAGGTTTAGAGCCCCAATACTATGTAAAAGTCAGGTGTGACTGAAGCTTGTTGGGTGGTCAGTCCAGCAGAATAAACAGTGAGCTCTAGGTTCAAAGAGAGCCTGTCTTAAGAAAGTAAGGTGGAGAGCGATAGAACACCAACATTGTACTGCGGTGTCCACCAGGATACAAGCACACTGCATACACAGCAGGCGGAGAAAGGCTGGAAGGAGAGTATGTAACTGTGTGCTTGCAAGCCAGCTGCCACCACACTTCTCCCTCTGCCAGGATGCGCAGTCAGAGATGGTTGGGGCCTCTTCCCCATCTCTTCTAGGAACCTTACTTCCTTGGTCTCTGTAATCAGACCTCAATGTTTCGGGGAAATCAAGCACCATACAACCCAATTAAAAACAGCCAGGGAAGACACACATAACAAGTAGCCTCCAGGTCTAAAAAATGCCAACATCATGAGAGGCGTGGAGCAACCAGTTCAACGTTAAGAGTGAAGTATAAAGCCAATATCAGTATTTGAGGAATCGGGTGAAAGCAGTTTGGAGTTTTTGTTTTGTTTTAATATATATAAATTTGGAGACAGGGTCTCTCTTTGTAGTCCTGGCTGTCCTGGAATTCACTATGTACACCAGGCACACTTCTAAGCCACAGAGCCCTACCGGCCTCTGCTCCCCAGAGCTGCAATTAAGGCTATATGATAACTCTTAAAACTCTTTTGTAATTCTGAAATAATGTTAAAAGACTAGCTATCTTCTATATATCCAAACTCAGGTAATACCACTCCTGTTTAAAAAACCTGCAACCGGAGTACAATCAAGAGCTCCTCTGCTCCTGACAGCACCCACTCACAGGGTCGGCCAGTACACATGTTATTCTTATGATACTGCCACTTTCTCCAACCTCACTGCTCCTCAGCTCTCCAGAAACACCAGAGTGCAGCTCTTGGAACCCAGAAACACTTAGCTGCTCTTCATCATGTCTAAAGGGAACTTACAGACCACAGACTGGGAACAGCTGTGCAACGCTGAAATAGTCCAGTGGAGCCCACGGCAGCTGGAGTCCTCAGATGCTGCCAGACACCAACAAGACTCAAAAAAGAAAGTGACCCACAATCCAGGACACACCCCTCCAAAGCACTAAGCACAGGCAGCAGGCAGTTCCATCAGCCTCTGCACTGCTCTGAGCCCAAGGAAGAAGATTCCAGAAGCTAACTATTAAAGAGCTTGGAGAGCAAAGAAGACTTTCTAATTCTACAAATGAAGAAAAGAACATTTTTCAAGGACAACCACTGACACCTTTCAAAACTTGCAAGTTTTCTAGAAAAACAGATGGTCCGACTCTTGTACAGAGTATGTTCCCACTGGCCACCAGCTACACAACATGCAGAGATCACCTTGGGCATGCTAAAGCTTACACTCATTCATCCAATTCAGACAGGATGTTTCAGATTCAAATGGCATTGGTTTAGCTGTTTTCCAAATTGAATATTTTCTTACTCAAAGTAGATAAAGCAGCAAAAAAGTTACCCTTGCCACCCTCCTGTCGCAACCCTGGGGCACTGGGACCACAGGTATATACTACCACATATGCTGAGAAAAGATTTATAGGAAAGAATAACACTAAAAAGTTTTAACTACAAAAACTTGTTTAACATTTAAAATATCCGTTCAGGTTTTCCCACGTGAAGGGCAGTGCTGGCCATCTGGAAGACCCTTGTTCAAAGTGGCCCTAGAGTAAAGGATGTCCTGTCTATTAACCCAAATCAAAAAAAAAAAAAAAGTCTATAATAAAACAGAAGTTTGTGACACGCTGCAGAAAAGGAGAAACTGATAAAACCTATCACCTTCCTACTCACCCCAGATCTTCACTCCTTTAGAACCAGTGCTGAGAACAATGACAGTATTATCTGCAATATTATTTATTAATTGCAATTCAGCTCGTCAACTTTTGCTTATCAAGGGTGTGAGAATCAAGAGCTCAGTCCATTTCAGCCAGTATCACGGGCAAAGCCCCTTTTAAATTTCTAAGTTCAACTAGATTGACATATTTAAGACAGTAATATAGCATCAACTTTCATCCCATTATCAAACTAATGACAACCAAACTAAGATATTAATCCATCACTTGCAATGAAGAATTACAATCAACAATGGGTGCCAGGAATGAAGAATGATGAAGGAGAGGAAAAGGCTTAGCTAGGCTGACATTTATTTCCTTAATTTCAGACATCTTTGCAAACCATTGCATTTGACCGAAATTAAAAAAAAATTAGCTAAACAATGTTATTCACAACTCTTCCTCTAGTCTTTCAAGTATTGCCATTCCAAGCCCACTACCTCAAGGGGAATTAGTCTCAGAACTATAGAAGAAAAAAATAAGGTTTACAGGCACAGTATAAAATCCCAATGACGAGATATCATTAAAAAACAAAAGAGAGAAAGAGAAAAAGCCAGTGTGGGGTACATACCTGTAATCCTGGCACTTGGGAGGCTGTTGCATGGGAAATCACAAGCTCAAGGGCAGCCTGGGCTAGCTGGTGAGACCTTGTCTCAAAAAAAGGAAAAACAAAACAGAAAACATGTAGATCAGGATATAGACAAAGAACTCTCACATACTGTTGCTGGCATTATAAAATGAACCAGCTACTGTGGAAAGTTCCTCAAAAGAAGAAAACTAGTCAGGCATGGTGGCAATGGGCATATAATTCTAGCATCCAGGAGGCTGAGGCAGAAAAATCACTGGTTCGACGTCAGCCTGGGCAACTTAGATGAAACACCAATTGCACTTCTGAGTATACACCCAAAAGCAGCAAGGCATAGATTCAAAAAGGCATTTGCACAGCCATGTTCAAAGTAACCAGCGGTGTGGTGGTGCACACCTTTAATCCCAGCACTTGGGAGGCCGAGGCAGGTGGATCTCTGTGAGTTTGAGCTAGTTCCAGGACAGGCTCCAAAGTTACAGAGAAACCCTGTCTCGAAAAACAAAACAAAACAACAACAACAAAAAAAAACAAAGTAGCTTTGGTCACAACAGTGAACACATGGAAGCAGCTTAGTGTCAGCCATGGAGGAATGGATAGACAAAGTCTACCGTCTAAAAATAAGGAAATTATTTTTTTTTCTATTTTTAGTTTTCTTTGAAGCAGGGTTTTATACTGAAGCCTAGGTTTGCCTTGAATTTAAGGTAATCCCCCTACCTCAGCTTCCCAAGTGCTGGGATTCCAGGCATGAAACAACATGCCCAGTGAAAAGTAAACTGTATTATATGTATAAATGCATTTGTAGGCAGCATGGTAAGTCAAATAAGCCAGTCACGAGACAGAGCTTTATGATTTCACTTATGAGACTCCCGAGTAGTCCAAACAACAGTGGTTGCTAGGAGCTGAGAAGAAAGAGGACTGGGGACCCATCATTTAAAGGATATAGTTTTAGTTTTACAAGATGAAAAGAGCCACACAGATGGTTGTAATGGCCCTAACAGCATTATAAATGCATTAATGCCATGAACAGCATGCTTAATAATGGTTACGATGATAAGTGCTATAAGCGTTATACAGAAAAGGGGAGGGACAAAACACAGAGCAGAACCTTTTAATCTCACCAAGTTAATGTTACAACCCCTTTGATTATTGACTCTGCTTCTAAAATTGTTCAATTAGTCCAACTGTAACACTGCTATTACTATTTCATATCGCTCTTCAGCACCAAGCTTATTAGGTACATTTAATCTTCTGAGATGAATTAATTCTCTTCTTGTAGTTTATCAAAATCATCCAATATCATAGAACTAAGTATTGGACCTGATATCTAAAGTTAGGCAGTCTACTTCCTGGGCACTATGGACTACGACAATACTATCACCGACACACCCTTCTATCTTTGCTTCATGGAACTCTGCTTTAACAGAGTCAAAGGTTATAAATGAGCAGTCTAGAACTCTTCTGCCCTATTTTTCACATGGCTAAGTCTACCACTTAGATTATGAAGTGAGATCCAGAAATTAGGTAAATGCCACATGGAGCCTTGAGCCATTCAGAAGGAGGGGCACTCGATCACTGCAGACTTTTCCCATACAGGGCACACTCAGATTACCTCTAATGTATGAAAGGAATTAAACTACGCACCCCAAAATCTGGGAAGTAATTGCTATGAGACTTAAAGGAACTGTATGGGTCAAAAAGGTCTAAAGCAGTGTTTCTCAACCATTTGGGGGTTGCATACCAGACATTTACAATTCATTTACATTGCAATACTTAACAGTAGCAAAATTAGTTATGAAGTAGCAACAAAACAATTTTATGGTTGGGGTCACCACAGCATAAGGAACTATTTTAAAGGGGGCCTACAACAGGAAGAACTGTATTAAAGGGGTCACTATAACGGGAAGAAGTGTATTAAAGGGGTCACTACAATGGGAAGAACTGTATTAAAGGGGTCACTACAATGGGAAGAACTGTATTAAAGGGGCCACCACAACATGAGGAGCTTAAAGGTTTGCAGCATTAGGAAGGTTGAGAAGCACTGGTCTAAAGTACTTTGTAATGCAGCAGCGAGATGTCTCAGCTGTCAAACCCAGAGACCTGAGTTCAATCCTGGAGACACTGTGGAAGGAGAGAATCAACACCCACAAATCATCGTAGAGTTCCACATATGACCCGTGTATGCCTCCCCACACATAAATGTGATTTAAAAAAAACCACACACAGCAAAAGCACTGACAAAAACACTGCTAAAGCTTCAAAGCAAGAAAGCAAAGCAAGCAGCAAGGATGTCCATTTAAGCATGGTCTGTGGGCACGAACACAGAACCTACTTAACTCTGGGTCTGCATCTAGTCCTATTTCTAAGCCTTTCCCTTCAGAAGGGTTACTTCAAACATCAGAAATAATTCCCTTTTACTTCCAGTGAGTGCCTTTCTTCTCTTTCCATGGCAATTCAGTATTACCAAAACGTCAACTATTCAACATGTCTCAATTTCCTCTGTGATATACAGATTCCTATTTACAGTGTCTGCACTAACTGGGTGACCCTAAGAAAACCATTCCTTCTCTGGTTGCTGCTTCTAATAGATTCTAAGCAAGTACATTCTGTGATTCTGCTTAACACACATTAATCACACTCTCCACCTATGTCCCTATAATGTCAATATTACAAACAACTGTGGCCAGTTTACACATAATTTCTAATGCTTTATTTTTAATGTTACTAATACTCTAATACTGTTTTTAAAAACTACTCTTTATACCGAGACATTTGATAAAACTAGAAGTCACCAAAAAAAAAAAAGGAAAAGAAAAAAGAAACCATCACTAAAGAGCTGCTTTAGGAAGACTGGTATATACGCTTAACTTAAGGATGAGACCCACCTCAAAGGAGGAAGTATTTTATCACATGAAGACCCCACTATTTGGATATAACAAAGGTCATCAGCTGACCACTAAATCATTAATAAAGAGTTGTAACTAAGGCTAATCTTCCTTTTAAAGCTTTTTTTTTTCTAATTCACTTTTTATTTTATGTACATCGGTATATTGCCTGCAGGTATGTCTGTGTGAGGGCATCAGTTCCCCTGGAACAAGAGTTACAGACAGCTGTGAGCTGCCATGCTGGGAATTGAACCCAGGTCCTCTGGAAGACCAGTCAGTGCTCTTCGCCGCTGAGCCATCTCTCCAGCCCCTTTAAATACACATTTGAAGAACACAAAATTTTACCAGTGATCGTGCATGCCTTTAATCCCAACACTCAGAGGCAGGTAGATCTCTGTGAGTTTAAGGCCACCCTGGTCTACAGTTATATTTTGCTTTGTTGTGGGGGAGGAGTGGGGAGGGTGGGGAGGGGTGAGGAGGACTGAGTCCATGACCTCTAGCTTGCTAGGTTTGTGCTCTACAACTGAGCAACCACCTCAGTCCCAACAACACAGCATTTTCAAAACAACCCTACAGACATGTTAAACATGTTTAAGACAAATTTTAATACCACCATTGCCTTAATCCAGAATTAATTTTGACAGAGGAGAGTAATGGATAGCCAAGATGTTTACAATACAAAATAATACTGTGACCAGGAAGCCTTATATGAGGATTTCTAAGCCACCGCAGCACTGGTTCAAAGTGCTTTGGATGTTTTTAAAAATTGTATTGCTCGACATCTACTCAGGAAACAGTAGTTTAATTGAAAGCTCTCAAGGACCCCAGGAAGCACTGGGATCCATACACATGGGCAGTGAGCAGTAACGTTTTTATTTCACTTCTGTGTATACCTTTCTAAGTGCCATAAAAGAAATGAAGAGTTAACTGCTTATGATCAAGATGAAACTTTTGACACTGAAGCAGCTTTCTGCTTTATTGCATAAACTTTTTAAAAATTATTTTCTCCCTTCGCCTTAATACAATTTTTGACACTCCCACCCCAAGGGGAAAAAAAAAAGAAAAATAGAAGACCTTACTTCTCAAGGGCCGGTAGTGGCATAATCCTTTAATCCCAGCACTCAGGACGCAGAAGCATATGGATCTCTGAGTTCGAGGCCAACCTGGTCTACAGAGCTAGTTTTCAGGCTACACAACACCATCTTGTTTCAGGGGTAGGGTGGAAGGGAAGACATGACTTCTCTATTCATCAGACTTGCATATGCATCAGACTTTTTCTATGCATCAAACTTTCACTAGCAGCTTTTCAATATTGTAAAGCCCCTCAACTGCCTCAATATACCTTGATCAATAAAATATTTAGAGATCTAACAATTAAATGAAATAAAAGTCCTCCATGATCACTCTGAATCCAACTGTTGTGACTAAATAACAAAGACTGAAATAAGGGTCACTGAGCTCATGCACCTTGTGTCTCAGTCACCACATGCACATAAGTTCCTTCCCGCAGATTAAATACAGCAGGCTTGAGAAAAGGAAGCCTTTCCTAGACTACCCCAAACTGAGCAGCTGCACTGCACCCAAATATCACAATAGTAGGTATTAGTCATGATTTATTTGAGTTAGTAAGCAGAATTTGGGAATAGATCTTGTTCTTTTTGAAAAATACTTTAAATCCATTATAACAACAAAACTACAATATTAGTAGTTTTATACTCTACCCTTCAAATAAATAAAACTTACATAAAAATGCCATAGGACTTTGACAAAGAAGTAAAAGGTGGTTCAGTCTGCCCTCTGAGAAAAAACAAACACTTCATGAACTAAGGCATCAAAATCTCATGCTCGAACCCTGAAATTTACTCTGTTCAAAGATCCTATAATCCAATGTTGAAATGAACAGTCAGAGGCATGAAGAAATAGGAAAGAACTCTGGTGAAGGGTCATCTCAACAGTGATGTCAGGTACATTTCTTTGTGCTTAGGTCTACCATTTGTAAAAAATAACTTGAAGCAGTTTCCATACAATACATGAAGCCTCTTTAGTGCAGAGGAAAAACTCTCAAGCAACTAATCTCTGAAACTCTTCACAAGGACGACTGAAGGGCAATACTACAATGCTTCCCTAACAAACACACTGGAACTCAGACACATACCTGAGTGTTGCTCCCTTTAAAACACACCACATGAAACTGCACTTACTCTAAAAATGCTTTTGCACAAACATTTAGCCATTTCCCTGAAATTGTTTTAGATTTGGCAATTCAATCATCTAAATGTGTGTATATTTAGATATTCCTAACTACAATTTGTTTTGCTTAGCCCTTAAAATGTCTGGCCAGGTGGTGATGGCACAAGCCTTTAATCCCAGGGCTTGGGAGGTAGAGGCAGGCAGATCTTAGAGTTCAAGGCCAGCCTGGTCTATAGAGCTGGTGCCAGAACAGGCTCCAAAGCTACAGAGAAGCCCTGTCTCGAAAAACCAAAAGAGTATGAAGTAACTTCTATTAAAAACATTTATGTTTAAAATGTTTATGTATGAAATGAAACTGTATGGTTTCCAACAAGTTCCTCGAAGGAAGCATTTCTCTGCTTAACGCCCCCCTCCATAACTATAGCCCTTCTGTGTACCAATCACATTTAGTGGGGTCACGCTCCCGACCTTCAACACTGCCACTTGATTCTCAGCCAGTGTTTCAGCAGCAGAGACACACCATCACCTACCTGTCTTTACAGCAAAACTGCTACCTTAGCACTCACTAGGCTGATCAGGAGCAAGAGCAGCAGCTGTTTGCTGAGAGGTGATGTCCAGAGTGCTAAGATCAACTACAATTAGATGGGGACCACAGCAAGGCACAAACTTTTCAAACCCACATTTTTGTCCCACAGAACCTCCACTAGGCCACTGTGAAAAGTCAGGCTCACGTGAAGTACTGCCGCTCTCCAGTGCTCTCAGTGACACTAATAGTGACACACAAACGTGATCTAACGTGAAGAACTGTCCAGATCCTAAGGTGACATGCTCGTGCAGTAAATGATCTGACAACATAAAGAACCGACCAGGTCCTAAGGATTACCTTTCCGTATTACCCATAAAACATCACTTCATCTTCAATCACCTCTACAGAAACTTGTCTGACTCCTCACGCTCATTAAGACCATGTCTTCATTTGAATGATAACAGCCCTATCTATCACCGAGAGGGCTAGTCCTGCCATCCAGACAGCTTTGTCCCAGTTATTATTTCAGTGGCTAGAATGTACTCTTTTGTCCCAAATCTCTCTTTGGCTGGCTGGCTTGCTCTATCCAGCCCACCTGAAATTTTATTGCTGAATTAAAGGGGAGTATCCACTGGGGGAGTTGCTCTGCTCTCTAGGTTTTACACTTATCTCAGAGAGGACTCCGGTCTTCGGACAACTTTCTTTCTTTGAGTAATTCAGAGCAGAGAATAACAAGTTCAATGATGAAGGAACTAGCAGAATCGCCACACAAAATCTTTTTTCTTCTTCTTTTTGTGAATAGCTATTAATTCTGTATCAAGCACAGCCCCTCTCACGAGTTGTTTGAGAAGCCCACAGTTTACACTTTAAATGTCCCTGGCCTAGTAAACTCAAGAGTTCAGACAAGCCAGCACATTTCCTCAAAAGTTTAGCGGAAACTGGTAGCGATGCTGTGGGGTCATCCTCCAGGAGATACACGAGAGTTTGAATTACTCATTCTAGTCCTCTTGCCCTGTGGGGGAAAATGTTATAAGCCATTCATAGGACACTCACCTTGAGAATTTTTACAACCACCCTCTCATTGTTGGTGATGTTAATGGCCTCAAATACTTCACTATACTTGCCCCGACCAAGTTTTCGAACCAGTTGGTAATCATCTTGATTACTGTGAAAGGCAAGAGACACACATAAATGCCAGGATTTGGGATTAGGCAAGCCTATGTGCACTATACATCTGTCCAGTTACTTCCATTCATCAAGCATTTGGAGGTGTCCCTACGTTACACATCAACCCATTCCCTAAGTAAAAGCCACCCAAAAGTTTGGTTCCCTTCACTCTGCAGAGTTAACCCAACTGACTAGTTCTAACCTGGGGAGAAAGAGCAGCTACTGGGCCTTAAGGTCCACGTTAAGTGACCGAGAAATCATTCACCCTGGGGGTACTGGGGTTGTTCCCCTGCCCGCGGTTCCACAGCACCTGCCTCCCATTTCACAACCTCCAGGGAGCCACTGCCTGTTTTAAGAGAATCTGCACATCTTTAAAAAAATGTTCCTCCCACCCAGATCTTAAGAGCTCAAGAGGACAGCCATGAACTTCCCATCCCACAGGAACCCCACCCCGACCCCACGTTTCTCCCCACCGGC
>LOEQ01000013.1:1007375-1021154 GCA_001685075.1 Bramus lutescens
GTGTGTGTGTGTGTGTGTGTGTGTGTGTGCTTGCATGTTGGGCCTTGTGCATGCTAGGCAATGCTCTACCACTGAGCTACATTCTCAGCTCCTTTCTACTTCTTATAAAATTCAAAATTAATTAAGAATGAAAATGCATAGATGAAGTCTAGGCTACCCCACATCAAGCGTTAATAACAGTTTCCTCTGAGTGTGGGCTTGGCTAGAGAGGAAAGTTTCTGTTTTCACTCTAGCGGTACAGTAATAATCGTTTTTTCTTTACAGAGACCTCGGGGAGACTTTTGATGGAGAAGGGGTCTGGGAATTGAGGCAGTTCTGGCCTGGCATGTGTCCTGCTTCTGACTTGGGAGGAGGACAAAGGGTGAAGGTTCTGGCTTGGCAGGGGCAAGGGCAGGCCCCGCCGCCATCAGGGGATCTGGTAAAACCAGCTGCAAGTTGAGTGGTAGAAAGGGTGTGCTGACGGTGTGACTCACTGTTGAGGAGGGTGGAGATGGCTCGCCCCTCCCCTTTCCGCTTAGCCACCTGCAGCTGGAGCTTGCGCAGCACCCAGTCTCTACAATCCCAAAGTAGGAACCCTTTCCAAACCCAGACAAACAAGGGGCCATTTGACTTAAGCCATGCATGAGGGTTTCTTGGAGCTAGCCTGGGCAAGTAGAGCCAGCCAGATTCATTGATTGATTAAACACAAGAATCATGAAATCCAGGACCCTTGGACCTGTGTGTATGAAGCTGGGGCAAGGGCATGGTCTTAATCACCAATTTCAAGAGCTCCTACCTCTATGCATTTTCTACGTGACCCTCAGGGACCACTGGGGAAGCGTACAGAAATGCGTATAAAGATCCCCAAAGTTTTAGACTATTTATTATTTATTTTTTGTTTTTATTTTCAGATAGGGTCAGACTCTGGCCCAAGATTGTTTGGGACTCACTCTCTAGTCCACATTCAAGGCTATGACAACCATCCTTCCTCAACCTCCCAAGTGTTGGGATTACAGGCAGGATTACATTGCTGATTTTATCTGACAGATAAGCTAGTGGCCGTATTAAGTGGGGGATTTCAGCACCAGATGTAGAAAGCGAGACACAACCCTCTAACATATGGTTGAGGGGAAAGCTTTCTTGTAAATACGAGGGAGAGGACAGCTAGAGGCACCTGGAAGACTCCAGACCAGGGAAAGCTGTAGACTAAACATGGCTAATAGGATGAATCAGGCCATAAGTGGGGGATGGCCAAAAGAGAGGGGGCCAGATGAGGGNNNAAGAGAGGGGGCCAGATGAGGGGGGGAGGGGCAGAGGTGGAGGACCAAGAGAAAGCCAAGAGCACATGGCCAAAATGGCAACCTTACATAGAAATGAGAAGCTGGGGGAAGGGAAGCCCATGAGCAGGAGGATTTAGGGTGGGGCCAGGTGAGAAGAGCTGAGAAGAGCCAGGATGGCAGCACAGGCTCTGTGACAGGTACTGGCATTGTTGAGATAGCCCGGAGGCCAGCATGCGCTCTGGTATGCTAATAGGCACCAGAGTTAGTCATTTGTCCCCAGTTTCTTTGGGACCTGCCAGTGGCTAAGTGCAGGGTCTTACCAGCCCAGTCTTCTCTCTCTCTGTTTTTGTGACAGAGTCTCACCCTGTAGTGCAGGCTGCCTTCCAGCTTAAGATCCTCCTGCCTCAGTCTCTCTAGGGCTATGATGACAGGTATGCACTACCTTCCCTAGGAAACCCTGCCTTTTCACCAGCCGTGGGGCCAACCTTGAGAAAGAGAGAGGCCCCATTATCTCAAGCGACACTCCCCCACCTTGTCATCCAATATTAACTCACGCCAGTGCCAGGCTGGCAAACGCTGAGGGCCAGCTCATGTGCTGTGGAAGCTCCAGCTGCCTGGTGGCTAAGTGGGCAGGGGAGGAGCGAGCCGTCTCCACCCTCCTCAACAGCCAAACATTGGTGGTTTCCAGTGGGCCATTTGTCATCACTCTACTCGCATTGATGCAGGATGACATCTGTGGGCCCTGCATGGAATGCCTGCTAACCAGACCTTGGTGCAGTTTTTAAATGAGCCTCCACTGAAGACGATCTAGTCTCACCGACAGTTAGGTTGACTATCCAAGTGACTCTGGAACCCTGATTTTACATTTCTCCATCCTTATTTTTCTGCTTCTTTGCTTGTCTGTGTGGTTCTGGGCGTCTGATTAGAGCATTGTTTGTGTACCCCAGTCAAGTTCTCTGCCATAGAACTTCATTTCTAGCTCAGTTCTTTGAAACAGGGTCTTTAACTATTTAACTCCGGCTAACCTCCAAATAATGACCCTCTTGTTTCTGCCTTCCCAGTACTGGCCTGTTGTAACGTGTTTGGTTTATTTATTGATTTAGGGCCTAGGGCTAGAGAGAAAGATGGCTCAGCACTTAAGAGCGCTTGATACAGCTGGCCTGTGATACAGACGACCTGTGCTTGGTTCCCAACACCTCCCTTGGGCAGCTTAAAACCTCCTGATACTCCAGTTGCAGAAAATCCAATGCCCTCTTCTGCCCCTGTTCATGCACATGTATACTTATGCAAACACACATAATTAAAATAAATAAATACATCTCAAAATAGGATCCTAGGGACTGATGAAGCTCCCTTCATAGGCAGGGATGACCTTGAACCCTATTCCGCCTGTCTAGCTCTGGTGGACTGGAGCAGTCTGTACCACCACACCCATTTATCTCTGTTTTTAACAATGAGCCAGGCACTTCTTGCCTCTCTCTGCCTCTCCCATTCAGTATCTGCTCTTTCAGCATCTGATCTGTGCTGCTCCCCAGAACAGGGAAAGACAGAGGACAAGGAGTGGATCCCCTTGTCCTGTGGCTCAGGATGGAACAGGGGTCGTTGTTGATCTTCATTATGTGCTGTCAGTTTTAATTATCACTGAGTTCCATACAAAATAACTGATGGAGGATGGGGGTCTTTTGTAGTTGGAAACAAACTAGAACCACAACAAGAAGGAAGGGGTACCTGGGGGTGACCCAACATCTTGAGGCTTCAATGAAGCCTCAAGAATACTCTGGATGTCAGCAACCCTCCTCATGTTTTACTTTTTCCCTCAAGTCAGGGTCTCACTATGCAGAGCCATGTTTGGTCTCGAACTTGCTGTCTTCCAACCTCCACTGCTGGGGAGCAGAGATTATAACATGCAGCTATCAGTTTGTCTTTACTGGGGGAAGGTAGGCAAGGCTCTTTGTATAAAGAGGGCTGAGAACCCGAGCAGTTTGCTTAGGTCTCCCAGCTGGTGGGGGATAGAAAACAGCGGGCATTTACAAAGCACTCGAATGCACACATCCTTGTTAGTTGCCCTCCTTCCGGTTTCCGCCTTTATTATACACATTCTGCACAAAAGGAACCAGAACTCTCTGGGATAACAGCTGAGTCCAGACTTGGGTAAGGGAAATGTAGACAGATGGACATCTGGGCTGCCAAGAGCAAACAGACACACAAAAAGGGATGAGGACATATCAAAAGGACACAGGCACCAGCTCAAAGGGGCTTCTACTGGTCAAATCTGGGGGAATTCAAGTGCCAACTAATCTAGCAGTAGCAAGGAATTGATACACTAAAGTAAGTCTAACTCTACCAGGTGGGCTGGAGAGATGGTTCAGTGGTTAAGAGCCCTTGATCTTCCGGAGGACCCAGGTTGGATTCCCGGGACCCAGATAACAGTTGGCAATGTTTTACAACTCCAGGTTCAGGGGATCTGATACCCTCCTCTGGCCTCTGTAGGTGCTAAGCACACAAGCATACACACGGTGCCCAGACATGCAGGCAGCCAAAATAACGATATACATAAAATAAAAATAATACAAAACCAAAAGGAACTATCACTCCATCCTGATATAAGTAAACAAAGTAGAATTTTAGATAAAGAAACATAAAAGGAATTATAGGATTAGAAAATGCACCCTTTGGCAGAGCGGTGGTGGCGCATGCCTTTAATTCCAACACTTGGGAGGCAGAGGCAAGCAGATATCTGTGAGTACAAGGCCAGCGTGGTCTACAGAATGAGTTCTTAGACAGGCTCCAAAGCTACAGAGAAACCCTGTCTCAAAAAAACGAAAAAAAAAGGAAGGAAGGAAGGAAGGAAGGAAGGAAGGAAAAGAAAAGAAAAAAAAAGACATCACTTGGCAGCTGTTATAGTAACAATGAATTTGGTCAAGAATCACTGAGGAGCACCAATGCTGGTAGGTGGAGGAGGGTGAGAAACAAGGTATTTAGATAAACTCACAGTATCTTCCAGCAACAGACAAACAGCAGCTGCAGCAGAGAAACCAGACAGACGCCATCTTAACCAGGGGACCAGCCCATTTTCAGAGTCTCACATTGACCTCAGGATGACACTGTTTCTCTGATATTGCTGTACAACACGCAGGGCCTAAGCTGAATCACAAGAAAACACCAGACAAGCTCAAACTGAGGAGCACTGCATGTAAATAACTGATATTTTGTCTGTAAGAATTACCAAGGCTAGGATGGGCTCTGTCATGTGGAGAGGCAGAGACAGGTAAATCTTTGTGTTTGAAGACAGCCTGGTATAAACAGTGAGTGTTTCAGGATTGCATATGGAGACTCTGTCTTTAAACACACACACAGAGGCATACACATATACACAGGGACATACACATATACACAGACACACACAGGTATGCACACACAGACATACACAAATACACATAGACATGCACAGATAGACAGACAGACAGATAGACACACACACACACACACACGAAGGGAGAAAAAAAAAGAATGACACACACACGAAGGAAAAAAAAAAGAATGTCAAGGTTGGGCCTGGAGAGATGGTTCCGAGGCTAAAAATGCTTGCTGCTCTCACAGAGGACTTGGGGTTTGGTTCCCAGCATCCCTATGGCCCCTCACAACCATCTGTAACTTCACTTCCAGGGGATCTACTGCCATCTTCTGGCTTCCACGGGCACCAGGCATGCACACAGAGCACATAGATGCAAACAAAACACTCACACACATAAAATAAATATGCTTTTTACATAACGATGTTAAGGTCACAGAAAACAAAGGTTGAAGAACCATTTGAGGACAAAGAAACCTGAAAACATTGATGCATTTCTTTATTGTACTATGTAGGGTACTAGCAGAACAACAGACAAAATTTACACAAGGAACATAAATTGGATAACGAATCACAGCAACCTTATTCTCTCCGTCATTATAATTTATTAAACTATTTCTTTACTTGGGAGGTGCTGAGAATCAAACCCAGGTCCTCTGCAAGAGCAGCAAGTACTCTTAACCACCGGGCCATCTCTCCAGACCCCAGCTAAATTTTAATTAGAAAGTTATTGATTCTATTTTATAGTTTACTAAAATGCCCTTGTTTCTGGGAAATGCACATTGAAGTATTTGAGGACAAAGAGGTGCCACAAATTATTCTTAAGTGTTTCACAAAAATAAATACATAGAGAATGATAAAGCCAATGTAAATGGTTAATATTCAGGAGTTTTGGAGACTCTAGGTATAGGGTATGTGTCAATTTTCAAACTTGTAACCGAAAATACTGCTCAATGAAATGTTTAAAAGAGTACAATACTAAAAACAGGCTTACAATACTGAGATTTCAATGTGGTCACCAAGGGGACACCTTACAACCTGAGGGTGGTATCCAGAGTAACATAGGCCCATCCATATGTACAAGATTTTATCTGATAAAATACAGCAATATTTAGCTTGTTTTTCCTTTGTATGTGCATGTGAATACACAAATAGGTGTGTGTGTGCGTGTGTGTGACAGGCGCAAATACATGCCACAGTGTACCCGAGGAGGTCAGAGGACAACCTTAGGTGTTGGTTTTTACCTTGGTTGAGGCACACACAAGGTGATGTGGGCTACTAGCTTCCAACAACTCTCCTGTCTTCACCTTTCATCTTGTCAGGGGTTAGAATCACAGACACTAGAGACTCCATCCAGCTCTGGGTTCTGGGGATTCAGACGTATATCTTCACACTAACACAGGAAGCCCATTACCCACTGAGCCATTTACCAGTCCTATTGTTTTTTCTTTGAGACAGAGTCTCTCTGTGTAGCTCTGGCTGTCCTGTCAACTCTGTAGACTAGGCTGGCCTCGAACTCAGAGAGTCACTGTCCTCTGCTCCCAAGTGCTGGGATTAAAGGTGTGCACCACCATGCCCAGTTTAATTATTGTTGTTTTTGTTTGCTTGCTTGTTTGTTTTAATCCTGAAGGTCATGACTTGTTTTCATCTGTTACTTTTCTTTAGTTTTGTTTTTTGAGACAGGGTTTTTCTGTGTAGCCCTAGATGTCCTAGCATTTCCTCTCTAGACCAGGCTGGCCTTGAACTCACAGAGATCTGCCTGCCTCTGCGTCCTGAGTACTGGGATTACAGGTGTGTGCCACCTGGCCTGTTACTTAGATAAATACAGTGTGACGTCTGAGCACTGAAGTCCAGTTTCATCATTGTGCATGCGTGTGTACTTACCATCACCTCAGCCTCACGGATGGTCTAATCCTCCCCCAGAATCTAACCCAGTGGGCGTCATTCATTTTCATCTCATAGCAAAGGAAATCGAGGAAAGTCACATGCTTACAAAATTCAAGACTCTAGCTTCAAACCATAGTCTTTTAATTCCAATCCCAGGGTATGCAAAGCCTTTACTACACTGAGTATTGGTGCTACTGATAACAAGAAACATTGATTGGGTACCTGCCTGAGCCTTATCTCATCCAGAGAATGAATCACGGTGACGGGTTTAGTGATTTAAGTAAGACACCAGTGCTGGGAGCAGTGTCTCTGAAGCATTTATCTAATCATTCTTTATCAATAAAAAATTTGGACTCAGATATCGGGGTAAGAACCTGAATGATCAGAGAAGCAGCAGAGAAGCCACCAGTGACCTCTTACCTCCATTGTTCCTTCCTTCAAAATGTCTGATATCCTAAGTCCCACCTTATTAATTCCTCAGTCCTCTGAAAGCTCATGGTTAATTTTGGTCAACTAGCGGCTAGCTCCGCCCTCTGGTTCAAAACAAACTTTGTTGTCAGAATGTAATCAAAATATCACGCAACGTGTCTCCACATAGTAAAACGCTCACATGTCAGTTCTGATTGCCCATTGTGCATAAAGCACAAGGAATGCCATCAGGTCCACTCCTGGGACTACTCCCTAGGCAGGAAGACGGGATGCATCCTAGGCAGGTGTATAGCCACAGTGGGTAAGCCATGTTAAGGACTAGTCTGTGGGTCCTTAGGAAGGAGGGAGAAGCCATGGCCAGCATGAACCTAAGATGGGCATTCTCACACTGCTCCTTGGTTTAGGAAGAGCCACTGCCTTTATTAGGCAGCAGTCCTCCTGGTGAGACCTCAAGCAACCTAGAGGGCCACCCTCCCCCAACATGATGCATCTTTTCTGCCCCCACCAGGGTGATGGTGAATGGGACTTGTCATTTTGTCTAGAGATCTCCCCATTGCTTCTGGAGGTCCCTGTCAGGATCAGTTGGGTGCCAATGGGAAAGAGAACCCTTCTACAGTGTCTAAAGAGGACACACAAAAGGAGATGGGATGTAGATAATGGAGAACAGAGAAGTCACCATCTTCTCCAGTAAGAGAGGCAAAGGAGCTCCTGTAGATGTCGTAACCATGGCCACAAGTTGCTGTAATTTTAAAAAATGCTATGAAGAGAAATCACACCATGCAACAAGGCTCACATGGGTTTATTGGAAGAGGAGAGAGAAAGGGGCAGAGAAGGAGACAGAGAAGTGGGCAGAGACTGGTCTCTGGGGACAAAAATGGTGGACGAGAAAGAGAGAGGGAGGGTAAGGGGGAGGGAAAGAAAGAAACGGGAGGTGAGCAGGCCCACCTTTTAAAAGGGAACGTAGTAAACGTGCACAGGAGGTGCTCTTAGTGGCTGCAGCTGAGGATGTATCTGGTCAGGACCCTAAAGGCAGATGCCTAAATATTAACACAAGTGATACTGAAACAGAAAGGAGGACCCTTAGAGCACATCCATTCCTGCCCACTGGGCTCAGGAGACTCCAGGTCTTAGGAAATACAGCCTCAAGGGATCTGGACCAACCACTTCATCCCTGCCTCCTCACAAGATGAAGGAATAGATCTCAGGGCACAGAGGTTGCCGAAGTCAGTGACCATTTACCTTGGCAGTCTAACAGCTCAGATGTCCTTGGTACAATCTAGGCTTCATAAATGCAGCTGTTTGCTTTGTTTACAACCAGGTCCTGCTCTGTGATCCAGGCAGCCTTGAACATGTGGCAAGTCTGCCTGGGTGCTATAGGGACAGGTAAACCACTATGCTTAACTGGTTGCTGAGGAAGGAGAACACAGTGCCTTGTGCCTGGATCTTTTTTTTTTTAAATTGGGGTTTGTTTTCATTTTTGTTTTGAAAGGAAGTCTCCCCATGTAGCCCAAGCTGGAATTAAACTTAATACAGAGACCCAAGTGGTCTTCCACTTAGCGTGAAACCCAGGTTAGCTTCCAACTTATGATCACCTTGCCTCAGCCTCCCAAGCACTGTGATGATAGACATATTCTATCCTGCCTGACCCAACCCGAGTTTCTTCAAAATATACTATGACCTAGCATTTCTACTTTTGGGTCAACACCTAGCAGAAATGTGCACATGTACTCTCTAAAACATACACTAATTAGTTCTAGGACAGGCTTCAAAGCTACAGAGAAACCGTGTCTCGAAAAACCAAAAATAAAATAAAATAAAACATATACTAAAATCTTCATTGCAGCACTTACTGTGACAGCCCCAAACTAGAAACACCCCAAAAAACTATCCGTGGTGGAATGGCTGGCTAATCACAATGAAATACTGGGCAGCGGCGGCAGCAGCGGCAAGAATGAGTGGCATATAACTGCCCCCACGGGGGTGGGTGACACTTATCAACATGCTAGGTGACAGAAGTCAGACATGGGTGGCACGATTTGATTGATCAGAGATAGAAGAGGATAGGTCAGTGGCTGGCTTCAGGATTCAAGGTAGAGGTTACCCGTGGGGGTAGTGATGACATTTAAGGGGTCTTTGGAAGGCTGGGGTCTGTAGCCCACAAGCACCAGGAAATAGTATCTTTTTTGTTTGTCTGTTTGTTTGAGACAGGGTTTCTCTGTGTAGCTTTGGTTCTAGTTCTGGAACTAGCTCTTGTAGACCAGGCTGGTCTCAAACTCACAGAGATCCACCTGCCTCTGCCTCTCGAGTGCTGGGATTAAAGGTGTGCACCACCACTGCCCGGCTGTATCCTATTTCTTCAGTCTGATGCTGGTTGTTAAGTCTGTTCCATTTCTGAGGTTATGTCAGGCTATACACATATGACTTATGTACATAAGTCTGTAATAAAAAGGAAATACCCCAACAGACCATTTTTCTTTTACCATTCGCTGTTTCCCCCATCTCAATCCAGAGAGTGTCCCTAGAAAAATGGATGAAGGAGGGAGATGGGCTTACGTTCATGACCAAAAGCAAAGCAAAAAATGAACATGAAGCTCTGTGTTCTGTCTGTGTGTTGAGCCCTGTGCTGCGCTCTTGTGGGAATAGGGTCATGAGGACCACAATGCACACATGGGCACACAGCCTAGGTGACAGGAGTGTCATCAAGTGCAAGCAGTGAGTGGTAGAGACAGGATATGAACCCGGATCAGACTAATGCCAGAGCCCAAGCTCATGGTGCTTTCGTTCTTGTCTGGTACAGATAGAATACTGTCACACAGTTGCTCAATTCCCTTTGTTCTGCCACCATCAATGCAATGGCTCGGTGAATGAGACTTTTACCTTTGCCTGGCAGACTCACCACTGGCTCTTACACACATGATTTCTGGGAACTTTCTGTCTCTGCCTGTCTCTTGGCTGGGACAAAGCAACTTCTTGTAGGTGGACTTTTCTGTCCTGCCAACCAGTTTCCAAATAACCACAAGGAAACTTCTTATTGATTAATTGTTAATACTCAGCCTCTACTTTAGGCTTGTTACTAACTAGCTCTTCTAACTTAAGTTAATCCATATTTCTTATTTACCCTCTGCCACATGGCATGTTCATCTTGCTTCTCTCTGCGTCTCCTTGGGACTCCTCAGACTCTGCCCTTCTTCTTCTCAGCATCCTCCTAGTCTAGCTCTCCTGCCCAATCCCTTCCTGCTCAGCTATAGGCCAGTCAGCCCTTTATTAACTAATGAGAATAATACATATTCACAGTGTACCAAGATTGTTCCACAGCAAGTTCTAGATATCAAAGATGTCTGGCATTTCCACTGCCTTCCAGGGCTTCTGAATGGGTTCAAAGACTTCAGAGATCAGGCCTGGATCAGTCCATGTGACTCTGGGAAGAGAGGAATGAATGAACCCAGGAGAGAGCATCACGAGGGCTCACATTGAACGACTGGGAGGAAGAGGTCACATATTAGGAAGGATTCCTGCTCTGTTCTTCTAAAGGGCTGGAGCACAGGCCCGCATTCTTTGACTACCCAGTGTGTCTCTTTCTTCTCTTAGTCTTCATTACGCTTCCATTCTGGGTTACCACACTTCTCTTGGCCTTTGTTTGGGAGTCAAAGATTGTGTTCAAACTTGCGCTAAGACCTGGATCCATAGTCTCAATTTTCATACCTCAACTAAGATTTCATTTGCTCCAGGAAACCTTCCTGATGCCTAGAAAGATGGGGCACCCTCTATCTCCCGTCTTACCACACTGCAGCTGTTTCCTCAGAGTAGAAGCCGCTGGTGAGCACAGACACTATCATCCTTTGCTACTCCCAGCTGTAGGCTCAAGGCCATGCACACAGTAGCTACTCAATGAGCATTTGCTGAGAGAATGAAGACAGGTGCTCTAGAAGTCATTAGATGAGATCCGCCTCAAACAACTTGTGTTTAGAAGTCCCAAACATTCACTTCTCCATGATGAAGCATCTTCCCCTTTGGGAAGAAAGAAGCCAGGAAGTTCTAATTCATAGTTAAAGCTTAACACTTGGGTAGATCAGACCCTGTGGTTCGAAACCTAGACTCCTGCAGAAATGCAGGCAGAGTGCAGGGGAAAGGAAGGAGCCCCAGAGAAGTAGAGGCACTGGGAAGGCAGAGTGGCCTCGGAGCAAGGAGTCACTGCTTGAGACAGCTGTCTGGATTAATGAACATTCTTCTTGTTTCCCAGGGCGCAAATGCCTCAGACTCCCTCCACCTCATCCTTGCTGATATCTGGAGCTAGGCAGGTCTTGGCTGTGGGCTGCTCTTGTTCGTTGTTTTGCAGCAGCATGAGTTGCATGGTTTCTTCCCTCAATTCAGGCCCACTTGGAACTCCCAAGGTGACCCTTGGTTAGGACAAGGGTGCTCACAGGTGTAATCAGAATAGAGTCTGGGCATGAAATACTCATGGATTTGGAGTTGGCTCTTAATGTAATGTTCTGTAATATTTCTAGTTTTTGATTAAAAAGGAAATGAAGGTCTGATGAGATAGATAACGAAGGGCTTGGTGGGTAAAGGCTCTTGGCCCAGCCTGATGCCTTGAGTCCAATCTTCAGGACCCACAAGGTGGAAGGAGAAAACCAACTCCCGTAAGTTGTTCTCTGACCTCCGTATGTGCACTGTGGCACACACATTCATCAACACAATTAATCACTTAAAGGAAACAAAAAATAAAATTAAAAAGGAAAAATAAACTTATGAAAGAAAGCAGAGGACACAAAGATACAGGGCAAGAGGGGGGATAGGTGTGATGTGGGGTGATGTAGCCATAAGCCAAGGACACCAAAGAGAGCCACCGCAAGCCAGGAAAATTGGGAACAATTCTTCTCTAAAGGCTTCAGAGGGAGAAGAGCATTGACACCTGACTTTGGGACGTCTCACCTTCAGGACTGTGAGAGAACCAATCCCTGTTGTCTAAAGGATCGTTTGTTATGAGGGTTCAAGGGAGTTAATAAGGACAGCAATTCTAGCACCACCTTCAGATGCCTGCAGCATCCTCAGGTACTACAAAAACAGCTCAGGTATTTCCAGAAGTCTCCTGGGTGGTGGAGGTCCCACCTACTCACCCACTTCAGACCAAGAGGGCGGGTGGATTAAAGGATGGAGGGGAGTGAGGTGAGCGAGGTTTAAATTTCAGCCCTGCCCAGAATGGCTACGTGATGATCTGGGCAAGTTGCTTAACTTCTCTGATCCTCGGT
Organism: Bramus lutescens; assembly: GCA_001685075.1. NCBI lineage: Eukaryota > Metazoa > Chordata > Mammalia > Rodentia > Cricetidae > Bramus > Bramus lutescens. Next base: position 1,019,552 of record LOEQ01000013.1, read on the forward strand.
GTCCTCATGAATGAAACAGGGCACAGGGAAGCACCTGTATCTCACAGAATCATCAATGCTGATGCAACAAGATGATGTACAGAATGTGTTCCTCACAGCATTGAACACATAGCTAGCATTGAACAAACAGTAATGATTGGTGTACGTGCGTTTATTAAGCAATAGTAATATTACCTAATGGGTAACAAACACACAAAGGGCTAACAATAGCAATTTCTACTATTATTATTTAAATCCAGCAAGCTGAATCACTCAGTCATGCAATGACCTGTGCCGTTTGCGGCCTCCACACCCACCACCTTGACAACGGCTCTTCCAGGTGGAGGTGATGCTGGAGTGTCCATCCTGGTTTCATGTTTTGTACATACTTTTCCTCACCCCATCTATGGATCATAGAAGTCTTGTGAGATGCATAGAGTAGTCACCAATTTTATAGAGGTGGAAACCAACAGGCAAAACCACTGGGAGGTTTACCCAAGCTGAGACAGACAGCCAAGCCATGGGTGGAACCCTGGCCTATTAAAACAATCTGTTCCTGGGGCTGGGGAGAACAGTTCAGGGGGTTAAAGTACTTGCTGCACAAGCATGAAGCTTTGAATTTAGATCCCAAACATCTGCATACGAAAGTTAGGCAAGGACTCAAGGGGGTGCTGGTAACGTCAATGCAGGGGGCAGAGGCAGAGAGAGCAAAAGAATAGCTGAGGCTTGCTTGTCAGGCAGCCTACCCAAAAATCAGCAAGGTCTGGGCACAGTGAGAGTAACAGCACGTGGCACTTGCTGCCAGGAAGAAACAAGAGAGTCATGAGTTCAAGGTCATCCTTGGCTATATAGGTAATTCGAGGTCAATCTGGGCTACCTTCAACAAACAAACAAAACGAAAACAAAATAGAAAAAGATGGTTGGAGGCTGATTTGAAGGACAAGGGGATGAATCAGCAGGATGGGCTATACATGCGAGCACCTCTATATTCCAGGAGCTTCTTTAACACCAATAAACGTGCATGAGAGGTTGTCTGGAACTGAGAAGGGAGCAGGAAGGAGGAGACAGACTTGAAAGGAAAATGAATGCAAAAAAAAGGCCAAGGGATAATCCATGGGGTCATTTGAGGGAAGAGTGTCCTGTTGTCCTGGCAAGGGAACTGTCAGGGCAGAGGCAGGAACCTGCCTGGCCTGTTTGAGGGAACTGCCAGGGAACCCAGTGACCAGACAGAATTAAGTCAGGAGATCTAGGTAAGAACTGAGGCAGGAGAAGAAATAGCAAGGCAACTGGGAGGGTGCACCCTCAGAAGGGACTCTGGATCCTACCCTGAGCCAGACAGGAAGTTACCTGGAATTCTGGGCCAGGGAGGCATGACCCATTTTATGTTTAACCTGAACCTTTGCTGAGGGGTGGATATACTGCATGACATGAAGGAAGAAGGAAAGCCTTTCCTCTCGGCCTCCCTCCCTCACATCCCCCCCCACTCCCCTCTCTCCCTTAGTCTTTTCTTTCCTTGCTTCTTACCTTCCTCCTCCCCCTGTCTTGTCCCTCCCTCCCTCCTCTCTTACAGCTTTATCTACACATCACAAGTGCACGGTGAGGGCAACAGCAGTCGGTTAGCTAA
>LOEQ01000013.1:1023323-1053674 GCA_001685075.1 Bramus lutescens
GTCTGTCTATCTTTCTATCTATCTATCTATCTATCTATCTATCTATCTATCTATTTTTGAGACGGAGTCTCAGGTAGCCTAGGCTAACCAATAACGTACTATGTGCCTGAGGATGATCTTGAACTCCTGCTCCTCCTATCCCCTTTACCAATGCTGGGATTACATGTGTGTACCATCACACTCAGCTTGATTGTGCACATATGTTTACATATTCTTTAAGCAGCGTTAGAAGTTGATGTTGATCACAAATACAATCTAGGTATGAATATATACAGTATCTTTTCTCTCCCCCTTCCCCCTTAAACAGAAAAAAAAATCAAAATGTCCCTCACGGCCCTCTTGACCCTCTTATTGTTTTAAACAGACTGCAGCTCAGTCTTCTGAAACCCTTTGGACTGCAGTGTTTCCACTAACAAATCTCAGGAAAGAATTCCTATTGTTATTTCTGGTGGATTCCAGGTAGTGAGGAAGTGTCATGTTGATGGACTATAACTGGCTTTAAGATGACCAGGAAGGGGACTTCAGCAAACTGAAGGTCACTGGGAAACTATGCAGAGACAAACCCTGTCAACAAGGTATGGGCTCCTTCATTAAAGCTTCTGGAGAAGGCCACACATCACAGGCCACGCTTATGGCTGAGGGTCAGGATGGCCTCTGTTAAAGTACCAATGGCAGAGTACCTACCGGAGGTCTCTCCGCCTCTCTCTGGCTCGGACCACACTATAGTCAATCATGGAAGAGAGACCTCCCCAAACTTCAACGCCAACTTCCAACTATGGAGTTCTGGTTTTGACAGCTGTCACATTTGCTCTGGGTTTACTCCAGCTGGAGAATTTTGAAAACTTTTGGTTTAAAAGAGAACACCACCTGTGGAATCCTTGGTAAAAACCCTACCACCGTCTCATCCATAATTTGCCAGGGACAAGGCTTTCTCTGGAATTTTTCCTTCTTGACTCTAGCTGCACTGTTTTCTAAGTCCTAATGGAAGAAGTTTCTTTCCTTCCTCCCTCCCTTCCCTTTTTTCCTTTTATAGGGGCATCTTAGGGACAGCATGCTACACTCCCAGCCAACATAAAGAATGAATTTCAGTATTAATGTATCATGCCAATTTAGTGACATATTAATTGTATGAATTAAGGTTTATGTTTTCCAAACTAACCATACCTTGAAACTCACACTGCTCTACATGTATTTAATTTTTAAAAAGTGGTTTCCAATTACAAATCATAAAACTTACCATCTTAACCGCCTTTAAGTGTATCAGAGAATGCTGTTGCTGTCGTCCTCCCAGGCTGCAACTTGTTGGGTCTCCGTTATCTTGCTAACTACAAACCATTAAAGTGTGCAAAAGGTCTTCACCATACATCATCCCAGTATACTAAAGACGCACTTGTCTCGAACTCATAATTATTTTAAAACCAGACACAGTTTCTCTTTCTCTTCAAGCAATGAGAGACATTGCAAATATTACAAAAACTGCAGCTAGCATGTATGAGGCTGCACGCAGTGAACACGGACTATGACATGGGCAGAGACTTCTAGCTTTCCGGGCCTGGAGTTTCTGGCTGGAAGGATAAATAGAATTATTCATTACAGGGTCCTTGCAAAGATTTGCATGAAATAGACTTAACATTGGTGCCAAGGACAGAGGAAGTGCTGAGCAAACTCGAGTTGTTGTGACTACCAATTTAGGAGTGATTCTTAGAGAAATGAGGTAGCTCGCGCTCAGACGTAAAGGTAGTCAGCAGCATTGCTCCACCTCCGTTGCGCAAGACGCAAGGAAGGGGCAGGACCACTGAAGCCCCGCCCCTATAAGCGGCGTTCAGTTGTCTGGGCAACGCGCCGCAGGGTCGCTGTTAGAATGACGCGGGGCGTCTTTCTGAAGGCTCCCAGGGCACACTAGGCTGAGAAATGTCTGAGGAGGACTCCGACAACGCGGTTACCGACTCCCAGACGAAGGAGGACGCCGAGCTGCCTGTCATCCAACTGTGCGGGCTGGTGGAGAAGCTCAGGTATCGGCACCGTGGGCCTCTGAGGCCTCAGCTGCCGCCCGCAGACCACCCAGGCCTATGCCGAACCCCGCGGGAGCACAGCCCACTACGTAAAGAAGGAACTTCTTTGCCTGCCTACCCTTGCTTCTTGCCTAATCCTGAGCTGACAAGCCTCTGATGGAGTCAGGACAAGGTGGAGGGGCAAGGGAGTCAGGTAGCCTTGCGAAGACCAGAGAGGATTTGGTGACGGTAGAGCTTGGCCTGGTGTGTCTCCCTGGTGCCGAGCAGCTGCTCCCCCGGTCTGCATCAAGTGGCCTCCTAAGCCCCTTTCCAAAGTTTGTATGAAAAAATTAAATGGCAGCTGGGTAGAAACGAAGCTATTGAAATGATTTGCTTGAGGCTTCGTGGGCTGAGTGAGGGGTTTAAGCATAGAGGCTGTCTTTTCTACAGCCTGTTTTCTACCTGCCGCAGCACGTTAACTGGATACGAAGATTCCATGATGTACTTGAGGTTCCATGTACAATGTATTGATCTGAAACGGTATCCTGTTTCTGGCAGCCTGAATAGGCGTTGCTTCCATCCATCTATAAATAGTTATCACCAGAATCTAGAGATTAGTACTAATAGCTACCATTTTGAGTGTCTGTCATATGCCACAGCCTTATGTATGATACATCAATCCTAGGAGGTACACACTCTCTAAAGTTTCCTTCCTTAAGGTCCTGCAGCAGAGATTCAGATCCAGGGACCCATGAACTGCTCCACTGAGAATACAATATGTGCTTAAAAGGCAAGGTGCCTTGATTTCCCTCTCTTTCTCATTAGGCTTATGTACTGATCTCAAATTCAGGAATTAGCTTAACAGCACACCTAGGCCTCAATGTCACTGTCTCTTCTACATGTGTGTTTGTGTATGTGCATACAGATAGAATGGGAACGTTCAGGGATGTCGCTCAGTGGTAGAGTCCTATTGGTTCAATCCCACTACTACTACTACTACTACTACTCTCACACACACAACACACACACACACACACACACACACACACACACACAAAAATTAAAGTTGGGCATGGTGGCTCTCACCTTTAGTCCCAGCACCACTGTGGCAGGTGGATTTCTGTGATTTCGAGGTCAGACTTATTTACAGAACACAAGTTCCAGGCTAGCCAAGGCTACCCGATGATGCCCTTGGATCTTAGCTTCCTTTCTATTGCTGGGACAAAACACTATGACCAAGGCAACTCATAAAAGAAAGCATTTAATTTAGGGGCTCATGGCTCCAGAGGCTTAGAGTTCATGATGTTCATGGTAGGGAGCATGGCAGCAGGCAGGCAGGCATGATGCTGAAGCAGTATCTGAAAGCTTTTATCTGACCCACAAGCATAGGGCAGAGAGCATGCAGTAACTTGGAATGGTATGGGCTTTTGAAACATCAAAGCTCACCCCCAATGACACACCCCCTCCAGTAGGGTCACACCTCCCAATCCTTCCCAAACAGTGCCACCTGCTAGAGACTAATCATTCAAATACCTGAGCCTAAGGGGGGGGCATTCTCGTTCAAACCACCATACATTGTCTCTAAACAAATAAACGTAAAAGGCAAGTTTCATATATGAGAAGTAGTACCTTGTATCTAAGTTGTATCTTGGCGTATACAAGCTAAGTAGATTTGCCATCTCTTGTTTGAAAACCAAATTCAAAAATTCAAAGACTTCTTCATTTTTGATAACCATCCAATGGAATCTCGAACCTGTTGGGTGATGCCAGTAAAAGATCAGAGAACCAAAAGCCACCATCTAAAGATGGGGGGGTCTAGATAGTTTCAAGAAAGTTGTTTATTCAGGAGTACTTTTACAAGCGAGTTAGATGATATCTGCAGATGGGACCAGCAATAACAGTCATCAGTAGGACACAAGCGCTCTGAATTTTGTGGCCTGTTAGACACAATAACCAAGAGATCCAATACTCTGTCAGCAGTGCATGGCCAGAAGATGTCCTCAGGCCATTGTGCTCCTTGCCCCTACCTTTTAAGAAAGGTGCTATTATTATACCCATTATAGGTGAAGAAAGGAAGACCCCAAGAAGCTGCATGTCTTTCAGAAGGCCATGTGTGACCAGTAATGTACTAAATACTGATTATTTTGGGGTGCTAGTCATAGAATTTACTTAGGTACCCTGTATCTTACAGCTATGGAAACTCTGCTCTCAAAACAGAAACAGAGATGTTTGAGAAATATTACTCTAAACTGGAACCCAGGGACCACCAGATGCCACGGTTATCAGAAATTAATTTATCAGCAGCAGAATTCTCACAGGTACACAATGAAAGTTGAAAAATTATCTCATACTGTTTGCCTCTGTAAATGCAAATAGTGTTGGTGTATCTGCCTTTGGTGTGCCTTCTTGGGTCAGGGAGTCATGGGACTTTCTCCCTGTCCTACTCGGATTATTCCTTCCCTTGCAGTTTCCTTTCAAGTGAGGGAACCCCATCCACTTGGTAGCTGACTCTTCCAGAATACCTTAGTTTATCTGGAAGAATCCCTTGAAGGCTGGTATGATAGGCAAGCACTCTACCCCCCAAGCTGCTACATTCCTGGTCTTTGGGGTTTTGTTTGAGACCTGGTCTTACTATGTAGCTTAGGCTGACCTAAAACCCTGTGGCCTTCCTTTCTTGGCCTCTCAGGTGCTGGGATTACAGGTTTGTGCTACCATACCAGATTTATCTCAAGGGGCCAATCGATGGAGGGTTATTTTTTGAGGATGAAAAAAAATTATTGTGAGATTCACACCTTACTGAACCACTTTCTATGATCATTGACTTTAAGGGCCTAGAAAATTCATTATTCTAGTCTGTTTTGCTAAATACAGTGCCTAGATAAATTGCTCTTCTGTGTTCATGCAGAAGCCCTGAACTCTAGGCCTTCCCTGGCCAATAGCTGAGGTGTTTCTAAAATTCCTTTCCTGGGGAGATGTGAACCATAACTATCCTATCCTCCTAAGGTTCCAACACAAACCAAAGTATGAATCTACCACAGTTTGCTCTGGGGAGCCAGTGAATCCATTGGGCTAATTTACAGAGCATGGGTGACCCCAAAGAAGCTGCGCTGCCAAGTCTTCACCTAGTATGCTCTCTGCAGCTGCATAGGTGGAGCCCCCTGCTCTGTCCTCCCCAGTCTATGTACTCTTGCCTCTTCTAGAGACCTCATACAATTAAGGCAGAATTGCCTGGAAGTGGCTGGGAAGAGTGGCCAGAAACTCGGGTGAGTGTTCAGCGACCCTCTCTGTTCCTTCTGTGAGGGAATATCAACAGTCCACAGGCATGATTGTGATGGACTCTCCAAAGTTCATATAGCTGTTCTCTTGGATACAGCAACAGTTTGGTTAGTTTGTTACAATATTGGTCCACAGCATTTCTACCCTCTAGATATTTCTGATATATTTCAACTCATTGTCAAACATAAGCCTTGTGATAGATAGTGCAGGGCCTTAGGATGACTCAGAAAAATGTCTTTTCAGGCCTAATGTCCAACATCCTTTCACCATGTCTTCTCCCTGCTTTTCCGCCTCCATCCAGAGCTTCTTGTAGGTCTCAGAGCTCATTCTCATGACTCCCTAGGGCTGTTTTATCTCCAGTTCCTCTCTGACTCCCCCCCCCAACTTGGTTTTGCTTGGGTTACAGTTCCGGAGCAGGCATAAATCCAAGGCCCTCTCAGGTCTGGATCGTACATCAGGCCTCTCTGTAGATCAGAAGCTTGAACTCGTACAGAAGGAGCTGGAAGACACAAGAGAGGAAATACGGCACATGCGGGCCAATGCAGAGCGGGACCTGCAGCACCATGAGGTACTCCCTCCTCCCTGGGCTGTTCCTCTTCACCTGGGGTGTGTCCACGTCTTGCTGGTCCTTGAGAAGAAACCCAAGGAGAATGAGACAAATGAGGACTGAAGGACTAACCTCTACAGAACTTACCAGTAGTTGTGTGTGTGTACGTGTGTGTGTGTACAACAGTCTTTAAACTTGTTTCAATATAAAATATCGAAAATGCTCCAGCATAGAGAACTATCATCACCAGCGACACCCAGCTATGACACTCATTGGCATAAGACCACCCCCGTTCCTCTTTCCTCACTGGGATGCTAGGAAGTGAACTCTAGGTGTATTGTCTACTGTAAGTATTTTATCATCTCTCTCTAAAATATAGTTCTTTTCCAAAGGCATAGTCATGGGCTGGAGAGATGGTTCAATGGTTAAGAGCATTTGTTTCTTTTGGAGAGGACCAGGATTCAATTCAATTCCCAGCACCACATGGTGGCTTACAACCATCTGTAACTCCAGTCCCTGGAGATCTGATGCCCTCTTCTGATCTTTGAGGGAACCAGGCACATATGTGGTCTACATACATACATGCACGCAAAGCACTCATATACATAAAAATAATAAAATGAATAAATCTTTAAAAAAACATAACCACAATGACTATTCAGACCCTCAAGTTTTTGCAATAATTCTTTAATAATACGAGGAGTTTAAGGTTTAAGTGAGTGAATCGTGTACAAATGCCCAAGTCAGCCTTCATATACCACATGCATAGTCATGGACACGCCTTCTGGACTCCAACACAGCCTCCCCATTAAACCTGATAAAATCAGCCCTCCAGTGAAGAAATAATCCTGTTCATTTGGTTTCCCATGGGATGAAGTTATTAGCTTGCCTTTAGCACAGGACTTGGCAGGGCCTTGAAGAAGGATGCCCTTTGCTTGAGGCCAGGCCAGGAGGAGCAGCACAGATGAGGTGAAAGTCAAGGAAGTGATGTCGGCACGAGCTTGGCAGACTCTTATATTAAGAAGCCCTGTTTGGGAATCAGGTCGAGTAGGGTTATGAGGCCTGAGAACTGGGCAGGGAGTTTATCAAACCTTCTGTGTCTTAGAAAGCCGGATCCCCTGGGGATAACTGAGCAGGAAAGCAACATGGTAAAAGCAGCATGTAAGGGACCTGGTGCTCCTACATGGGAAGACTAGAGTTTGGGATATCACCAAAGATGCTGTTTCCTGTTAGCAAACCGGGAAAGACTGGAATAGAATGATTTCCTGTGTAACCTTTCTCATGTTACCCTTTAAAGGTAGGTGTGAATATGCTTCAATGTTCAAAGAAGACCATATTTATTATAGAATATTTTACTTTTTAAGATTTATTTATTCTTATTTTTTAAGTGTGAATGATTGCCTGTATGTATTTCTGTGCATTTCATGCATATGTGGTGCCCCTGGAGGCCAGAAGAGCGTGTCAGGTCCTCTGGAACTGGATTTACAGATTTGTAAGCCAACATGTGAGTGCTGGGAATATACCAAGGGTTCCCTGAAGGAGCAGTCAGTGCTCTTAACTGCTCTCCCATCTCTCCAGCCTCATTATAGATCATCTTAAAATGTGCTATATTTTAATGTTCTATATCTTACATGCTGCTTTTACCATGTTGCTTTCCTGCTCAGTTATCCCCAGGGGATCCGGCTTTCTAAGACACAGAAGGTTTGATAAACTCCCTGCCCAGTTCTCAGGCCTCATTACCCTACTCGACCTGATTCCAAAACAGGGCTCCTTAATATGAGAGTCTGATAATATAATATCATATAACATAACATAACATAACATAACATAATATAGGTAAGCTAAAGGAACATTTGAAAACACAGTGCTGCCATTTTAGCAGAAGTAACTACTCTCACTTGGATTTATCTCCTAGAGTTCAGATACATTTCTGTATACATATGAATTTCCTTTTAAGAGGTATTAAATTCTCTCATGAAGTATACCTTTTGCTTAACACTGTCTTTCTATGTCATTATCCATTTCTTCCTTATCTGCAGAGGACATGCTCCAGGTTGTCCCGTGGATTCCCAAAACCTTGGATAATGACAAACCATATACTGTATTTTTCCCTACATACATATAATAAAGTTTAACTTATACACTGGGCATAGTACAAAATTAACAATAACTAATATAGAATAGGACACTTTAACAATAAACTTTAATAAAATGCCAGCATCATTTCTTTTGCGTTTTGGGGGCCTTTATTAAGTAAAATAAGGGTTGCTTGAACACAAACACTGGAATCTGCCTTCCACTAGGATAACCCCAGTGACTGCTAGTTGACTGACGTGACCATAGTGTATAAAACAGGATACCCTGGAGAAAAGATGACTTTGCGCCCCAGGTAGCACAGGATGGAAGTTTTATGCTATTTAGGATGATGCACAAATTAAACCTGAATTAGTTATTTCTTACATTTTCCATTTAATATCTTCAAACAGCTCTTCTGCAGACCCCAAGCATGCAGATAAAAAAGGACTTCTGTGCATATATATTCATTTGTAGCATCTTTTCTTCAGGTTACCCATGCGTGTAAGAGCGCTTTATCACCTCCCTCACTAACTCATCATCTCTCTGGGTTTAACTGGGATCCATGCTTTGCGTTGTACCAGCTGGAGTTTTGGTGGTATTTGTTATTTTGAGGCAGGGGCTCACTTTGTAGCCCAGGCTAGCCTCAAACTCACGGCAGTCCTCTTGCCTCATCCCCTCAGCTGCTTGGATCACAAGCGTGCACCGCCACACCCAGGTTTTCCATATCTTTTATATGGCTTGACCTTTAGCGGATAATACTCCCAGTATGGGAATAGTGACAGAGATAATTAGTCTTGTTTTCGTCGGCTTGCCAGAGTCTGTGGATGCTTCAACTTCCAAGGCATGTTTTAAAATAATAGTTGTCATAGAATCAGCTTCATACTTAAAAATACCTTTCTAAGCCTGAGAAGAAACACCCGCCCTGAGACAGAGGCAGTGGGGACTTTGGTATCCTTAGAGGATGTGCTGTTGGGAGTTTTGGGAAACCCTTCTCTCTTGGCTGAACCTTCTAGGCTATCATCGAGGAAGCTGAAATTCGATGGATTGAACTTCAGAAAGCAGTGCATGAATTTGAAAAAGATATTCTGAAAACCATACTCAAGAAGAAAGGGAGCATTCTGGCCACTCAGAAAGTGATGAAGTACATCGAGGATATGAACCGCTGGAGGGTGAGCTGCTTGAAGAACTTAGAATTAAAAAATCCATTCTTTTTGTTGTTGTTTGTTTGTTTTTTGAAACAGGATTTCTTTATGTAATGGCCCTGGCTATCCTGGAAGTCACTTTTTAGGCCAGACTGGCCTTGAACGCACAGAGATCCATCTGCCTCTACATCCTAAGTACTGAGATTAAAGACTGTGCACACCTTTAATCCTAGTACTCAGGAGACAGAAGGAGGTTGATCTCTGTGAGTTTGAGGCCAGCCTGGTCTACATAGTGAGCTCCAGGACAGCTAGGACTATGTAGAGAGACCCTACTTAAAACAAACAAACAAACAAACAAAAAAACAGAAAGAAATCAATTCTTATGGCAGTGACACAGAAATGGCCCACATGCTGCAGCCTCTGCCTTAGTAATCACTGCTGTCATTATCTGGCTTCCATGACGAGACAGCAATGCCCGTGTGGTCAATAAACCACTCTGGAGACAGTTTCAGGGACCATCATCTACTTAATCCCATGTGACCTATAGGAAGCCTAAGGACCGTGATTGGTTAGCACATTACCTCGGATTGGATAGCGAGCGCTCTAAACACCAGGGAGGGTCTCTATGCTAAAGAAGACTCATCTGCAGGCCAGCTACCAGCTGCTTGCTCTGCTTCAGGATTCGGTGTTCTGGCTTCAGGAGCACCGTGAGCCATGCTTCATATTTAGGAGAGCAGTGTGCCAGGTAGGTTGGTTGCTGGGTTATGCCTGCATTTTCTCCTACACTCCACCATAACACTTCCCACATATATAAAATACTTTTTAATCTCCAAGTGTGTGTGTGTGTGTGTGTGTGTCTAAATTTAAAAAAAAAGTTATGTGTACTGGGTTTCTTTTTGTTTGTTTTGCCTAGGTATATTTATGTGTACCATGTGTATGGCCTGGTGCTTGTGTAGGCAAAAAGAGGGCATCGGATCTCCTGAAACTGGAATTATGAATGGTTGTGAGTCTCCTCATGGGTGCTGGGAATCAAGCCCGGGTTCTCTAGAGGAGCAGCCAGCCCTCTTAAGTACGGAGCCACCTCTTCAACCTCTTACCCCCCAAAGCACGTATTTTACATAAAGCAAAACCTAAAGGAAACAACAACCAACTGGGCAGGATGAGTATTTGTGTTTCCTCTTGCTTGTTATCTGTTTCACGATGTGTGTGTTTCCTTGGGAAAGGTGTGAGCTAGTCAGGGTGCTGCATAGGCTGAGACAGGTCCCTCTCAAGTGCTTTTCATCTCCTTCCTGTAAGGAGGTGGACTCGGACACAAGAGAGGAAGGGGAATTGGCTGAGGAGAGAATGCTTTCAATTGCAGAGAGCTGGTAGCATGTTAAGCTTTGGACCCTGGGGTCAGTTGAGGGTCCTTAATCCTAACATGCTATGGACGATAAAACTGCAGCCTACCATATAAACATACATCAAAGAGTCCCGAGATTATTTTATCAGTAGAGTCCCCTGCAGCAGCGCCTTACCCCAATAATGACAAATGCAGAGGCACTGTGACACTGGCACAAGACCAACCCAGTTTCCTCTACATCTTGGTTTCTAGAGAAATGGCATCTCAGCACCATTTGGGCAGAGTCGAGAGGGCTGAGAAGAAATGACCGAAGGCTAGGGCTCACGGTCTGGTTTGTAGGCCCAGATCTATTATTCAGAGCAACAGGGGTAAAGATGAGTAATTGATTAAAATGCTTTCTTTCTTCCTTCCTTCCTTCCTTCCTTCCTTCCTTCCTTCCTTCCTTCCTTCCTTCCTTCCTTCCTTCCTTCCTTCTTTTTTTAGGATAATATGAAGGATAAATTATGTTTGAAAAATGTTTCTCTCAAAGTTCAGAAGAAAAAGATGCTTTTACAATTGAGACAGGTATGTGGGTTTTTTTTATTTCTTTTTTAAAAGGTAGCCTGAGTATTATTCCCACTCAGCAGCTCTCCCGCCCCTGACAGATACTCCTGACCTAGTCACTGGGATCTTCGAACAACTTACTTTATACAGTAGAAGAACTTCGCAGTTGTTATTGATTTAGAGGTCTTAGGAAGGGGAGATGTTCTAGCTTCGTTTCTGAAATAACGAAAAAGAAATTTAAGGTAGAAAGGATTTTTTTTTCAGCTTATAATTCCAGGTTACAGGCCATCATTGTGGAGAAGTGGCAGGGACTTCCAATAGCTCATCACATCCACAGCCACAGTCAAGAGCAGAGAAAGATGAAGAACTACATTCTTGTTGACTTGCTTGTGCTCAGCTGGATTTCTGCACTCTTAATACAGTTCAGGACCCCTGCCTTGGGAATGGTGCTACCCACAGTGGGCTGGATCTTCCCATGTCAATTGGCCTAATTAAGACTCCCCCACGGGCCAGCCCAATGTAGACAAACCCTTGCTGAGACACTCTTCCCACGTGATACTAGATGGTGTTAATTGGACATTTAAAGCGAACCCGCACAGTAGATGATCTTGGCTTACCTGGCTGCACCCAACACCACTTCCCTCCTCTTGAGAGAAAGGAAAGAGAGTGAAAGGAAATATAATGACAGGGTTCATGAGCCAAGGAGCACAGGCAACATCTAGAGGCTGGGAAGATCAAGGAGATGTTCTTACCAAGAGCCTCCAGAAGGAATGCAACACTAATAGCCTTATGATTTTAGCCCCAAACCTAGTCAGACCTTCAGCCTCCAGAATGGGGAAGCAATACACCTGTATGGTTTTCAGCCACTAGGTTTGTAGCAACTTGTGGCAGCAACCAGAAGAAACCAATATGGCTAGTGGGCAGGCAAATTTGAGGCTCTCTGTAGAGAAATGGCACATGTGGCTTTTTGAGGGATGTGGCTGGGTGACATCATTTCACTGAGCGGGGGTAAGTGTTTCAACAGATGACGTCAAGATCTCCCAGTTAAAGGACAGGAGGGCTACTGTGGCGCACAGGTTCTGGAACATGGTCTGTGAGTTCATCCTTTCATTGCCCATTGTTTTTTATCATATCAAATATGGGCACTGATGACATATGCCTCAGAGGTAGCCATGGGCAGTGGCGTGGGACTGGGCAGGACAGTGTTCATGTCAGGCAACTATTGCTTGGTTGACTCAGGATCCAGAAAGACCTCGACAGACCGGAGCAGCCCTAATGTGACTAAGGAGAAATACAAGACTCCCAAAATATCTGCCCAGGCACAGGCTTAAAGGCAGACTCTGTGACTAGCATCAGGGGCACAGGCTGTCCTAGAATCACAAACCAGAGTAAGGAGGGACTGGCTCTGCTCTGCCCTTGCCTGGGGCAGCACTGCCAATGTGAACTCCACAGTTGAAAGAAGCCCTGTTTGGCCATGGTAAGAGGAGGGAGACTGGCTATCTGTGCTTAGGGCTGCCACGGAAAGGCAGAGCCAGTGAGGGCTAGAAGAAGGATCGCTGTCCAGGGGCTGCCTGCAGGTAGTGAGCTCCTGGTCTCCAGGGCGTCAGGTTCAGGCACCATGATGAGAAACTTGGAGTAAGAGTATATGGATGACCTTTAACCTGTATGCCATTGCTGCACAGAGACGACAGAGATGTGAGCCCTATCCCTAAGTGTTCAGGCTAATGGAGCGTAATGTCCTGCCAGGGTGGGGCAAACACAGCTCTGTAGAAAGGGAACAGAGGTATGAGGGCCTAGAATTGTGCTGTCAGAGGCTCAGGGGGGAGTGGGGTTGCCCTGGGTGTAGAAAACAGGCTATGCAGTGTTGCTGGGTAAATGGTATCTGGATTTAAGGAAATTGACCCCACAAACAAGAGGGCATGGGCCTGAACAGAAAGTGGGGCCACAGTTTAGAGAGGGACCCCATATACACACCTACAAAAATGTTCACTCAAACAAGGGGAAGTTATGGGCAGCCATTTGTGGGTTTCCAGGTTTAGAAGAAGTTGAATTTATTTGCTTTTGAGACAAAGTCTTGCCACATAAACTTACTATGGATCCATTCTTCCTCAGCCTCCCAAGTGCTGAGATTGCAGGGTTATGACACCAAGCCCAGATTAAAAATCACTTCTAAATGACCTGCTTTTTAGTTTGCCTTCATAGCATTGTCAAAGTCTCCCAGGTGTGGCCCCAGGGCACCTGTGTGCTGTGTCCTTCCCTTTGGTACTAAACTGTTACAACATCTTCATCTTTAGCTTTTCTGTGATATGTAGGTCCCTTGAGTCTGGAGGCATTGTGTTAACTTAATAACCAGCCCTGGTGCCTACTGCCAAACAGTGGCAGGTCTCCGAAATCCCACCAGATTGCAGGACAGGAGCTTAAACTAAAGGTCACACCTGACCTTGCCTCTGTTCTTTGGGAATTCCAGAAGGAGGAAGCGGGCGAGGCCCTGCGCAATGTTGACTTTCAGCAGCTGAAAATCGAGAATGCTCAGTTTTTAGAGACGATTGAAGCAAGGAATCAGGAACTGATCCAGCTGAAGCTGGCCTCCAGGAACACCCTGCAGGTCCTCACCATCTACAAAGTAAGGCCCACCCCAGGGCCAGGCACCCTGCCAGGCTTCCTCCCCACCACAGGGAGGTCCCTGTGCACACAAGCGGTTTGCCCAGACTATAGGCGTTTCCTGTTGTCCCCTGACTTCTCTTGATTTGGCAAAGCCGGGTCTCATAAAATCCTCAGAATGCTCTCACAGTCCTAACTGTCCACTAGTCCCACCTGGGTGCCTTTTCCTTTTGAAAACATATGTCTATGCTCTGGTCCCACCCTGACTGATTGAATTAGGGGGTGAGGGCCATGGATTTGGCTTTGTTTTGAATTCCCTGGGCGATTTTTATGTTCAGTGTTTGAAAGTGAACCACATGCAGGCCCCGTTTAATTGAGGGATGCAGTCTGCACTTCCCTTAAAACAGTCTTAACCATAAATCAGAAAACTACTAAATTATTCATTGTCTGATGCAACACTTTGGGGAGAGAGAAGAGGCACTATTAATAATTAAGCAGGGACTATGGGTATGAATAGGGTCTATCCCCAGCAGACCAAGCCATCTGGTCACCCAGTAAATGATGGAGTATTGCAGTGGCCAGCGAGATGAGCGAGTATGTCTCATCCCCATCCTGCAAGCTAAGAATGGCTTTCGCAGAGGAGTATGTGCAGGAGAGCACTGAATGATGGAGAGAATACTGACAAACCAGCTCAGGAAAACTGAGCTGTCTTCTAGAAAGTCCATGTATATATATGTATATGTGCATGTATACATATATATGTAAAACGATGTGATCATTATATATCATATATGTAAAAATAATACATATGTATCACATCCTATTATTTTCAGTGTGCACGTGTGTGTTTGCGGGCAAGTATGCCGTGGCATACATGTGGAGATCAGAGGACAGCATACAAGAGTTAGCTCTTGCCTACCTTGTGGCTTGCAGGGATCAAACCCAGCTTGTCAGGCACAGTGGCAACCAGGTCTCCCTGCAGAGCCACCTCACCGGCCCTATGCAAAAGTATCACACCCAGTTATGCTTTTATGTCACCAGTCAAGCACGCGTAGGACTCTGCAGACTTTTCTCTTGTTAGCAAAAGAAACTATATAGTGTGCGAAATGTTGCCTCTGGCGCTGCGAAGCTGAACATACACTATCTGGTCCTTCACAGAAAGGGTTTCCTGGCTCTTGGCCTTGCTCAGGACAGTGGTGGCTGTAGCCTAGGTAGCTCGGATGTGAGCATCATTTGGCTCACAACAATGTGATTAGCAATTTGAATCTGTTCAAATTCCTGACTATTGCCAGGCATGGTAACATGTGGGTGGGGTAGGGAGGGCAGCTTAGGAAACATTGGGAGACCTTGTCTCCAAACAAACAAAACCTCCCCAAAATCCTCCACCAAAAAGAAAAGCAAAGTGAATTTGAATGTATTAGACAGATTTACGTTTGCTCAACGCTTTTCTTTACAAATCACAAAAACCTAAAGCAAAGGTGCTGAGTTTTCTTAAGTATCAAGTCATAAATAAGAATCAGGGGGCCTGCCAGGCCAGCGTGGGTCTGCTCGACCCCCTTCATCCTGCACAGAGCATGCAGAGCGACTGAGCCAGCTTCCTGACACTCGTGTGTGATTGTCCACATTTAGCTTGTGCCATCTGAACAACTGCTTCAAGCTGAGACCAGTTCAGGTGAACTCTGATGGCTACTCACCCTGGGCCTCGACCTTATCCTCTGGAGACGGTTCAGTGGCACGGGGCCTGCCTCAGCTTGTGGGATTTGGGCAGTGGAACTGCAGTTTCCATGGTGAAGCTGTCAAGTTGCAGAACCTGGGCTCCACGGGCTGGGTCTAAAGTCACAGTGTGGACTTCTGGTCAATGGGAACCGCGGCACAGGGGGCCAGTCAGAGCACTGCCTGTGAGCCTGTCGCATGAGAAGGTGTGAGCAAAGGTGGAGCTGAAAATGTGCACCGTGGAGCCTGAGGGTGGGCCCATGTGAGGAACTGTGGGAGAAACTACCTCGCTTCTGTTGGCTTCTCCCATATCCCAGTTCTCAGCTCTTGTAGGGGAAATGGAGGCAGAACAGTGGTCACTTGGGACCACTGGGACTGGATGGTGACGATGTGTCATCTGGTATAAGTCCATCTGCCAGAGGCAAGGTCCACATCTCACTTCTGGATGAGCTTTGTGTGGTCTGTGCAGTGTGCACAGTAATAGAAAACAAGGCCTGCGCAGAGCAGGTACCCAGCGAACAGTAGCTGACTGGCAGCAGTTTGGATGTGGTTTTGGTGGTCTTGGGAGGTGAAAGGAGGAGCCATTTGGCACACGTCTCAAGCAACCAAGCATGAGACCTTGTTGAAAACATTTGGATTAACTCCCCATTGTTGGCAAAAGTAACAGTGCCCATGTGTGCTAGAGGCAGGACCAATCGCTCGGGACACAGCTCTGAGACCATATAGACAGACTCGTCGTTTTCTGTGATTTTCCTAAGTGAGCCAGAGTGTGAACGGTGCTGGTGTTTTCTCTGACTCCATGCCCTCAGGCTTGGCTGGTGGGTCTGCTGCTGTGAATCACCCTGGGCTTATGAGAGGTCCCCGAGACCCAGACACAAGCCAAGGACATGGCCAGCTCCTAGATTTCAGTCTGGTGGGCCCATGGGCAGAGAAGGCACTGCGTTGTGCCCAGACTACGCCCCTGGGAAAACAGAGAGAAGGAGTGGTTGTTGGTTTCAGAATCTGAAGTGCTTTGCTACCCTGGAAAGCTGGGTCTGTCTTTTCTGTAGTGACCTCAAGTGGCTGACATTGCCACTAAGTGTCACTTATGTGACTTGCATCCCCTGGCCCAGCAGAGCACAGCCCGTTCCCTCCCCCATCCATCCAACAATATGATCTCCTCTCCCAGCTCCTTTGGGACCCTCCTTCCCCTGACATTTTCCTTGCCCTCTCTTCCTTCTTCACAGAGCTAAGTGTGATTTTATCTGTCAATTATCTGTCCTCATTGCTGTTGTAGGACACCCTCACCCCAACACATCTTACTGTATGCCCATTGGCACAGCTGCAGTCTTGGAATTCTTCTTGCCATGATTTTTGGCCTCCCTACCTCCCTTGGCATTGGTTGAGAATGAGCTTCCCAGAGGCAAGACCTAGAATGTTTCACTAACTCCCCAGTGCCTGGGGATGGGTGGGTCCGTTCTTGGGGTGTGCCTACTCCTCATCCAGGAAGAGCACATTCCAGCATTTTTGGAGACTTCCCAGCAGGGTAGGGCTCAGGGAGAGCTTTTGGAGACTTCCTGGTAGGATAGGAGAAGGCTCAGGAAGAAGGTTCCAGAGGAGGTCAACCTAAACATCAGGAGCCTAGGGGGAACTGAAGGGCAAATAATGTCGTGGGCATCTATGAGGCAGGGACTATAGAATTCTCTGACACCAGCAGGCCCAGCTCCTTTAGGCAGGGGTGTGTAGTGGAGCTCAGAGGCTGAGGAATCACACCACATCCATTCAAATCCTGACTCTTTAAGTTTTAAGTGGGTTTGGACCCACCTCTTGTGGGGGTTCCTCTCTCTGCACCCTCATGAGGTAGTCACAGCAGCGGCTGAGTGAGCTGTACCTGTCAGACACAATGCTCTGCTCCCTACCAGGATGTCCCCTTACAATCTAGCAAGGAGACCATATCAGTGTAAGAGAAGTTTGGCTGCTAAAAGTTTTTCTTTGGAACCAGTGGGGCAAGAGCTGAGTCCTGTTGTTGGATCACTCTGCATCTCCAGCAGATGCCAGGATCCCAAGGTCCTCTCCCTCTCTCCAGCCGGCTCGGAGACACCAGATCTGGACACGTTTGGGAAGGGTGGTCCCCAGCTGATAAGAATCTATGTAGATGGAATGATGGCCTCGCTTCGTTCCTGTCTCCGAGAGCTCCTCTCAGCACCTGCCATTCTGGTGTGTTTCAGAACAAGCTTCATCGGGCAATGGAGATATACAACAGTCTGGACAAGGAGATCTTGCAGAGAAACGAGCTGCTTGGAAAAATTGAAAAAGAAACCATACAGGCAGAGGAGGTAGGAGGGCACAGCGTGCTGTTTCTGATGTTTGCCTTCTTCTGTCCACAAAGGTCACTGTCCTTCGATCCTTGGTTAATCCAGACCACAAAAATCAAAACAGCTCTGAGCCATGATAGCAGTCATTGGATTTATAGCTCAGTAATGTTATATTTACCACTGGGTGAGGTTCCAGGGTCTGCTCACAGGGAAAACAGTCCACAGCACATGCCATAGTACAACCTCCCAATTCTAAAGTTCTGTGTCTATGGCCTTATAAAACACATAAGGTGGGGGCTGGAGAGATGGCTCAGGGGTTAAGAGAATTGATTGCTCTTCCAGAGGATCCAGGTTCAGTTCCCAGCACCCACATGGCAGTTCGCAACTGTCTGTAACTCCAGTGCTAGGGGACTGGATTAGACTGCCATTGAAACATAAAGTCCTCTCTTTGGAGTCCTGGCATTCATGATTTAGTCCAGTTTACTTTTCTCATTAACTTCTGTTTTTTAGTGCTGGGGATGGAACCTAGGGCTTTACAAGTGTTACACAAGGGTTACACCTATAGCCTGTCTTAACTTCTTTTCTTTTGCGGTGATAAACACCATGACCAAGGCATCTTACAAAAGAAAACATTTAATTTAGGGCTTATGATTTCAGAGAGTTAAGAGTCTGTGATGGTGGAACAAAGGCACCGCGGCAGGAACAGCTGAGAGTCTACATCTTGATCCAAAAATTGGAGACAAACAGAGAGAGAGAGAGAGAGAGAGAGAGAGAGAGAGAGATGTGTTACTATCATGCCTCATTCCTTTGTTAGCTTGTTTTTGTGTTTTGTTTTTTTGACACAGGGTTTCTCTGTGCAGTACTGACTGTCCTGGAACTCACTCTGTAGAACAGGCTGAACTCGAACTCAGAGATCCATCTGCCTCTCTCTGCCTCCTGAGTTCTGAGATTAAAGGCATGTGACATGGTTGCCCTAGTCTCCTCTCTCTCTCTCTCTCTCTCTCTCTCTCTCTNAGAGAGAGAGAGAGAGAGAGAGAGAGAGAGAGAGAGATGTGTTACTATCATGCCTCATTCCTTT
The DNA here is from genome assembly GCA_001685075.1 of Bramus lutescens. Lineage (NCBI taxonomy): Eukaryota > Metazoa > Chordata > Mammalia > Rodentia > Cricetidae > Bramus > Bramus lutescens. The sequence continues at coordinate 1,041,927 of LOEQ01000013.1, forward strand.
GTTAGCTTGTTTTTGTGTTTTGTTTTTTTGACACAGGGTTTCTCTGTGCAGTACTGACTGTCCTGGAACTCACTCTGTAGAACAGGCTGAACTCGAACTCAGAGATCCATCTGCCTCTCTCTGCCTCCTGAGTTCTGAGATTAAAGGCATGTGACATGGTTGCCCTAGTCTCCTCTCTCTCTCTCTCTCTCTCTCTCTCTCTCTCTCTCTAGATACCACAAAGTAGGTGGCAGTGCCTTAACCATATGCATGTTGTTAGGCCCAAGGGCCTCTTTCATCCCTGTTAAGGAGTGCTAACCTGTCATACAACACATCTCTTTTTGTTTTTAATAGCACACTGAGTCCAATTTGTGCTGACCAACATGCCCCTAGGTACAGGCTCATCCACTGGAGTGTGGTGAACCTACCAGGAGCTACACTGCTTCTTACTTCCCCAGAAGCCATCAGCTATAAACAGCTTCTTGTTAGGGTTGGAGGCTCAGGATCCCCTGCCTCCAGGCTAGACAGGCTAGGGCAATGACTGCTTCACTTTCTGGAGGCTTTGTGCAGGCAACCACAGGTCCTGGGAATTCATGTGTGCGGTGCCCTAGCATGTCCAGCAGTCCTTGTTTTGTTCTGGCCTTCCTAACCTCTGACTCCTCAATCTTTCCTCCCCTCTTCCACGGTGGACCCTGAGCCTTGGGTGTGGAGGGGTGTAGAGGTTCCATTTGTAGTTGAGCATTCTGCTAACCCTTATTTTCTATACTTTATATCTGGGTTTCCTAAGTGGCTTCCAAGGATCGGATTCAAGTCTTCAGACTTGCATGGAAAACCCTTTTGCCCACTAAGTCACCACACTGGCCCTTCTGACCCTTCTATACGCCCTCACCACCACGCTGGCCTTCTATACGTTCTCAACATCACACTGGCCCTCTATACGTCCTCACCACCACACTGGCCCTCTATACGTCCTCACCACCACAGTGGCCTTCTATATGTTCTCACCCTCACACTGGCCTTCTATACGTCCTCACCACCACACTGGCCTTCTATACGTCCTCACCACCACACTGGCCTTCTATATGTTCTCAACACCACACTGGCCTTCTATACATTCTCAACATCACACTGGCCCTTCTATATGTTCTCACCATCACACTGGCCTTCTATACATTCTCAACATCACACTGGCCTTCTATATGTTCTCACCATCACACTGGCCTTCTATACGTTCTCACCATCACACTGGCCTTCTATACATTCTCAACATCACACTGGCCCTTCTATATGTTCTCACCATCACACTGGCCTTCTATACGTCCTCACCACCACACTGGCCTTCTATACGTCCTCACCATCACACTGGCCCTCTATATGTTATTGCCAACACATCACTCTTTCTCTTAATGGCCCTCCAAGTTGGTTGAAGTTGTGTGCCTTATTATGGATTTTATTTGAAGTTCTCTGATGACTAATGACAAGGAGCCCCCTTTCCTGCTGTGGCTACTTGCCTGTTATTTTTGGAGAAATGTGCTATCTTGTCCTTTGCTTCATTTTTAATTAGTTTTCTTTAAAAATTGAGTTGTAAGAATTCTCGGCATATCCTAGATTCAGTCTCTTATCACATATGCTATTCTGTGGTATTTATTTCATTTTCTTTATTTTTATTCTATGCATGTGAGAGTTTTGTATGCATATATCTGTGTGTACCAGGTACCTGCCTGGTGCCCAGAGCAACTAGAAGACAGAGTGGGGTCCCTCTGAACTAGAGTTACAGATGGTTGTGAGCCATTATGTGGGTGCTGGGAATTGAACCCAGGTCCTTTGGAAGAGTAGCCAGTGCTCTTAGCCACTGAGCTATCTCTGTAGGCTTCTCTCAGTCTTTAAAAAAACAACAAAAAAACCCTTTTATTGACTCTTTGTGGATTTCACATCATACATCCGATCCCTCTTATCTCCTCATCCCCTCATATCTGCCCTCTGCCCTTGCAACCTCCCCCCAAAACAAAGTGAAAATTAAAAAGAAAAACGAAAAACTAAACAAAGAACAGAACCAAAATAAAAATAAAAACAAAAACAAAAGGCAGAATCTCATTGTGGAAGCGTCATGCTGCGCTGTGAGTCACAGTTTACCCTTTAGTCCGTTCATCTTTAGTTGTGTGCACTGCTGAGCCATGGGTCTGGTTTGAGGCCTCTGCTTTCTGCTACACCACCCATGGGTAATGGGCTCTCACTGTTCTTTCAACTTCTTAGTGGTGTTGTTTATAGCGCAAGACTTTACATTTTTTGTGAAGTTCAATCATGTTTTCTTTTGTGGTGTGTTGTGAGGTTGAAGGCACTAAGATCTAGCCAGGCACGGTGAAGATCTGCCCTACTCTTCTCAAGTTATAGAGCCTGATTCTTACATCTAAGTTTGGAGATAATTGTCTAAGTGGTATGAAGAGAGGATTCAAGAGCTGGTAGAAAAGAGATAAGGGTTGATGGTTATACTTCTGCTACTAACCGTAGTTGACCCCTTATGGTCTTCTGGTCACTCCCTGTGGATTTGAGTTGCCCTCTGAAATTACTTCTCTCTCAACACAGCATTCTTTCCAACTGTGCCCTCTGTGCTGTCACTGTTCAAATGTTTTACATTTTCCTTTTACAGGACATAGACTCCAAACACAATTATATATGTGTTTCCTATATGCTTGCATTTTAATTACTTAAGAGGCCTGTGACTAGTGCTAATGGCTCACACGATTGTTTGTTTTAATGAGGACTTCCAGGCCTCTGCTGTCACTGTTGTCAGTCGGAGCAATTTCCTTTAGAATTTAGTATAAGGCAGGCATGCTAGGTTTCTCTGGATTTTCCTTGACATAGGAATCTTTTTTATTACTCCTTCATTTAAAAAAACAGCCCCATGCTAGGCATAGTGGTGCACGGCTTTAATCCCAGCACTCAGGAAGCAGAGACAGGCAGAGCTCCATGAGTCAGAGGCCAGCCTGGTCTACTTAGACAGTTCCAAGACAGTCAGGGTGATAGAGAGACCCTGTCTCAAAACAAAACAATAACAAAAAATAGCTCTTATTTTGTAAATTTTATATTTTGGGAAAATCACAATATTGTCTTTTATACCCCATATTCATTTTCTCCTATTTTAACATTTAGTATCAGCATGTTTGTTACAATTATGAACAGTATTGTTTCATTATTATTGACTAAAGTCCATGTTTTTATGTATACTTCCTTTGTTTTTGCTTGATGCCCTCTGTTGCAGATCCCATCTAAGATATATTTATACTCAATGTCATATCACACTAGGCTTCTCTTGAACATCCTAATTCTAAAAGATACTGTGTACTTCATCTTGGATGAGTCTCATTCCATATATCAAGGAGTCCTGATCCCTTTTAATTGATAATGGCTTTAGAAAGCAAGCGCCCAGGGCTGGGGCGATGGCTCAGGCAGTAAAGCACCCACTGTGCAAACACAAGGACTTGCATTTGGATTCCCAGCACCCTTATGTGCACAGTGGTGCAAATCTGGAAGCTCAGTGCTAGTGGACAACGGTTGAAGACAAGAAAATCCCTGGAGATCACAGGCTGGTCAACTTATCAAATGGATGAAGCTCCAGGTTCAGCAAGAGAACCTGTCTCAAAAAATATGGTGGGATGTAAGCAAGAAAGACATCCAATATTGATCTCTGCTTCCATATGCACCTGCTTGAAAATATGGACACACACACTAACACACGTAGAACACACACGTGCACGTACACATACACACATACACACACACAACTCAGTGACAGTTTCCCCCACACACACTTATGTCGTATCCCATTGTCTTGTGGCCTCTGTTGTTTCTGATGAGCGGTCAGCTGTCAATCTCACCAAGCTTGCGCACAGGATGGACTCTCTTTGTCTCTTGCCATCTCAAGCTCTTCCCTTTGCCTTATCAATGTTATGAGAGTGCTGTGTTTGGGTTAGGTTTCCTTGCACTTATCCTCATTGGAGCTTGTCAAAATATCTGAATGTTTAATGTTTTTTTAAATAAAAATTGGGAGATTCTCATCCATGGAACCTTTGAGTAGCTTCTCTGTGCCACTCTCCCCTTCCCCTTCTGTCATTGCCACCACATATGCCACACTCGGTGCTATCCACATTTCCTGGAAATGCTTAGTTTTTCTGTGTTCACTTCCTCTCTTCATATGGCATAATCTTTACCAATCCATCTACAAGTTCAGTGCTTGGTTCTTCTAATAGCTTAAACCTACTATTGATTCCCCTAAATAATACAAGGCTTCCTTTCCATTGTTGTATTGCAAAGGTCTCCAGGTGCCCCACTTCCTAAAGATTTATTTTTCTTAAATTATGCATACATGTGGATGTCTACCTGTGCATGTGCAGTCAGTGCAGTCAGGCTGGAGTTGGCAGAGCTCCTTGGAGCTGGAACTACAGGTGGTTTGAGTTGCCCGATGGAGATGCTAGAAGCTAAGTTAGGTCTTTGTGGAGGTCAGTATAGCGATCTTAGCCACTGAACCATGGTCTAGCCCCAGACTCCCCATTCAAAAAATAATGATGTGCCAGGCATGGTGGCTCATGCTATAAATTCCAGCACCCAGGAGGCAGAGGTCGGTGGATCAATTCAGGTTGAGGCCAGCCTGATCAACGTAGTAAGTTCCAGGATAGCCAGAGCCATATAGTGAGACCCTGTCTCAAAAATAAAAACAGCAATGATAATGCTGTCATCTTTTTATTAATATCTCTATTTAATTAAATGTTCTGCTATGTTTGTAGCTTGATTGGTAGTTGGTCTTATAGTCAAAACCCAGTGTCAGATATTAGGGGGTGAGAGCTGAAAGGTCAGAGAAGCAGAGCAGCCAGCCACTAGTTTTTACCTCTATGAAATCCTCAGACCGAATGGGGCATCCTGTCTCTACAAGTCCTCAGACTGAATGCCATCTCTATGAAACCTCAGGCTGAATTCGGAACTCCTGTTTTCTCCTTCCTTATGTTCCTCTCTTCACCCAGCCATATCATTTCCCATCTGCACCTCCCTAGTGCTGGGATTAAAGGTGTGAGCCACCACCACTTGGCTCTGTTTCTCTTTTAGACAGAGTCAATCTTTTGTAGCCCAGGGTGGCCTTGAACTCACAGAGATCCGTCTGCCTCTGTCTCCTGAGTGCTGGGATTAAAGGTGTGCGCCACCACTGCCGGGCCTCTGTGACTAACTAGAGTGGCTAGCTCCACACTCTGATCTTCAGGCAAGCTTTATTTGTTAAAACACAAACAAAATCTCACCACATATTTTACTGACTTAAATCTGTTTGCAAAGAGTTTTTGAGGGTCTGGAGAGATGGCTCAGTGGTCTAGATCAGTGACTGCTCTTCCAGAGGTCCTGAGTTCAATTCCCAGCCCTCAGAAGGTGACTCACAACTTTCTGTGATGGGATCAGGTATCTCCTTCTGGTGTACATGCAGACAAAGCACCCATATGTATAAAATATGTAAATAACCCCTTTTTAAAAAAAACTTAATTTTTGAGACAGAATCTTGCTATGTAGCCCAGGGTGGCTTCAAACTCCTGATCCCCCCACATTAGCCTCTGAGTGCTGAGACTGGAAGGGCTACATAGCCACACCCAGCTCTCCATTAAGTCTCTAACTATGATTTACTTTGGATAATTGAATAGCTGCTTTGAAACTGCATTTAGTCCACCATCTGGACTCCTCCAGGGACAATTCATGTTGCCTGGTTTTCTTTCTTTTTTTCCCTTCTGTGTGGGTCGAATTCTCCTGTTTCTTTGCCCATCTCATAGTTTTCAGAAAACTGCACATTTTAGGTACTACGGCAGCTCCTGTCATGGTGCTCTCATTGTTTAGTGATTTGGCAGGTCCGAGTCAGTAGATTCTGCTTCCACTATTGCTTTGTTGCCAGTAGGCACAGCCTTGTCATGGCCAGTCTGACAAGCAGACTGCTTGGTTGCTGTTTCAGCTGAGTTCTCCTTAGTCTTTCATCTTCCTGCTAAAACCTCCTCTGCTGGTGTCCCACCCAGCTGCTAGCCCGTTAGTTACTGCCCAGTCTCTCTATCGCTTTCAGCAATCCTACGAGGTACTGTCTTACATACTGATCCTGTCTCATGCCAGGCCTCTTTCCAGCAAGGTATTGTCAGTTTTTGAGGCTTGCTCTAGACTCAGGGAGGCTCTTCTTGGTTTGTTTGTCTAGTTCTGTTAAACATCTGCCTGGTCAACTGTTTTGTTTGTTGCCACTTGTATTATTGAATCTGGCTAGTTTTATATCTACTTGATGCAAAGCTGGAGTCATTTTGGAAGGGACCTCAACTGAGAAAATGTCTCTATCATATTGGGCTACGGGTACCAATAGGCGGTGGTGCATTTTCTTGATGTATTATTGATGCAAAAGTTCCCAACTCACTGTGGGCAGTGCAACCCCTGGGCTGATGGTCCTGGGTACTATAAGAAAGAAGGCTGGACAGCTCAGGGGTTAAGAGAAAGCACTGCTCTTGTAGAAGACCTGAGTTTGGTTCCTGGTATCCACATCCAGCCGCTCACCTGTAACTTCAGCTGCAAGAGAGTCAATGCCTCTGAGGATACTGTATGCATATGCACATATCCATATCCACATAACAAAATCTAAAAAATACATAGAGAGAGGGAGAAGGAGATACAGACAGACAGACAGACGGAAGGAAGGAAGGAAGCAAGCAAGCAAGCAAGCAAGCAAGCAAGCAGGCTGAGTAAGCCATTAGAAACAACCCAGTAAGCTGTTTCTGCTTAAGTTCCTGCCCTGACTTTCCAGGATGACATATTAAAAACTGTAAAATGAACCAGGCAGTAGTGACACACACCTTTAATCCCAGCACCTGGGAGACAGAGGCAGGCAGATCTCTGAGTTTGAGGCCAGCCTGATCTACAGAGTGAGTTCTAAGACAGGCCCCAAAGCTACACAGAGAAACCCTGACTCAAAAAAACACAAAAAAAAAAGAAAGAAAAAGAAAGCTGTAAGCTGAAATAAACCCTTTTCATCCCCTGTTGCTTTTGGTCATGATGTTTATTACAGCAACAGAAGCCAACTAAACAGCTCCTCTAGCATGGCTATCCCAAAGATCTCCACTGTTTCCTACCAAGTTCTCAGCCATGGGCCCATCATACTCTCTGCCGAATAAAGTCAGTCCCTTAGGCCGCCGACCAGTAGATAAATGGACATAGAAATGGGAACAGTAGACCACCTTTCGTGTAGTGGCATCCCTGATGTACAGGTGGGATGTTCTGTGGTTACTGTGGTCCTTGGTCTTCACAGCATGACCTCACAGCTATAATACATTCTGATGCTTCGTTATCCTCCTCCTTCTCTTCCAAGACAGTTCTCACTATGTAGCCTGGGCTGTTCTTAAATGCTCAATCCTTCTGCCTCAGCCTACTGAGCTTGGGGGCTACAGGTGAAACTCATATATGATGAGAGAATCCTGGGTGTTCTCATTATTCTTAGGAGAAAGCAGGTGCGCCGTGTTTCTGGGCACAACCTTCGGTGCAACCACAGCGACCTGCCTGTGGGAATCAGGCTGGATTATCACCTTCTTTCTTCCTTTTTCTTTGTTTTGGTTTTTGTCCTTTGTTTTCTTTTTCAAGACCGGATTTATCTGTTTAACAGGGCTGACTGTCTTGGAATTCACTTTATAGGCCAGACTGGCTTCAAAGTCACAGAGATCCGCCTGCCTCTGCTTCCCAAATGCTGGGATTAAAGGCGTGCACCACCACCAACTATCTTGGATTATCACCTTCATAAAACATGTTAATAGTATTTTTTTTATTAGTTTGTGTCACAGTGAATCAAAACAGTGCTCCTCAAATTGGCAACTGGAAACCAATCCCCTGAGCGTGTTCAGACTGACAAGATGGGTCTGGGGTTGCCCAGTTCTGCATTTCCCATGAGTTTCCAGTGCCAGACACAGAAGGAGCCCAAAGGCTCCTCAGCGAGGAGGTGATCTATGTCATGGTAGCTTCCCAGTTGGATGTACCAAGGAGTAGCTCTCCTCCCCCAGTTGTGAGGGTCATTATGTACTTCGTACTGGCCTCAAACATGTATGTTCCCAAGGATGAATTCAAATTCCAAATCCTCCCATGTCTACCTCCCAAGTGCTAGAATTATATATGTACTTAATGCCACTGAACTATGTACTTAAAATGGTTAAAATGAAAGTTTTATTATGTATATTTTATAATAAGGAAGATAGGAAATGAATTGAGACTGGTGAAATCAAAGTATGTATAGCTATATAATCTCATGCATGAAAACACCTTAAGAAAATCTAAACAAGAGAAAGCATAGTCCTTAGTAAAGGAGAGAAACAAAATAGAGAAGGAAAAGAAAGGGATGAAAAGCATAGTCTCTAGTATTTCTGAACTGGATGAAAACAGTTCAGGATCTGCTAGATGATGAAAACATCCTGATCTGCTAGAAAAACCCAGATTCTTGAGAGGGCCCTATGCTCTGTGACCGTCACTATCAATTTTGGAACTGTATTGAAATTGAAGCTCCCAGAACTTCATGGACTAATGGGTCCTTCCCAACAGGACAGAGCCAAAGCCCATACCTTGAACAATAAGTTACGGAAGCAGCTGGCAGAGTTCCGGGCTCCCCAGGTGATGATGTATGTCAAGGAGAAGATCTTGAATGGGGACCTGGAGAAGATCATCAAGATGTGGGAGAGGAAGGTGGAGATCGCAGAGGTGAGTCTGTTGTCCTCAGGCAAGACTGAGTCATTGACCTGGCCTTGATGACAGGGGATCGGCAAGTATCTCAAACCACCACCATCTTCCTTCAGGATTTGTTTATCGGGCTGAGGTTATAGGGATGTTGGACGCGTTGTGTGCATGAGAAATCTCTGCAGTTGTTTCAACTGTTCAACCAAAATGAATGGTGCATTCCTCCCCCAGCTAAGCTCCCACTTTTAATGGTTAAGAACAATGTCCTTTAGGGTCTGGGAGAGAGAGATTCTTGTTACCCAAGTGTGTTTAGTCGCTTGCTTCCGCGATGAATTCTAGAATCTTGTGAATGCCTCCATACTGTGGGTATTTAGTATCTGCTTTTTCTTACATGGAGAAGGCAGTTTTTAAGCAAAGGAGAAGCCGCACACTTGGTGGCATGCCCCTTTAGTCCCACACTTGGAGGCAGAGGCAGGCAGGTCTGTGTTTGAGGCCAGGTCTCCATAGTGAGTACGTAGTTCTACAATGTACTCAAAACTACAGAGTGAGGTCCTCTTTTAGAGAGAGAGGAGGGGAGAAGAAAAAAAAGGGAAAATAATGGGTTTTTAATGGCTTTCAGAACACAAGTCCATGCATTTACATAGTTGCTATGGGCCTCTATGAGTTGGCGTGCGTGTAGATCTCATGGTGGTCTGTACATTCAGGGTATAGATTAAAACCTGTGTGAGCTGCTGGGGAAACTGAGATCTTTCTACATCTAGACCCCAGTTCCATTTCCCTCGTGTGGTCATTGGTGACAGGGAGGATGCGAGGGACCTAACTCAGCATACAGCATACCTGAAAGTGAGCAGGGACTCCAACAGGGCCTGCACCATCTCGCTTTGGGCAAAAATACACTCTAAAACAATCTTTTGGGTTTTTTGTTTGTTTGTTTGTTTTTCCTGTTGGTGTTGGTGCTTTTTTTAAAAAAATTCTCTTTCTCTCTCTTTTCTTGTGAGACAGTGTGCCACATATCCCAGTCTATTCTCCCTTAATTCAGCCTAATATGTAGCTGAGGATAACCTTGAACTTTGATCCCCTCTCCCACCTCCTAAGTTCATTACTACTCCAATGTATAGCAGGTGCTGCGGATTAGACACAGGGCTTTGAGCATGCTGGGCATGCACTATAGCAACTGAGCTACATCCCCGGCCCTAGAAAAGTCTTTTGGGTCTCCATTGCCCTATGATGATGTCTGCCCACAGGGTGTACCATGGGACCCTGTACTCTCACAGGGTCATCTGCATGGCCAGCAGTTTGTAAATGGCGGTGGCCTACAGCACAGGCACACACACACCGTTTTTCCCAAGTAACCTTCTCCCATCCCCCATTTTGTTTTGTAGATGTCTTTAAAGGGGTACCGAAAAGCCTGGAATAAAATGAAAACATCGGATGAGCAGCTACAGACGATCTGGCCCCCAGGGAAATAGCCAGGAGCAGCCCATAGCTTGCAGACCCAGAAATGACCTATTAAAGTTCTCTAGTGTTTTCTAGTAGTGGGGTTCTCTCACTGTTTCCTGTGCCCAAATAGTGTTTATCCCTCCATCCCCTGTCACTACCAAGCCACATCTAAATGGTCACCAGCAGGGCCACATCTACCCATGGGAACATCTTCCCAGCCTGGCCCCTGGAGACATAACACTGAAAGAACCACAGGGCTCTCTAACGGTTTGATACTTGTTAGCCCACATTTATTTCACAAGCATAAATGAAGTGACCTTCCCACATATGGGAGTGGGACAGAGGAGGGAAAGCCAGCCCAGTGATGCTGTGGGCCTGCCTGTGGTCGCCCAGGTGGCACCCATCAAAAGCAGACCCCAGAACAGTACCGTAGACGCCTAGCCTGTTGCACTCTGAGCTTCTTGTCTGTGGGGAGGTTAGCTGCTAGCTAGACACCGCTGCCCAAGAAAACAAGCACGAGGGACATCAAGATCCTTTCTCGGGGCCAACACAGCCTGCTCTGGCCAGCTACAACCCCTTCTTCCCCTGCCTCCCCACTGTAGTAGTCGTAGTACATGGGTTGAACAGCCACTTTTGCAGGCCAGCCTGATTCCTGGAAACCATTTGCCCTGAAGTTCTGCCCATTATCTGTTGACTGGTCGCACAGAGTGGACAATTTTGGTCCTTGGGAGTGGGATTGGGGCCGTTCAGCATGGCCATGTACAGAATACGCATTCTTTGTCAGGGCAATATTTGATTCATCAAAAAGGAGCTCAGGGGGCAACTTCTCCCAGGACTGGAGCGAGGACAGGGAAGGGCCAGCCTTCCTCGCCTGGGCTATGATCCAGTCACTGTAGTCTTCCACACTGGTATACAGAAACAGGGCAGGGCACGAGTTGCCTCCATAGGTCATGATTCCTTTGAGGACCCAGAGATTCAGCTTCTTCACTTGTCACATCACAGGGCTTCCTGGTTCCCCCTGCAATAAAGGACAGGGGACTTAGGTTTGAGAAAACCTTTTTCTGCAGATGCCAGAGGTCTGTTTTAGAAGGTACTGATTCTCTCTGGAAACGGGCAGATTATAGGCTACCATTTCAAATGTAGACAGCCACCACCAACCACACCATGGGGACACTAGTGTCTCCTCTCCCTCTTTCCTGTTTGCTTGTTTGAGACCTGCTCACAGATGACCTTGAACTCTGACCCCCCCTCCACTCCACCTCCTCATGCTGGGAGTACAGACTTGCTACCACAACTGTTTTTTTTGTTTTTGTTTTTGTTTTTTTAAGGATTTTTATTTGTTTGTTTGTTTATTTATTTAGGTTTTTTGAGATGGGGTTCTTCTGTGGCTGTGGAGCCTGTCCTGGAACTAGTTCTTGTAGACCAGGCTGACCTCGTAACTATCCAGAGATCCACCTGCCTCTGCCTCCTGAGTGTTAGAATTAAAGGTACGCTCCACCACCACCCGGCTGGAAGTAGGGTTATTATTATTATTATTATTATTATAAATTTCCACCTCCTCCCATTTCCCTCCCCCCATTCCCCCTCCCCCTCCCTTTCCAGTCCAAAGAGCAGTCAGGG
>LOEQ01000013.1:1060051-1084451 GCA_001685075.1 Bramus lutescens
GGCTGTTGTCAGTCCTGGCACTGATGAAACCCAGCTGGAGCCAGGATGCAAGGGTAAATGCACCTGTCACCCACACCAGAGAGGGGAGAGTAAAGAGTGGATCACTAGTCACAGATGGGAGGAGCCGGCATAGCTGGACCTCCAGTCCAACGAAGATGAAATCTTTCTAAGGCTGAGCAAACACTTCATTGTCTAACCCATGAAACTCATGAAAATGAATGAAGGTAATGGCAGAAGCTGGGATCGCAGGGGTGAGCCAGGCATCTCCTGGATAGATAAGCATTTGTGGCCATATTGCTTAAAATCAGAGTCACCTCAGATGTATTTAATACCAGAAGCCAGGGTGGCGGTGGGAGGGGCAGAATGATGCCTACAAAGTCTTCCATGGACACGAAATGTGAGTCATAAACAGGACAAGAATTGGGAGTGAGGGGGTTCTACAGCAATATCTTGCCATGATCTCAAAAAATGGGACCATGGTAGCAAGGCCTTTATTTTCATATTTGGAGGTAGAGGTACCTAGGGCCTAATCCAGTAGGACCAATGTCCCCTTCTCTTAATTTTTTTTTACTTCTTTTCATGTATATATGTATATGTGGGGTGTGTGTGTGTAGGGCTGAGGTTGATGTCAGGAATCTTCCACGTCTCTTTTCTGTCTTAGCTCTCACACAGAGGAAAGTAGTCATGTGAACACACACCTAGAAGGCTTCTGCCCATACATCCAGAAGGCAACTAACCTGCTGCTGCCACTCTGACCTTGGACTCTCTGGGCTAAATCATTCAGTTTATGATATTGTGTTATGGAAACCTAAGCTGACTAGGGGAGAGAGAATTCCATGTTAGTAGACATAAGAATCAATATAGAAAGATATATAGATATCCACAAACACATTATGCATTTTAAAAAATCCAAGAAAGTGATGACAGGCTATGGCACAAGGGGAAGAATCTAGTGACTGAGGGGATGGTTTCCCTGCCTGACTTTGCTTCTTTGTGGATATTCAACAACATACATGGGTTTCTATTTAAAAAATGTAAATTCTGGCTCTTACAGAGACAGTGTTGAGACACACTCACAATGGTCCATGTTTAACACCTCATTGTAGGCTTTCCTACAATACAGTCTCTTACAAAACTAGACTGTCTTGAACCCCTGACCGCAGGATTTTTTTTTTTTTTGGTTTTTCAAGACAGGGTTTCTCTGTGTAGCTTTAGATCCTGTCCTGGAACTAGCTCTTGTAGACCAGGCTGGTCTTGAACTTACAGAAATCCACCTGCCTTTGCCTCCCGAGTGCTGGGATTAAAGGTGTGCGCCACCACCGCCTGGCATGAGATTGTTTTCTTTTAAACCAAGAAGGTTGGGAAAGCACCAAAATCTGCATGTGGTATTGTGCCCTGTCAGACTCTGGGGTGTTCATGCTGTAAGACCTGAAGTCTCTATGAGAGAGTCTAAAATAAAGCATGCCAGCAGAGCTTATGGTGGCTCCATGTATACTGAGTATGTCCATGGAAGATCAGGCACATTCCCTCCCTCACTGAGGAGCAGAAAGTTGTTGTAAAACTGTTTAAGGCCAAGCACAGAGTCAGAAAGTGAAATAAATGTGGAGCTTTTTTAAATAATATAAGTCAAGGCTCTGTACACACGCACGCACACACACACACACACAAATCCTGACCAGTGTGAGGGTCGAGGGTGGACCATGAACAACAGAAGGTAATGAAAGCAGACTGAGCAAAATACAGTGATTCACATGCTTGAAAACACTGTCATAAAGTAGACGTCTATGGTACTCCAGTATCAGGAATGGGTTACATCTTACTGAGTCTACTGGACAAAGGGTTCCCATGGAATCTCCCTGATGTCACAGACTATTTGCCAAGGCTGTCGGTTGCTCTCTTTCCACAATGGTAAGACCCTGTTGCTGAAATCATCACCTGTCATTGAACACAGAGAAGTTGATGTGGTGCCTGACTAGAAGCTTCAATCCTACCGACTAGTGTTCATGGCATTGGAAGGCACTCTGCAGACTCCGGAGGGAAAAGGTAACCATCAATATCAGCCAGCTATAAACCCTGACCTACAACAGCAACCTGCCTGCAAAATATAATGGTGCAATAGCGGCACAGATATCATGGGAGTAACCAGCCACTTTGGGGGTGCTGAATTTAAGGCCCATTCCATGAGCTAGAACCCATGCCATACAAAGTGGCCAAGAACCTGAGACTAGATAGGTCATGGGCCTAGGGGGAAACCTAGTCCTTTCTGCTAAAGGAACAGGAATAAAATGACTCCTGATGGCATATTCATAGATCTGTGCCTTGATCAACACATCAGAGAAGCTTTTTCTTGTAGTAAGAGGGAGCTAAGACAGAGACCCACAACTGGACAATGTGCAGAGACTAAGAGACTTAGGAACACTCACTCCCAAATGGGATGTGTTCATTAAACCTCTCCTCTCAAGGCTCAGGGATCTATGAGGAAGAGGAGGCAGAAAGATTCAATAGTGATATTTTATTTATGTTTTAATAAATAAAGCTTGCCTAAAGTTCAGAAGGGCAACATTAAGCCACTAGAGGTCAGGGAGTAATGGCACACACCTTTAATCCCAGGTGGATCTTTGTGAATTCAAGGCCACCCTGAGCTACACAAGATCAATGTAGAAACAAATCCAGGTGGTGATGACCTACACCTTTAGTCCCAGTACTAAAGGGAACATAAAATGAGAGGAGAGAGAGGCTTAGTTTGCTTAGCCTGTGGTAGCCCAGCCTTGGTAAAGACTTCTCTAGTGGCTTGGATGCTTTGCTTTTCTGGTTTTTGAGTTGAACCCCAATTTCTGTCTCTGGGTTTTCATTATTTGTACTGCAAGATTGTAAGAGACAGAGATAATGGATGACTCCAAGGAACCAATGTCTTCCAGATTCAACAGGACAGGAGCACATACGAAGTCACAGAGACCATGACATCACACACAAGACTTGTGCAGGTTCCAGCCAGACAGGATCCCAGCACTGAGAGGGGGGAGTGGACACAGAAAATCCAAGGTTAGAGTGTCAGTAGGCTTGTTTCCTTCTGGACTTACAGCCCTAATCAACCCCTAACCAATTGATACCTGCTGACAAAGGGGAAATCAGTGTATCAACTACACTCCAGGGAAGGCCCCATGCCCAGGTGTAGTTGGTCAACACAAAACCAGCTCAGTAATAATTTTGTGGGCTTTTGGTTTCATTTTGTTTTGGTTGGCATTTTCTTTTATCTTATTGATCTTTTGCTTGTGTGTTTTGATTTTTGTTTTTGAAAGAGAGAAAGAACAAAGTTGAGTAGGCAGAGAGGCAGAGAGGAGTTGGAGGAAGAGGGAAAATATGATTAAAATGTATCTTATGAAAAATAATAAAAAATAAAATGCCATAGGAAGTCTATCATTTTATATGCATACTAGAAGAATAATAAATTTAAAAATACACAAAGCAAGTATTAAAAATTCAGCAGCTAAAGAATATTCTATCAGGAGTATAATTTCTTTAGCTGATCAAACTATTCTTTCAGGCTGGGGAGACAGCTCGGTGGATAACGCACTCACTATGCAAGCATGAGGACTGGGGTTTGGATCCCTAGGATCCACATATTCTAGCACCCAGGAGGCAGAGATAGGGAACTCTGGGCAAAACCCAGCCAAATCAGTGTGCTTCGGGTCGGGTGAAAGACCCTGCACCAGTAAAGTAGAGAGCAATGGAGGAAGATACCCAATGTCACCCTAACACATGCACACATAGACATCACACGCACATGCACATTACACATGCACACGCAAAACCATCACAGGCTTTATCTTTCACATCTACTCTAGTAGAAATTAAGCTACAAAAAGGTTAAAGCACAAGAATGTGCAAGACCATGCATACATCTGGCCGTCAGGGTGATGACATCACAAAGCTGAAACTTTATATACTTTCTCCATATGCACAATAGATAGCATCCTCTTTCACATACAGCGTGCATAATGAATTATATTATCGCTGCTTATCTGTGATAACTGGAAATTCACCTTTATTTGGCTGGTTTTTTGTTTTGTTTGTGTTTGTTTTTGAGGCGGTGTCTCAGGTAGGCAAGCTGGCTTTAAACTCAACATGTAGCTAGGGATGAAGAAACTTGAATTCTTGATTCTTCTGCCTCCACCTTCCAAGTGCTGGGCTCCCAGGCCTGTGCCAAAATCCCCCTTAGATGTTTACTTTTATACTCTAGCATTTCCTGTGTAATTAGTGAGCAACTTTATGCGGGATAATTTCTTCCCCAGAGGTTGAAGTTATTCCCTTACTGCCGATCCTTGAAAGTTAAGGTCGGCTATTGGACTAGAAGTGAAGTATTCTACAGTTTATGAAAATATTTTGGAATGTTTGCCAAATATTTCCTTTAATCATATTTATGATTGTTTCCTTTCTTATCTGTAAGAATTTGAGCTTATGGTATATCATTTGGAGAACACAGACAAGAACAATTGGAGGACAAAGTCATGTTCTGAGCACCCAGAGAAAAGCATCTAGAGGCATGTCTGATTTCCTTCAGCTTTTCTCTGTGCCCTTCTGTCTGTAGCAGTAACATTTACAAGGCCCAAGGAGTCCTGCCGACTTCCTTAACTTATCCCGGAAGGACACCTGGTGGATAGAATTAAAGAATCCACCTCTCTGTAGTTGCAACAAAATCACAAGTGGACTTGCTTCTCACTGGTGCCACTTCTCGGACTTCATAGTAAAGTCCCAAGAGCCACTGGTGACCTCAGGACCTTGACTCAGGTGAGTACACCCGGAGGTGTGTAGGCCCACCAGTCCCCAGGCCTACAGTGGACCCTCCCAGCCCTTCCTCTGGGGCATAGCCTGTCCTGGAGAGCAGATGCGCTGTTGAGGATCCAGAACTCGCTGAGAATGCAGCTGAATGCCAGGTGGGTGTATTTTTGGTCCTGTAGGGACACCACCCAGGGGAACTCGGTGCTGCTCACGAGGTTCTCCTTGGACTCCTCCTCGATGTTGGCTTTCTGGATGCCGCAAACTAATGCGGCACCTGGGGGCCGGGTCATTTCCCAGCCCTCGGGACACCTGTGGGCTGTTTTGCCCGTGGCTGACTCTACAACCCTGATATTTTTGTTCCTCCCCGGAGATCATCCATATAAAAGACGCTTGCTAATACCTCTGAACCCTTTCAAAGTCTTCCTAGACCCTGCTACTGACACCCTTCGGCCAAACGCAGTACCTCTTGGTAGGCCTTGTCTGGCATTTCTCATACAAAAGTGGGTGGCAATGGGACCTGTAGGCATCCTTGTCTAGGCCTTTTCTTAAGGAACAAACCTGTTGCTTGCTTTCCCAGCTCTCCTCTCACAGTGTGAGATACAGTTTTCCAGCTTTGTGATGGCATCAACCTGACGGCCAGATGTATGCACAGATTTGTATATTCTTAGCCTTTAACCTTTCCTAGTTTCGTTTCCACTACAGCAGATGTGAAAGATAAAGCCTCGGATGGGTAGCTCTAATCATCAACTTGATACAACTTAAAATCACTTGGGAAGAGAGTTTTGTTTGTTTTTCAAAGCGATTTATTTATTTTTGCTTTATGTGCATCGGTGTTCTGTCTGGATGTATGTCTGTATAAGGGTGTCGGATCCCCTGGAACTGGAGAGACACACAGTTGTGAGCTGCCATGTGGGGGCTGGGAATTGAACCCGGGTTCTTTGGGAAAACAAACAGTGCTCTTAACCACTGAGCCATCTCTCCATCCCCAGGAAGAGAGTCTCAAAGAAGAATTATCTAGATAAGGTTGGAGTGAGAACATGTCTTAATTGCTAATTGATATAAGAACAACCATTCTGTTTTGGACAGCACCAAGAGGGGGTCCTTAACTGTGTAAGAGTGAAGAAACCTCAGGGGTGCTGGCATATGCCTTGAATTCCAGCACTCAGGAGGCAGAGCTGGGGGACCTCTATGAGTTTGAGGCCAGCCTGGTCTACATGGAGAGTTCTAGCCACTCAGGACCACATAGCGAGACCCTTTCTAAAATAACAGCAAAACAATAAAAGCAAAGAAAAACAGCTGAGCGAGCAAGCAGACAGCATCCGAGCGTGCGTTCCTTTCTCCGATTCTGGTGTGATGTGACTAGCCGCTTGAGCCCCCTCAGGAGGGGTGTTTAGTTTAGCCACAGCAGCAGAATCTAAACTAGGACAATGCCCCCAAAGCAAAAATGGTTTAGTGGTCCCCGAGAACTCAATAACGTGAACAGGTCTTGAGCATGGCCGGCATTTACTCCCGGAACAAGTCTACCTTAACCCTGCAGGGGGGCACTGTTAAAGTGGGTGGGAACTCCAGCTTTAGGGCAGTGCCCCAGACTCCCCCTCCACCTTGGATTCATGCTCACCTTGCATTCCCTGCAAGCAGGTGGCACTCATGGCTCCTCCCACCAGGTCTGTTTGGCTTGTCAGTGTGTCCCTAGGAGCTAGTGTGTGTCTAGTATCTAGGTCGTGTTTAATAAGTTATCTGGTGCGTGAGTGAAATGACTCTGTCTGCTATCCACTCCCCAGCCTCCTGTCATGAAGGAGCTAAGTCTCGGCGTGGGAAGGTTGTCTCAGGTCCTCTTCCCAGTCCTGCTCTCCTCTGCCTTCCAGACTGTCCAACTGAGCACCTCCTGGGAACTCTGGACTTTGCTCCTAGGGAGAGTACAGTTTAATTGATATGCCTCTTCTGCCAGCCTGAGGTTGGAGGGACCTGTATTGTTCTTAAAGTTTTATAGTCATGCGAGCTTAGAGACTATTAGAACAGGAAAGGTCACGGCAGCTATAGAAGGGAGGACAAGGCAAGGTCAGGAACTGACTTCCTTACAGTGCTGGGTGGGGTGAGCTGAGCCCAATTTGCCAGGCATCATAAATAAAAAGATGGCAACTTCATAAACTATGTTGCTCCCCCAAACTACTGACTCCCTCCGTTGGCCCGTGTCCTCCCTCAGTGGTTTATATACCTTGTTCTGTTGAATTCCAGTGCCCACAGGACTCCTTAGCTCCTGGTGGAGCCAGGGTGTAGAGGTTCTCCACCCTGAGAGCATCTGTTATCTATCAGAATCTCCTGGCACTGCGTTTGCTAAAAACATAATTCCCCAGGGTAGACCCTGATATAGATTTGGGAAGAGCCTAGAAGCAGACTTGAAAGTTGAGTTAGTCAGTTGGTATGCTGTGAGATCTCAGGCAAGCCACTGCTCTCTCCGGTGCTGTTTCCTCTTCTGAAGGGTATAGTCGTGGCCTATGTATCACTTGGGGATTGTTACCAGATCATAGGGGGGAGATTATGGGAAAATGCAAACTCTATCTCTGTAAATGATAGTGCTGAGCCTTCGAGCAAAACTGGTAATCCTGTTTCCAAAAAAGCAATCTTCCTGCTTGCTCTCAAATCCCAAACTACATACAAATGCTCAATGCTTACTTCTGTGTTGATGGCCTTGGGTCTCTACACCACATAACAGGCCCGTCCTGTGCCTTGGACTCCCGTGAATGTCTTTTCAGTCATTCAGCCACCTGCACAGAGCACTGGCTTGGGAACTAAGCTTGTAGGGATGGACTTTGGGAGTCCGTGACAATGACACTTGAAGGAACTGGTGTCTTTCCAGGGAGATAGGACCCAAAGGATATGCTGAGTATTCAGAAGAGAAAACAGGAAGAGTGGAAGTGACCTAGGATGCTGGCAGCAGAGACATTTCCAAAACAGAGTACATTCGTCATCCACAGTGTTGTCAAGAACTCAGAGAGGGCTAGGTATGACAGTATATGCCTTTAATCCCAGCACTCAGAAGGCAGAGGCAAGTGGGTCAAGGCCAGCCTGGTCTCCCTACTGAACACCAGGCTAGCCAATGCTACATAGTAATAATACTCTGTCCGAGGGAAAAAAAAAGCAAAACAAAACAAAATAAAACCAAACAAAAAAGAACTCAGAAGGCCTCTCATTATGGGGTATCCTGAGACCAAATGTCCATCCATAGACCCTTACACAGACTGCTAGGACAAAACTAAGGATACTTCAGAAATGCCAACAGTGACATCCTTTGTCTAGCTTCTGATTTTTCTCTGGAGACATTGATGATTTGTAATATTAGCCAATCCTTCCCAAGCCAAGAACCTCCATGTATGAGACACCATTCCTTTTTCCAAAATGTTAGTTGGGTGCTGGGGAAGCAGCTCAGTAGTAGAGTCCCTGCCTTGTGCCCAATTCCACGGCTAATGCCATGATGAGAAAATGTGGTCCAGACCAAGTGTTTGTTCTGGGTCTCAGCTATGGCTTAGTAGGAGAGATGTCATGTCTGTGTTTCTGAGCATCTCTTGGTCTTCTTGGCAGGGAAGAGGAGGCTGAGGAGCTCTTTGCATGGTGTGTGTTCGCTGATCAAACCAAAGGACCAAAGGTAGACAGAGCCTACCTGAGTCATCTGTCCCTTATACATCTGCCTTTTTCTAAGCTGGGCTTATTAGTCCTGAGCAGCCTACAGGTCAGGGAGGAGGGGACCATAGCAGCCACTTCTGCTGCCTGAGAGCCCGAGAGACCTCTGCTGCTGTGGTACTGGCTGGTCCTGATCAGGATCACAGTTTACAGACCCCAATGTACTCCGGAGGTGGGGCAGGGTTGAGCTGAGTGTAGGAGGTAGTCCTCACACTGAACCCTCTGCCCCATAGGCCATTCTGTGCCCTAGAACTGATATTCCTATCTCACACTCTTAGAATCAGAAGCACACTCATGCCCTGGGACTCTGCATTACCTAGATCCTGTCATTCACACATGCCACCCAGGACAAAATCCTGGGGATTGGCTTCCTTGCCAAGTGAGTCCCTCTCTGGGCATTAAAGGCCACTCCATATTCCCGGATGACGCCTCCACCTCATCCCACCCCATGGAAGGCCTTGGGAAGGGAGCTGTACACTCACTGGCAGATGACAAGTGGGCCATGTACAGCAGGACCAGCAGCAACCCTCTCATCTCTGCCATCCCCAAAGAGAAACACAGCGAGCACCATGGGCAGCTGGGAAAGACAGAAGACTCGTGCCTCCATCACCTTCCCACACCCGGAGGGGGTGGTTCCCATGGAAGAAGCCTGCTCCCTTTTACCACCAAAGGTCCCCCCAGATGAGGCAGACTGACCTGTCACATCCCCAGCTCTGGGTTCTGTGCAGACAAAGGTGGGAAGTGGCTCTCTGGCTCCAATGCTTGGCTAGCAGTTTGTGAGCTGGCCCAAGGGGAAAGGATAGTCTGCTTTCTCCAGTTTCCTTCGCAGATCAGCCTGGGGCCCTGGCTGTTGCTAGAGACTTGGTTCTCTAAAGAGGGTTGGCTTTTGATTTGTGGAATTCAACCCCTGCTTTAACTGTATAGCCAGAAAACACTGCTGGGGGCAAAAAAGACAGGGTTTTGGTGGATGCCCCCCTAGGGGTTAGAGTCTTACAGGTGTCTCACCCTCCCTATTAGAATGCACATCAAGTCTTGCTGAGATGTCTTCACTAGCAACAGTCTCAGCATTTAGCTCAGTCCGTTCATAGAGCCACCCTAGACACAGGTGCTCTCATAATCCCCGTTTTACAGACTCAGAAACTGACACTCAGAGACTCTGAGGAACAGGCCCAAGGTCACACAACAACTAAGCAGTGAACCTGGAAGGTGAGCTAAAAACTCTCTGAGCCTCTAAGCCAATGGCAGCTTCACGTCACATCCTGGCCTCAAACTGTGCATCATGACCTAAGAAAGTCACATGCACACTTCTTAGTCACCATGTTCCTCTCGTGACATGAGATGTTCCTTTCGCTCTTAGCATGGTGCTGCAAGTCCTTCCGTGAACTGTTCCCACTAACGAAGAAATGAACTCACTGTGGCCTTATGCAGGAGAGCTCTGCAGCGGAGTTTCTTCTGCGCCTTGGGAAGAATGTTCCATTGTGGCATCATGGTTACCATGGCATCTCTTAGTAAACATTTGGATTTAAGAGAAACAGGGTGAAACCTGGCCTCGATGAAGTTATTCTGGAAGATGCCTCCTGGGTATGGCTACAAAGCCTCCCCCTTTGTGAGATGACAAGGTCCTTGGTTGTAGCCACAGGCTACCTCCTGCTTATCACCTGACTCCACTTAGACAAGTTGCCTTACAGACCGAGTGTGTCTCCAGTCCCTTGTACTGCCAGGTTGGCATCTTGGAGACGGAGCCTAGTTTTCTTCCTCCATGATCTCAGCTTGTGGGTCCAAGCCAAACCACTGGACAGGTCCTAGGAAACCACGTAGCCAGGTGGGTTCTGCTCTCCAGTTGCTGAGAGAAGCCTTGGTTTCCTACAACTGCTAGGACTGGATGAGAACTGACAACGTCATCATAAGATAGAAACATCGTAAGATAGAAGCAGAGAGGGCTGCCGGGCTGCTGGCATGGGCTCTCAGGAGAGATTCACTTGGTGGGCAACAGTGACCATACAGAGGTTTGGAGAAATGGAATGGGAATCCTAAGAAAGTGGTGGCTGTCTCCCGCTCGTCCCTGATGTCCTCTGGGGGAGTGGGTTTGGACATGAGGACTGATCTGTCCGCAGCTTGCTGCTGAAAGGCCTCAGGACATTTCCTGGGCATTTTTTCATTTCCCTGGAAGAACAAAGGAAATGCTCCCCAAAGAAAGACACGATGGCCCAGGCCGGTCACTTCCCCAGTCATCCACCTGGGGGTTGGCAGGGGAAGGGTGAACCCAGATGCTCCCAGCCCAGAGGTGGTGAGCCAACTACATGAGTTTCCCTGCCAGGCTATGACTGCTTTTTTTCAGGGGCAGGAGCAGAGACAGGAACTGGGACAAAGCTATAACTTCTCTCAAGGGGGCGGGGACTGGTAAGTGACCTTTTCTTGAGGAGTCTGGTTCTATTCACCCCAGATAGAGAGCATTGCAGCAGACAGAAGAAATTATTTCATCCAAGTCTAGCCTGGTGAGCCAGCAAGTTTTGAGGTTATTCACAGTAGGATAGTTGAGCAGTTACTTGTCAAACCATGAACTTTAATCAAAAGCAGTACTTTTTTGGAAAAGTCCTATACTTTTGAGGGAAATCTTCTCATTGATTCCTCCTTGATTATGTTTCTGAAGCCAAGAGGCCACTGATCACCCCAAAGATGAGGTGTTTGGGAAATGAAGTCTGTTATCTCCTTTACTCTCCACTATATCTGATAAAAGAAAATAATAATTGCCTGACCTAGCAAATAATCAGCTCTTCAGTGCCATACTCATAGCAGACATCACTAATCTAACACCTCACCCTTACCCCAACCTGAACTCCCTCCATAGAATACACATAGCAGACATCACCAATCTAACACCACACCCTTACCCTGACATGTATCAGAATTCCATTCTTTATGTATTTGGTGGGGTGGGGCAGCTGAGGTTGAGATCAGGAGTCTCCCTCAGTCATTCTCCAGTGTTTATGAGGCAGAGTCTCTCAGTCAAATCCAGAGTCTACCAATGAGGCTAGTATCCAGTCAGCTTGCTCCAGGGATCTCCAGTCTTGGCCTCCTGAGCCTTGGGATTCTATGTGGGTCACCACAGCCACCAGGCTTTATGTGGGGTTTGGACCTCAAGTTTGCACTTTATCCACTGAACCATCAACCTAGAGGCTCCACTCCTTTCCAAACATCACCTTGTATCAGCTCATCCTTGGGTGATGGGTAGAGCATGTCCATCCTTTGACACTGGTGGGTAACTCACCAAATTCTGGAATTTAATTTTGTTAGACATGTACCCAGTTACATCTTATTTGTCAACTTGCTTTTGAGGCAGAGCTCATAATCCCAGGATGACCTGAAGGTTGCTATGTGGTGGTGGATGACCTTGAACTCCTGATCCTACTGCTTCCACCTCCCAAGTGCTGCCCCTTACCATATTTATGCTGGGGGTTGAACCCAGGAGTTGGTGTTCACTAGTCAGGAAACCTATCAACAGAGCTATATCCCCAGCCCTCTGGCACATTCACACACACACACACACACACACACACACACACACACAGAGGGAGACACACACAGAGACATATACATAAATAATATTTTTTAAGATTCAAAAACTGATAAGCCAATTCAGTAAAGTTGCAAGACTATAAACCCAACATACAAAACTTATGGCTGCAGATATGACTTGGTAGGTAAAGTGCTTGCCATGCAAGCATGGGTGCCTGAGTGTGGATACTGAACAGCCTCATAAGACCTGAGTACACTGATGCACGCCTGTCATCCCAGCATTGGGGAGAGAGAGACAAGAAGATCCCCAGGGCTTTTTGCTCAGTCAGTCTAGCCAGATAAGTAAGCTCTGGGTTCAATGAGAGACCCTGTCCGAAAATTTAAGGTGAGGATCATTAGAGGAATATACCTGCCTCCAACCTCTGGCCTCCACATGCACACACACACATGTGCACATGTATCTACACACATTGATTCACATGAATACACACATATACAGAGAGACAATTAGCAGCATTTCTATACAGTAACAACAAACAACTGAACAAGGAAGTCAAGAAAACAATCCCAGAACTGTAGCACAGAAATGATCAGGGATAAGTTTAATCAAGAGGGTAAACATTTGTCAACTAAAAGCCATAAAGCACTAATGAAAGAAGACACAAATGACTGGAGAAATGTTCTCTATGTTAGGGCTGAAAGAATTTATGTTGTGGTACTGGAGAGATGGCTCAGAGGTTAAGAGCACTGACTGCTCTTCCAGAGGTCCTGAGTTTAGTTCCCAGCAACCACATGGTGACTCACAACCATCTGTAATGAGATCTGGTGCCCTCTTCTGGCAGGCAGAGATGCATGCAGACAGAACACTATATACATAATAAACAAACAATTCTTTAAAATTTAAAAAAACAAAAATTCTTTAATAAAAAGAATGTTGCTAAAATGTTCATAACTCTCAATCTATAAATTGTATGCAAACCCTATCAAACATTTAATGGCCACAGGTGTGGCAACACATGCCTTTAATCCCAACACTTGTGAGTCAGAGGCAGATGAACCTCTGTGTTTGAGGTTGGTCTTGTTTTTAGAATGAGACCCTGTCTCAGAAAAAAAAAATCAGTATCATTTTTTCATAGAAACAAAAAATCCTAACATTCAAATGGAACCACATATAAGGCAAAATTTCTTTGCTCCCAAATAACAAAGTTAGAGGTCCTTCACTATTTGATTTCTAAGTGTGCCACAGAGCTCTGATAATCAAAGCAGTGTGGTGCTGGAATTGGAATGGGTATTCAGGCCAGTAGAATAGAGCAGAGTCCACCTGTATTTGTGGACAGTTGATCTCAGCAGAGCTGCCAAGGGAAGACAATGATGAAGCAGTCCCTTCAGGACACAGTGTGGGAGAAGCTGGGTGTGCACATGCAGAAGAAAGAAATGAGACCTTTTTCTCACACTGTATTCAAAGGGAACTCAAAAGAGACTAAAGGCCTGAAACTGTAGACCGTAGTTCATAGAGGAAAACACAGGGGAAAGTTGACATTTCAGGACTTTTGTGACACAGCTCCAAAGCAAAACAACAAAACCCAAGCTAGATCAATGGGCCATGAGTTTTGTACAGTACCGGCCTATGCAGAAAGCAAGCTAAAAGCACTTGCAAAGGAAAAAAACAGAACGAAGAATGGCCTCCAGCATGGGAGTGTGTATTTGCAGATGTGTATCTGGCAAGGAGCTAACATCCAGGACACCTAAGGAAGTCAACTCAATAGCCAAAAGAAAAAAAAATTCATATGATCAAAACAAATGGACTGAGAGTTGGGGTCACAATGTGTGCCTGTAATACCATCAAGCACTCAGGAGGCAGACGCAGGACTGCAAGCTTGACCTCAGCCTGGGCTATATTGAAAGACCCTGTCTTAAAAGGGATAATGCAATTATAAATTTTTGAAATGTTCAAAAGAACTGGATAGCTATTTCTCAAAAGAAGACACTCAAGTAGTTGGCAGGCATACAGAAATCACACTTAGCATTACCGAATATCTGTTAGGACAGCTGGTTTCAAAGAGACAAAAGACAAGCGTTGGTGAGAACAAAGACAAACATTGAAGAGACAGAAACCCATGTGCAGAGATGGGTTTAAAATGATGGTGCTATTTTGGAAAACAGTATGTAGGTCCCTCAAGAAAGACTTAAAAATAGAACTGTGCCAAAAAGAATGAAATCTGAATATCAAAAAGATAAATGCATACCCCTCTTCCTGTAGTGTTATCTAGAGTAGCTCCAAAGTGGAGTCAACCTGGGCCCATTTCCAGATGGGTAATAGGAGCACAGTGTTTATGTGCCCTGGAATACTACTCAACCTTGAAGAAGGAAATCCTGCCCCTTACGACTGTACATGAATCTGTAGGACACTATCTCAGAGGAATAAACCATGCACAGAAAGACAGTTATTTCATAACATTTATGTATGGAATCTGAAAAACCAAAGAAGCAAGGAACAGAATGTTGGATGCCAGGGTCTGGGGAGAAAGGGTGGGGTACATGGGCACCAAAGCTTTAGCTGGGCAGTACGAGTGAGTTCTGAGACCCATTGTACAACATGGTGGCTGTCATTAACAACGGTGAGTCCTGCACTTGAACATTGCTATGAGAACAGATCTGCAGTCTTCTAGCAGGTAAAATAAAGGATAACGATGTAGAGTTATGAGCATGGTAACTAACTTGTTTGTGACCATCCATTTACAGCAGATATGTATAATAAAATATCACGTTGTGCTGGTGGGCATGAGGACCTAAGTTCAGAGCATAGCACCCTTGTAAAAGCTGGACGAAAGAGTGTGTGTCTGTAAACCCAATTCCCAAGGGTGGAGACTGGGGAGCCTAGGGGCTCACTGGCCATTAATCTAGGCTAAGCAGTGATCTTCAGGTTCCATGACAGATGCTATCTCAAATAGTAAAGTTCAGAGCAATAGCAGAAGACACCCAGTGTTGACTGACCGCTGATCTCCACAGATGCACGCACAGGTGAGCACACCTGCACACACACAGACACCGCACACGCTGTGGTGGTTTGAATGAGAATGCCCCCCCACCCCCAGAAGCTCATCTGTTTCCGTGCTTGGTTCCCAGTTAGTGGAACTGTTTGGGAAGGATTAGGAGGTGTTGCCTTGGTGGAGGAGGTGAGCTTTGAGGTTTCAAAACCCACACCAGGCCCACTTTCATATTCTCTCTCTCTGTCTCTCTCTGTCTGTCTGTCTGTCTGTCTGTCTGTCTCTCTCTCTCTCCCTCTCCCTCTCTCCCTGCAATTTGTGGATCAGGTGTGAGCTCTCAACTACTGCTCCAGCACCATGTCTGCCTGCCTTTTGCCATGCTTCCTGTCATGATGATAATGGATTAACCCTCCGAGACTATAAGCAAACCCCCAATTAAAGGCTGTATTCTATAAGTTACATTGGTCATGAAATCTCTTCACAGCAACAGAAGAGTAACTAAGACACACACTGAAAAAGAAACATCTCATCCACTATATATATATACTTAGTGTGTGTGCACATATATACATATACAATTTTGTAAACCTCAAGCTGAGTGAAAAACAAAACAGAACAAGAAAAGGGGATGACTCTAAGTTAAGGAAAGGAAGAAAAGAAGGAAGAAAGGAAAAGAGGGAGGGGAGGTAGGAGGGAGAAAGAGAGAAAGAAGAAAGGAAGGAAGAGAGAGAGAGAGAGAAGGAAGAGTTCACAGATGAAGATAAAGTTTCCAATATGGCCCCATCCAGAAGTCCTTCCCCATCTTATTGCTCTGAAGTCATCAGTAACAGAATGCTGGCGATTCTGCCACCAGTCACGTGGATCTAACACGTTGCAGGTCTTCAGGTGATCTCACACACACACGTACCATTCTGTTCTTCGGTCAACCATGGTTTAAGATCCCTCCGCTCCTTTCCAGTGCTATCACGTCTTCCATCCTGTAGAGTGCCTCTATTCGTTCTCTCGCTGCATTTGCTGCTTCTCGTCACTGTGATAAAGGACCTGAAAGACACTTCTTGAGGTAGGAAGGATTCTGGTGTGTGGGTCAAGAGTAGAGTACACCATGGCTGTGAAGAAGGAATGGCCCACAGCTGGGCAGTGGAGTGCAAGGCGCTGATTCCATCACATGGGCAATAAGGAAGCAGAGACCTTCAGATGGAAGCAGGGCCAGGTTATACCCCGTAGCCTCCTTCCCCTTCCATCCACTTCCTCTAGAGCTCAGCCTTTTAAAGGGTCCACAATCTACCCAAACAGCACTACTGGCAGGGGCACTAAGGGTTCAGACGCATGAGCTCCTGCAGGATGTTGCACACTCAAGGAAAAACACCTGTCCGTGGACATCTGAATTGTTACCAGTTAAAAACATAAATTAACAAATAATCCTTCAGCAAATACAGGTCTTGGTGGGACCTCCATGTTCTATGTGACGGCACTGCCCCACCAGAGACACACAGTCACTAGTCTGTACCAAGAGTCTGTCTTCCTAGGTGGCGCTCTTCCCAGACATACACCAACTTGGGTTCTACTCAGTGTTAACAACCAAAGGCCTGAAGGAAATGGAAAACCTGCCTAACCATGCTCTGCCGGGACTGTGGGCTTGTCCTGTAAGACTCCAACCTAGCTGTATCTCTGCTCCCCCAGGTCTCTGGGACTGGCCATTGTCCAGTTCCACTTGGGACCTCATTGTTTCCAGAGGAGGTTTAGGGTTCCCTTAAGTGAGAGGCATATGGTACCTGGCCACCAGCCTTACAAAGGGCAAATTTTCCCCTCCCCATAAGGATCCCTTTGCAAATTAAATGGATGGTTTCGTGGCTAAGCTTTTCATATTCAAAGTAGCAGGGCTGAAGACCACAGTCCCTATAGGAGCCTCGCTGCATAGGAAATCTGCCCATAGAACATGGTGCAGTTCAACGCCTGTACCTCCAAAAGGTCATCCAGTGTGGAGACAAGCAAGCTAAGAAACAGGAAATAGAACTGATTTTTTTCCCCCTCTAAACACACTATGAAAAGATTATCACTTCAGAGAATGTCTGACAGGCTATACATAGCCACACCTCACCTCCCATGGCAGGGAGTAAGGGATGTGGGGGTGGTGGTAAGGATAAAGGGCTCTTTTATTTTTGGCTTTATTCAGTTTTGTACTTTTCCTTTAATAAGATTGTGTGGCTTTTTTAGAGCAAGAGACATTTACAGGACACAAGCTGTCATCCTGCCAGCCTCTCTGTGGTGTCCAACGCAGCATTTTAAGAACATTCTAGTATAATTAGTAACAAAGATTAGTTTGTTTCAGAAAATAGTGCTATACCTGGGGATGTACTGCAGTTCCAGTCACTCTGGAGCTGGGGCTGGAGAGATGGCTCAGTGGCTAAGAGCACTTGTTGCTCTTGCAGAGGATCAGAGTTTCATCTCCAGCACCTGCATGGTGGCTCACAACCACCTGTGGCTCCAGTTCCAGGGATCACATAGCCTCTTGGGTGGGCTCTGTACACATACAGTACATGTAAAGTCAAGCAGACACATGGATGTACATAAAAACCACTTGGGGGTGTAGAGATGGTTCAGTCATTAAGAGCACCTGTTGCTCTAGCGGAAAACCCGGGTCTGGTTTCCAGTACTCACAGCAGGCAACTAACACTGGTCTGCAATTCCTACTCCAGAGAATCCAATACTCTCTTCTGACATCTGTGGGAACTGCATGTCTGTGGTACATAGACATGCAGCCAAAACATGCATATACATAACAAACCCTTTTAATAATAATGAAAAGCATTTTTAAAGTTAAAAAGGGGAGTACTGGAGAGAAGGCTCCATGGTTAAGAGTGCTTGCTGCTTTTCAAGACAACCCAGTCTGGTTCTGTACATTTGCATAAATAAAAGATAAATAGGAGGCTGATGATACAGCTCAATGATAGAGCATCTACTTAGTAAGTACAAGGCCTTAGGTTCAGTACTCACTGCAGCAAAAAACAAGACCCCTCACACATACAGGTACACAGTTGCATCCATGAAAAGTGCTAGGAAGAAAAAGCCCAACCAGGAACGGACTACATGCACACTGTTTCAGATCGTGGTGGGCAGGAGCAAGCAGCTGTGTGAACAGTCCCAAAGTGATTACTTAATCTCTGGAGCAATGCAGATGATGGCAGAAGTTCAGACTGCAGAGGTCAAAGTGGGATTTATTAAAGGGGGATTTATGGAGACGTAATTGGCTTTGAAATATATTTAAAAGAAAAACAGAAGAGAAAGGACCCAAGGATACCAAAGACAGAGCCACCCTGGTCCTGTTTTCTTTTGTCTCCCCTTGTGACACCAAACCTGGCCTGCTGGTAGGTACCTGAGGTTGACCTTGAACTTTGATATTTCTGCCTCTACTTCCCAAGTGTTGAGATTACAGGTGTGTGCTATCATGTCTGGATTGTGAAGTGCTGGCGAACAAATCCAGGGTTTCGTACACATTGGATCATGGCTCTAAGTACTTCTTAGATAACAATTAAATAATGACTTTAGCTTCATCCTGGCTCCTGGCCTGGATCTTCACCACAACACACTCATGCTAGGTGTGTGCGCATGTGTGTGTGTGTGTTTCACTTAAGATCTTAGATGATATCACTGAAACTATTATTAAATGTTTAGGCTAGCATACACAGCATGTCTTAGTCATGTGTGTCATATTTTGTTCTCATTTATTCTCCCCTCCTTGTATCCCCAATTCCCCCACTTCCACTCTTTTCCCAGCCAGTCCCTGCTTCTGCCCCCCTATGGCATATTTTCCATTACCTTCTTTGTTTCCCACCTTCCTAAAGTCCTCTTCCTCTCTACTCATTTCTAGTTTTGTAACTGACCGACAGATAGACAGACAGACACACACACACAAGCTAGTGAAGCATGTGGTGTCTTTCTTTCTGATTCTGACATGTTTTGTTAGAAGGTGCCATGAGCTTCCAAAGGAAGGAGGCAGCCAATAGTCATGTTCAAATGTGTCGTTTATGAACCACATGACAACCAGCATGCCATGATGACCCTGAGGGAGCAGCAGTAGCATGCATTCCTTGGCTGGAACCAACAGCTCTCAAACTGGATTTGAGAACTGCTCAGCAAGAGGAAAAACATGCCCTGGTGCTGAAAGCCTAGGTAACTACTCAGTGTAGTTGAAATGATTATTGGAGAATCTACAACCACTAGTTTACTAAATTGCCATAATCCCTAACAACAATCTATTTGTCCCTATAGCCACAGATAAGTGTAGTCTTCACCCTTCATCAAGAAAATTTCCCTTTGCAACTAATGGAGACCACTACAGAAAACCGCAGCCAAGCAAAATACAGAGTTGTGGAACCCAGTCCCAATGGCTACATATACAAAACACTCCTGTACCCAAGGCTGAGGGACTATTGTGGAAAAGGGGGCAGAAAGAGGGTCTGAGGATGGGGGGATTTGGTCTGAGACTGTGTCTTCTAGTAACATCAGAAGCTACACCCATAAAGTGTCACCAATATGACTGCCCAAACCTGAGCTAACGAGGACACCAATGAACATGTTAAACTGGATGGGGGAAAACCTCAATTCTACACAAACTGTAGGCAACTAAGAAAATCTGGAAGCAGGAGAAGTGGTCTCCCCTAAGAAGAACACATCAACTGGTTGTCCAGCACCAAATGGTCAACCCTGAAAACATACATACAAGTAACATTATATTGATTGAACAGATTATATTTAGGAATATGTATATACATGTACAAATATGCGTGCAACAACAACTAGTGAAAAATTGGCAATGAATTTGTAGGAGAGCTGGGAGAGGTGTATAGGAAAGTTTGGAGAGAGGAAAGGGAAGAGAGAAATGGTGCAATTAAATTATAATCTCAAAAAAATAATAAGAAGAAAAAGTTGTGACGGGAAAAAGAATCACCAGCTTACCTATGAAGGTAAGTTTCTTTGAGTGACTTTAGGGGATATTTATGCTACATTTTTTTAACTGAAGCTGTGGTTCTTTCTACTCTTCTTTAAGATATTATGTTTATGTAGCTCATTTAAGAATGTAATGTATAGTTAAAAATACAAGTAATAGTCTTTTATAATAGTCAAACTTATAGTCATGTTAGTTAGGAATTCTAGATGTGCAGAAATATGTTTCAATATATTTCAAACACTTCAAAGACCTATAAATATATTTAAAATGTTTTAAGAACATAGACTTTTCTCAACAATGAGACGTGTCTGCTCCTGGCAACACCAATTACTTCAAGAGGATGGTGGACATTGAAGAAGCTCCTTATGGAGTTTGTTTTCAGGTGGCAAGGCTAGCCATTTGGGCAAGAAGCTGCTCTTGCCTGGACTGAACAAAGAAACTGCTCTTGCCTTTGGCTGCTGACTATGTGCTGTACAGACTGGATATGCAGGACCCACAGGAAAGTGACTGCTGCAAACTTTGCCAAAACAAGGCAGGATGGGCATTCTGGGTTCCTGCTTCACAGAAGAAACTGCCAGACATTCTGTAGGACACAGAGGAAAGTGACTGACAAATGGCCAATATATGAGAGACAGTTTCATATTTCCTACTTCACTGAGAAGTGTGCCAGATACTATGGGCCTGTGGGCTGATGATAGATGCCCCAGCTTTACAGAAGAGCTTTGAGTGATTGTTGGGGAATATTATTTTAAGGTGTGTTGCTTTTGTTTATGTGACTTTTTTTTTTAACTCTGTGAAGCTGTGGTTCTATGCCTGTCTAAAACACTTGATGGTCTAATAAAGAGCTGAATGGCCAATAGCAAGGCAGGGGAAAGAAGAGATGGGGCTGACAGGCAGAGAGGATAAATAGAAGAAGAAATGAGGAAGAAGAGGAGCAATGGGAGAACAGGGAGAGGAGGATGCCAGGGGCCAGCCGTGGGGTAAGAGTGAAAGTAAGATATACAGAAGAAAAGGAAAAAGCCCAGAGGCAAAAGGTAGATGGAATAATTTAGTAAAAGCTGCCTAGAAACAAACCAAGCTAAGGCCTGACATTTATAATAAACAATAAGACTTTGTGTGTGTGATTTATTTGGGAGCTGGATGGTGGGCCCCCCCAAAGAACAAAAGACAAAAGAATAAAACATTGCACTGTATTTTGATCTACCATTGTGGGGCTTGAATATCCATCTAGAGCCTGAGAAAGCTGGAAAAAAAAAAGAATATGACTCCTTTAAGAGTTTGTGCCTGCTGGTGAGCCCTTGAGCAGCCAGTTCATTAAGTAGGAACCAAAAAGGAAGTAAAAATGCCTGCCATAATGCAAGCATCAGCATTCTAGAGCTTCTGGAAGGTGGACCGCAGTTCCTGGTCACGAACCTCCAGGCTGCAAGCCTTGGGTTTGGCTTTCAGGACCCGACCTGAGATAGGCGGAGCCAGCTGCTAGAGCACAGGAGGATCCAGGTGTAGCTTCACAGCCTAAAGTTAGCTGGTGAGGTCAAAAAAGGTTGCAGTAAAAGAGGTCCAGATGAAAAAACAAAAAACCAAACCTCTAAACAGGTTCCAGGGTGTTTTACAATGTATGTAGGCTTAAGAAAGAAAGAAAATGAGTATAGGCAGAAATAGAAATAAATAGTTTAAAAATAATAAGTAAATTCTTTAAAGAGACAGTAAAAGTAATGTAAAAGAAAAAAAGCCACATAAAAATAGGAAGCACAGGGAGTCTGGATCCTGTATAATACTGTGCTGATTTTGAATTTTTTGATTGCTGAAAAGTGAAGGACAGCTGCTAAGAGACCTGGGATTGAAAAGGGAACTGTTGAAATAAACCAGCCTAGATATTTTAAGAATGCCTTAAGTTTAAAAAAATTTAAAAAATGTATTTGTTAAATGGAAATCAAAAATGCTTTGGAGAAGAGGTTTTGCTATTTGTTTCCAGAGGAAACAAGGCTATGGGTTCGTTCCACATTGATATGGATCTGGCTTGATCGGGGAGACCTCCTGAAACTTGACAGGTGGTATCTATCAACAAAGGTCTCCCCAAGACTTGGCCATTATCTCAAATTTTCTCTCTGGCACCCTAAAAATACTTCACCCACATTCAGCAGGAAGCAGTCTAGAGAAGACAATGTCTACCTTCCCAAGTGAATAGGGGTGTGGGTGGTCTTTGGCTATTTTGTGGGTCATGGAGGTTTATTATATTTAAGGGAATATAGGATAAAAAAGACAACTATTAACCTCAGATATTTTACATTGGCATGGATTTTGGTATATGGTACAAATTCAAAGTCAATTTTGTTACACTGTATATATGTTTCTCCTCTTGTTTAAAGGATTTTGTTACAATTGATACAAATTTAAAGTTATTTTTGTTACAACATATAGTATATATGTTCTCCTCTTGTTTAAAGGATTTTGTTACAATTGATACAAATTTAAAGTTATTTNAAAAAAAAGAATATGACTCCTTTAAGAGTTTGTGCCTGCTGGTGAGCCCTTGAGCAGCCAGTTCATTAAGTAGGAACCAAAAAGGAAGTAAAAATGCCTGCCATAATGCAAGCATCAGCATTCTAGAGCTTCTGGAAGGTGGACCGCAGTTCCTGGTCACGAACCTCCAGGCTGCAAGCCTTGGGTTTGGCTTTCAGGACCCGACCTGAGATAGGCGGAGCCAGCTGCTAGAGCACAGGAGGATCCAGGTGTAGCTTCACAGCCTAAAGTTAGCTGGTGAGGTCAAAAAAGATTAAAAGATTTCAGTAAAAGAGGTCCAGATGGCAAAAAAAAAAACCTCCAAACAGATTCCAGTGTGTTTAACAATGTGTGTAGGCTTAAGAAAGAACGAAAATGGGTATAGGCAGAAATAGAAATAAATAGATTAAAAATAAAGTCTTTAAAGAGACAGTAAAAGTAATGTAAAAGAAAAGAGCCATGGGAAGCACACAGGGAGTCTGGATCCTGTATAGTATTGTGCTAATTTTGAATTTTTTGATTGCTGAAAAGCAAAGGACAGCTGCTAAGAGACCTGGAATTGAAAGAGGAACTGTGGAAATAAACCAGCCTAGATATTTTAAGAATGCTTTAACTTTAAAAAAGTGAAAAAATGTATCTGGCAAATGGAAATCAAAAATACTTTGGAGAAGAAGTTTCGCTTTTGTTTCCACAGGAAACAAGAAGCTGTGGGTTCGTTCCAGGTTGATTTGGATCTGGTTTGATGAGGGAAGACCTCCTAAAACTTGACAGGTGATATCTGTTAACAAAGGTTATAACTGATCTTCCCAGGACTTGGCCGTTATCTTGACCTTAAAAATACTTCTCCCACATTCAGCAGGAAGCAGTCTAGAGAAACACTGTGCCTACATTCCCAAGAGAAAAGGGAGTGTGGGTGGGTTTTTATTGGTTATTTTGTGGCTCATGGAAGTTTGTTATATTTAGGGGAATATAGGAAAAAAGACAACTAATAACCTCAGATATCTTGCATTGGCATTGATTTTGTTATATACTGCCTTTCCCTACTGAGTGCTGGGATTAAAGGCATGCACCATCACTGCCCGGCTAAAATTTTTCATAACAATGAGACACATCTTCTCCTGGAAGCACCAGTTTACTTCAGAGAATATATGGGCATTGAAGAAACTTCTTATGGAGTGTGCTTTCATTGTGTCAAGGTGAGCCACTAAGCAAAGAAACTGCTCTTGCCTTTGGCTGCTGACTATGTGCTGTACAGACTGGATATGCAGGACCCACAGGAAAGTGACTGCTGCAAACTTTGCCAAAACAAGGCAGGTTGGTCCTTCAGGGTTCCTGCTTCACAGAAGAAACTGCCAGACATTTTGCAGGACACAGAGGAAAGTGACTGACAAACTGTCAATATAGGCAGGACAGTATTTCAAATTTCCTGCTTCATGGAAAAGTCTGCCAGATACTATGGGTCTGTGGGCTGAAGATGGATGCCTGAATTTTGGGTGACTGTCCAGGCAATCAGATATCTCTGCCATTTCTAGAGTTTTTGGAAGTCATTTGCATTGTTGTTCTTGTTTATTTAAATAATATTATATCCTTCTGGTGCTTTTGATGGAGTTGAAGACTAGATAGTTATAGTTGCAGTTTTCCTTAGATATGACAGAAAGTAAGTTAGGTATAAAATTTTAGATTTGCTAAGATGAGATATACTATGAAATATTTTTTTAATTTACCAGACAAAAATGAATTGGAATTCAGCACATTGTGAATGTAATCTTTATTTGATCATTGTTCTTATTGTATACAGTCTTACTATGTTAAAGTTAAAACTTTTCATTTTTATTTAGAATGAAAAAGGGGGGAATGTTGTAGAATATTATCTTAAAGTGTGTTGCTTTTGTTTATGGAACATTTGTTTAACTCTGTGAAGTTGTTATTCTTTGCCTGTCTAAAACACCTGATGGTTTAATAAAGAGCTAAACAGCCAATAGCAAGGCAGGAG